>JAUPFT010000014.1:52090628-52560628 GCA_036936625.1 Parnassius smintheus behrii
AAAACTGCACCTGCCAGGCATGGCAATCATGGCAAATATTCCTCGTGCAAGGCAATCTTTAGAGGAGGCCTATGTTCAACAGTGGGCTTTTGATATGCTGATGTCTATCCAGACCCGGAACAATTATTTGTAATCCGTAGTCTTTTAGACTACATATTACAAATTAGAGAGTTAATCGTAGAAGAGTTAACCGTGTAATGTTATTTAAAATCAATTTGTGAAACACCATCGAGGTGTAAGGTGTTTCCAAAAACGAATTTTGACAATGAAATAGTACTCGTTTTTACGGAATTTATCGCGTATATTTAATTTTTTAATACCCGACGTTTCGAGAGCTTTACAGCACCCATGGTCACGGGAAGGACTGAGATGTTTAACGTCCAGATGTCATAGTTTAACTTTTGTTCCGATCTACACAGTATGTGTATGTCCTATGTAGGAGAGACCACATTCACAATCAAGCTTGTACACTCCTGCATCTTGCAGAGGGACGTTACACTTGACTGATGGTAAAAACTGACCAATCTTCTTCGGCGGCTTGAAGTATGTTTTGATGGATATTTTTGATATTTTACTATATGTTTGTTTTTGCATTCGTTATATTTACTAATTTCGCGTTTATTTAATGTTTCCATGCAAAAATTATAATCAAACGTCGTTAAAACTTTCTTTAATTCACTGGATGATGAGTCTATGGATTTATTGATGTCATATAGATCGGAGCGTTTTTGTTGGATTACCGCCCGTAACAACTTTTTACTCGCCTGATTTAAGATTAGCGCTTCCTCGAATGTCCTTTTTGGTGGATATTTTGACACACGTAGGAATGAGATTATGGTCTCGGCATCTCTTCAAGAAATTTAAGGCTGTTAGATATCTTGCGCGTTTAGTCTTTAGATCTTCTAATCGGCGTATTTTATTTGCAATTACCAGTCCGTACTGGTTTACATAATGATTTCTTATATTTACGCGAACACTACACATTGAAATAATACTCGTTTTTACGGAATTTATCGCGTATATTTAACTTTTTAATACCCGACGTTTCGAGAGCTTTACAGCACCCATGGTCACGGGAACTTTTGCATTGTTGAACGGCAACTTGTTGTCATGCAACGGGAGTTTTGCATGACAACAAGCTTCGGGTCCCGCGCCTACGTCACAGAGAACGAGTGAAGCCGGCCACAGTCGAGCGTGTACCTGCTGTACTGCCATATGTTAGAGGAGTCACTGACAAGATTGGCTACATCTTGAAGCGCGCTTCCATTAAAACATACTTCAAGCCGCCGAAGAAGATTGGTCAGTTTTTACCATCAGTCAAGTGTAACGTCCCTCTGCAAGATGCAGGAGTGTACAAACTTGATTGTGAATGTGGTCTCTCCTACATAGGACAAACTAAAAGATCAATTAAAACCCGCGTCAAAGAACATATAGCTGATGTGAAGAATCGACGCTCCGGGAAGTCTGCAGTCTGTGAACATGTACAGGATCGCCCCCGTCACTACATCAGATTTGATAGACCACAAATCCTCGCTAAAGAACACCGATTCCTTCCAAGGATGATTCGCGAGGCTATTGAAATCAAAAAACACCCTAATTTCAATAGAGAAGATGGCTGGGTGCTACCATCTGCTTGGGATCCTATAATAAATAAAATTAAATCCCAACCCAAGCACAACTGCAAGGCTTCATGATACCATAAGTTCATACTGTGTAGATCGTAACAAAAGTTAAATTTTAATCTATGGTAACCGCGGTTAACTATGACATCTGGACGTTAAACATCTCAGTCCTTCCCGTGACCATGGGTGCTGTAAAGCTCTCGAAACGTCGGGTATTAAAAAGTTAAATATACGCGATAAATTCCGTAAAAACGAGTATTATTTCAATGTGTAGTGTTCGGTCGGATTTAGACCTGGAAGAGGATGCACGGATCAAATGTTTTCTCTCCGCATGATCACGGAGAAGCTTCTGAGTGTTAACCAGAGGATTTTCTGTGCTTTTGTGGATCTGGAGAAAGCATTTGATAAGGTTATAAGGAAGAAAATGTGGGAACTGTTGCCGGGATATGGTGTGGATGGTCGATTGCTAAGGGCTGTGCAGTCACTTTACTATGACTGTAAAGCCTGTGTGCGGGTAGGGCATGACCTGTCACCCATGTTTAGCGTCCAAGCGGGCGTAAAACAGGGTTGTGTCATGTCTTCCTGGCTGTTCATACTGTATCTCGACAGCTGTTTACAGAAGCTGAAAGATAGCTGTTTGGGTGTGAAATTGGGTGACATAAAAGTTAATTGTCTGCTGTATGCTGATGATGCAGTGCTTATTGCACCATCAGAAGCAGAACTGCAGGCATTAGTCACGTGTATGAAAGAGGAATGTGAAATTAAAGGTCTCCGTTTGAATGCTAATAAAACTAAGGTTCTGGTATTTGAAAAGGACGAAGAGAGAACGAAATGTGAAATATGGGTAAATCAGGAATGTCTAGAACAGGTAAATGAAATTGTATACTTGGGGAGTGCTTTCAGCCGGGATGGAAGATGTGATTTAGATGTGGATAGGCGTGTCGCTGCCGGAAACAAAGTCAATGGTGCCCTGAATACATTAGTCAAAAGGCAAGGCGTGGTGAAGAGTGCACGCCTTGCAATACATAACGCAGTTTTGGTACCGACTTTGTTATATGGCAGCGAAACCTGGGTATGCCAGAAGAAGCATAAAAGCAAATTGAATGCAGTGGAGATGCGATCTCTTCGTAAAATGTGTGGCGTTACCATAGCCGACCGAAAGCGAAACGAAGAGATTCGCAATATGGCAGGATTGAAAGATGACCTTATCACAAAAATTGATAGGGGCGTACTCCAATGGTTTGGGCACGTTGAACGAATGAGTGAAGACCGAATGGTGAAGAAAATATATAGAGCGAAAGTAAATATTAAAAGGTGTCGAGGTAGACCGAGACTAACTTTCGAAGACCATGTGAGCAAATTGCTCGAAGCGGGGAGGGTCAAAAGTACTCGGATACCTAGACGTGCATGTATGAAGAAGTTAATGAACCTGAAAGAAGCGAAAGAGGTATGTAAGGATCGTGACACTTGGCGATCTGTTCTCTCTGGCTACCCCGTTAGGGATTGTGCGTGACGATAAGTAAGTAAGTAAGTAAGTAAGTGTAGTGTTCGCGTAAATATAAGGAATTTTGACAAATCAAAAATTACAAAAAAATGAAAATTGACTTCTGGGAAAGATATTGCGTACTTGGTTCAGCGACCTGGCGTTAATTGACAATTAATCAATCGATTAATTGACAATGTTTTGTAATTATCGATCAGAGAACAGGAAAACCGAGGCGGCATTCTCTGCGGCGGACTTCGAGTAAAAACCCCCGGGAACAGCGGTCAAGCAGAATGGGACTTATGTACATACACAACGAGAAAATGTTCTTATGTGCAATATTCTCTTAAAATATGTAAGCTTCATAATTAGGATTTATAGTTTAGGCCTTCATTTGCTTGTAGATAGCTGATGTTTGTATACTTGGGTTACTGTCGACATTTTACACGTATGCCGTAATTTAATCGTTACCAAAACGATTTCTGTAGCAAGTGACAAACTGTCGCTACTTCTTCTCTCAACTTTCTATTTAATGTAAGAATTGAGGATTTTTATTGCAAAATACCGTAAACATACCTGCCGTGGTCGCCACGGTCGCCACGGTTGCCACGCTTGGCGGGCGGATTGACAACCGCTGTTTTTATTTTAATTTTATTTGTTATTAGGACGACGCTACTGCCTTTGTTGTGTTATTGTATTTACTAATATTTATTAAGCTCAGCTTTGACGGCTCGGGTATTGTTATGGCACTTTAACTGGTTGCTGCAGACAAAGCGTTCGCACGGGTCAACGTTCAAACGGACAACGTCAAAAAATCACCGTCTATGATCGAAAATCATGCAATCTACGAAATGTGAAACGCTTTTACGATACAGGAAATATTGCTAGAGTCTGCGCTGGACTCAAGACCGACGCCCGCAGCATCATGACCAAATACTTAGTCAGTGCGCTATCGAGCCGTCGAAACGAAATTAAACAAATATTATTCTACAATTGTAAATAGACTGGTTAAAATGGCTCTTATTATTAGGTAATAGAACTCTTTCACTGCCTAGCAGTCCGTCTGAGAGAGCAGTGCGCCCACTGCTGTGCTTCTGGTCTGTGGGGTGTAGCGAACAAGTATAATTACAGGTTGCAGTCCATCCTATGGTAGCCACTGACCACAAAGTGTATACTATACGTCCATTTGTCACTTAAATTTAATTTTAAAAAATGACGCGAACAATGGAAACATAAAATTTCTTTTTCCAATTAGAATTTAACAAAATTGCTTTTAAATTTTGCCCGCGGGACAAATAACTCCGCATTTCGAGTACGCGAGCTTGTTTGCGCGTCTCGAGATCTCCGGGCGGTGTAAATAAGGGCGTGCGTAATACAGGCAGGCGGTAAATCGTGGTGCTACGTGCCGCGGTGAGTATGAACTGCTGCTCTGTTAATGTGAATTCTTCTCTATGTGTTTACAAAGCCAAATACAAAGATAATAATTTACATTATTTTGTACAATAAGGGTGACAGGCAAACACACAGACCGCCTAATGGTAAGTAGATGCTGTGGCCCATAGACATCTGCATCTATCCTCGATTAAGAATTAAAATGCAGAGTGCATTGTTACCCTTGGGGACTAATATGGAATACTACATATCCAGTAAAAAGAATTCACGGTTCTCTGCACTTACTATACGAAACACAACAACATTGAGCTGCTATTTTACGGTGTTAGTCTGTGAGAGCGTGGTCCCTCCCAGGTTGGGTCGACGCATTCGTGCTGTAACCATGATATAGCTGCAGCATGGGTCTGCTACGTATATACATTAACACAGAGCATTTGATTAAAATGATCAAGTAAACCGTGTGATGAGTCGAGATGGCGCGGCGTACGAGGATACACCACCCCACATTATCCTGTGGGCGTCGTAACGGACGACGAAGGAAAGCGAATCAGGAGAAAGGCCGCAATCCGCTTGCCAAGCGTGGCAACTATAGCAATATATAAAAGCAACAATATCCACCCCCCCCCCCACCCATGAGGTTGTCTATTGGGGAGACCTGCATTCAGCATTGAGCACGAGACTTTAATATGCTGTTAGGGTAACAAAATGATTACTCTCCCTACAAAGGGTGATACCCACAGGTTCAGGAGAAAACTTTTCGGGCTGATGAAGCAGACAGAATAGATGCGCATTACCGTAATGTGTTGAATATACATGTACATAATGATTTCTTACATTTATGCGAATACTTCACATTGAAATGTACATAATATACATATTGTGTTATTGTCTACGTGGCAGAATAACGCTACAGCTTTATTATGGTTGCAAAATGAAGGGCTGGCTTGTGCCGGAGCAGGTCACGTACCGAATACCGCATATCAGCTTAATATAGCAACATAATGCTTTTGTGGTTTGTATGATTTGCGACAAGAAAGAGATCTTTTTACCGGTAAGGAGTTACTGCATCTTACTAAAGCCGCAACAACGCATCTGAATTTTGATTTTTAATTGAGGATGGATATAGGTATATGTGTCTATAGGTAACAGCATTTAATTACCGTCAGTTGGAATATATGCACGCTACCTTGTTGTAACATGAACTGTAAAACTTTAAATATTTTCAATATCATAATTTTCTTATACCTCAACTCTTAATAAAAGAACGATATACGAATTTAATAAAAGTTTAAAAACTTAGCGCTAAAATATTTTAAAGAGTTACAGTTATAAATTGACTTTTATTAATTAATAAATAGAAACACGTAAATAATTTGATCACGATTCTCAAATAATTTATATATTTGTAATCATTGATTATATATATATATATATATATATATATATATATATATATATATATATATATATATATATATATATATATATATTTGTAATCATTCATTAAATTGTAATAATAAAAATAGTTTAGTGGTACTTTAGAAAAGATATTGTGTGATATGTCATGATAAAATATAAGCTCTGATTAATAATTAATAAGATCATTACGTTATGTACTAAATTCGGGCAGTAATGCCCACACGACTTAGGGACCTTCAAGAACAGAGACTATTCCCTTTTTAAAAGGCCGGCAACGCATCTGCGATTCCCTTGGTGTTGCAGTTGTTGATGGGCGGCGGTAAACACTTACCATCAGGTGAGCAGTATGCTAGTTTGCCCCCTCTCCTATAAAAAAAGTAAAAAAAATTAATAGAATTAAATCTACTGACTGACTGATCACTTTGCCGTGCAGTGGCGGTTGAGAATATCCACTACCCCATATCGTCCCGTGGGTGTCGTAAGAGGCGACAGAGGGAGACAGGCAGGAGATGGGCAGCAGCATCTTCCTGATAACAACTGTGATAAAATAAAAACCTGCGGTTACCAACCCGCTCGTCAAGCGTGGCAACTATGGCAAATATCCCCTCATGAATAATGACGCAAAAAAAACGGCCCCCATTCCCCGGCGGCCCCGCTATTCCTGGCTATGGTGGCGATCATGGTAACGACGGGGCAGGGGGTGCTAAGAATCTCCGGTGGAGGTTCGGTTGCCACCTACGACGACTCGACCTGGCAACATATAACGCACGTACCCTGAGGACTGACGAGAAGATACTGGAGCTGGAAGAAAAGGTAGACAAGTTGCGCTGGCATATTATTGGATTATCCGAGGTCCGAAGAGAGGGGGAGGACACGGCAATTATCGATTCCGGCAACTTGTTCTACCACCGGGAGGGCGACCATTTGTCCCAAGGAGGTGTCGGATTTATCGTCCACAAGTCTCTCGTCAACAACGTTGTAAAGATTGGGAGTGTGTCGACGAGGGTCGCGTACCTGATACTTAGAATCACCAAACGGTATTCGCTGAAGGTCATACAGGTTTACGCACCAACCTCGGCACATCCCGATGAGGAGGTGGAGGAATGTATAATATAATATGAGAAATGTATGAGGATATTTCCAGAGCCATGCATTCCTCCAAAACCCACTACACGGTGTTGATGGGAGACTTCAACGCAAAACTAGGCACAAGAGAAAACGGTGAGCTGAAGTTAGGGAAATTTGGAGTAGGGCAACGAAACCGAAGGGGCCAGCAGCTGGCCGACTTTATGGAGAAAGAGGGACTCTTTATGATAAACTCTTTCTTCCAGAAGCAGCCCCACAGGAAGTGGACCTGGTCGAGCCCCGACGGTTCGACAAAAAATGAGATTGACTTCATTATGACGACCAGACGCCAACTGTTCAGTGATGTCTCAGTGATCGCAAGGGTGAAAACTGTCAGCGATCACCGAATGGTTATAGGCACACAGAACCTAAACGTTAAGTTGGAGAGGTCTCGTCTAATGAAGTCAACGCTCCGTCCCTCGTGCTCTAATCCAGAATCCCGAAACCTTTCAGCTGGAGTTACAAACCGCTTTCAGTGCCTAGAGGATTGCAATGCAGTGGACTATGAATGACAAGCTCGTTGAAACTGTCCATGCGGTCGAAGCTAAGTTCTGCAAGACCCGCCGCAGAAGAACACAAAAACTCTCCGATCACACTCTTAATCTCATGGCTGTTAGACGGGAGATGAGGCTGCAATCGTCAACAGATTTGACAGCATACAGGCAACTGAACAGACAGATCTCCAAATGCATGCGGCGAGACTTACGCAACTTTAATACTGCTCGTATTAAAGAAGCGATCGAGCGGAACCAGGGCTCCAAAGTCCTTGCCAATTGCCAAAGCTGAAGACTGAGTGTGGCAACATCGTTTCCGGGACACCTGAGATTCTGAGTAAGATTGAGAGGTTCTATGGGCAGCTGTACACATCATCGTTGGAGTCACACGCAAGTGTGAGTAACGATCCAAGAGCAAGTCTTACCCGACACTATTCCGATGATATCCCGGACGTCAGTCTGAGCGAGATTAGAATGGCTCTCCCGGTGGAGAGCCATTCTAATCTCGCGTAAAAATAATGAGGTGGTCCTTAAAAACAGCAAGGCCCCGGGCGAGGATGGAATTACAGCGGAGCTTCTGAAAGCGGGTGGAACACCGGTACTTGAAGTCCTTCAGAAGCTCTTCAATTCCGTCCTCCATGGTGGCACTTCTCCGGAGGCGTGGAGCAGAAGCGCGGTGGTCTTGTTCTTTAAGAAAGGCGACAACGCTCTCTTGAAGAACTACAGACCGATTTCCCTTCTGAGCCGCGTCGACGTGCTGTTTTCGAGTGTCATTACGAATCGTCTCGCACGCAGACTCGACGACTTCCAGCCTCACGAACAAGCCGGTTTCCGAAAAAGCTTCAGTACCATAGACCACATACATACCCTGCGGCAGATTGTACAGAAGACCGAAGAGTACAATCTGCCACTTTGCCTGGCATATGTGGACTATGAGAAAGCCTTTGATTCCGTCGAAAGGAGACAATCAATTTTCCTATGGAGAATGGGCCCACTACAAATTTTAAAGATTCTCAATGAAATGCATGTCGATTTATTCCTTATAATCCATAGATTACAATAATATTATTAGTTTTACTGCACCTAAACGGGGTCATGAGAAATTAACAGATAAAATGTGAATCTAGCAATAACCTAAAAACAAACTGAAAGCGATTTTATACTAGTATTCATCGGGATTATAAGTTAAAATAGTGCACATTTGAATACATATAAAACTAAGCTGTAATATACCTATATTCAGCGTTTATAAATATTTTAACATCGATGTAAAACCTTTCACTAGTTCCGGCAAAACATAGTGCCTGTCTATGCACAAATGTCGTATGGATTCTATTTTTGACATGTATTGATTGATTGTGAGTGTAAATTCTAAATACCAAGATGGCTAAGGGATAATGTCTATTTATACTTATGATATTACCAACACACAGTAAGAAATATGTTTTAAACTGGTTGTATTACAAAAAACAAATTATATGTAGGTAACTCTATTTATTATTGTAAATCGTAATTTATTTAAGTATTCTATTAACAGTAGTAGGTACAGAAACAGAAACCTTTTATTCAATTTAGAATATAAATAATTCTTATTGAAAGTCACTTTTTTAATTTACCACTGGTTCGGAAAAAACCTCTGACTTGAAGAGAACCAGCAAAATACTCAGAGGGTCTTTTAAAAAAAGCCAGCTTACAATCATGTATGTCATAATTAACGACACAGAACAAATTAGAAATAGCTTGGTAGCGATCACCTTACCCACGGGTTATTGTCATCCATAAATTCCTTATACTGTAATAACCCGTTTTATACAAACTTAGTTTAGTAAATTTTTTGAACTTTGATGATTGACTGACATATATAGACAACAGCGGTGTCAAGACTTTGTTTTAATATGTTTTGGTTGATTAGTAAGTAGTATACATCATAATAAAATTACTGGGAATTAACATGCTTATCTATGTTATTACACAATGATAAATAGTGAGGAAGTAAGATGTTTTAAACTCTTTGTGTAAGGATTACAAAAACACAGGCTTAATTTAAATGTATTTATTACTAGCGATGCGCCTCAGCTTTGCACTGGTGATTTATGGATCTCGACAACAGTGCCATATACCGGGTCCAAATGTAAATATAAAGCATCTAGGGATCCATCCAAACACACACAAACATTTTCATTAAAATTGGATGGATGGTTTCTTATGTTTTGTCTATAACGGATATAGGTAGAAACATTTTAGTGTTAGATATATTTCTGAAGGTTTTTTTGAAAATAACTTGATGGTAACATGTACCCACATTTATGATATTGCAAGCAATTATAAGGGCATTTTCAATTATAAGAGATATGATATAATACTGTTGTCTTCAATATCCATACACTTTTTGTCTCTGCAAGCTTTCAGCTTGCAAGGCATACAGATTTGTTCTAAGCGATCCACCTGAAAAGAAGTTACTGAAAATTGTAAAGGTGTCTTAACTAAATAATAATTCTTATCAATATATTATTTTTTCTATATTATATAGGAATTACAAGGACATTTTTAATAATAGATATGAGATACGACTATGCCTTCAATGTCAATAAACTGTATTTACATATTTCTGTGAGCATTTTCTTATATCTGCCTGTTCATATGTTAAATAATAAAGAAATTATCATAAATTATACAGCAATAATCAGCTCCAGCTGATCAAATACAGAAGCAGTAATTATTGATTGACATCAATGATATTCAACTATGTAAAAGTTGTCTCACATTTTATTTTCATAGATTTTATGTACATAGGAGAGAAAGATATTATTGTTATATTAAGTATATCTGATTCTAGATGACAACATAATATTCCTTTCTGCAGAGTGAACAACACATCTGTCTAAACATAATAGATAGAACCATTACACTTTTTTTATGCAACCTATTATTATTAAACTTTATATTTGCTTCGAGTACAAATAATTACTACATATTTTACACATACATATATGTACCATTTATATTGCCTATCTTCTATGGCCGGTATAAATCCAAGATCAGTGTCTGGCTTAACAAAAAAACCATTTAGTATTAAGCAACTTGCTGAATACATAAGGTACACAAATGCAGTTATATGAATTGCTCTTCAAAACCCTCTTTAAGTCCCTTGACCCAAAGATTCTAATTTTCTTTTAACATTATAATAACTTCTTTTGTGCATTTATTCTATTTATTATTTAATTTAGATTTTACTAATAACATAAACTTAATACTTTGTCACTTTTAACAAACTAATAAGGTTCTAAGACCTGTTTGTTATTTGTTTTAGGTAATTCAACAAACTTTATAATACATTTTTACAAATTCTAGGTGTAAAATAAACTCTTATATTAATTAACCTAAACTCGTCAGTTTTATTTGCGAATTTCACCACAAAAAATAAGGAGAGAAAAACATACGTACTTGTGTCAATTAATATTTGGCTAACCTTCCTGATAATTGATAATATCCATATTTTCTTAAACATTAGTCTAGAAATGCTTGTAAATAAAAACTTCATTTTGTTCTTACCATAATGATGCGACTCCAACCATGTTTTATTTCACTCGAGGGAATCGAGTGAATTTGTCCAACTCGATAATCGATAGAAAATAAATTTTACCGAGTTACCGAGTTAACTCGGCGCATCGTACAGAGGGTGCTATATAGATATTACTTCACTAGTTTACTTGTATATAATATAATAAGTCGCTGCGGGTGACATCACAAGTAGCATCCAAATTCAAACTTGCATCTGGCATGTTGTAAACAAACCTGAACTTAGTTTGATTTATGATATTGATTTATAATTTTAATTTCATGTTGCCACATATTACTTATTTATAAAGGTACATATTTAAAAATGGTTTAACTAAAGTAATCGCTACTCTCAACTCTAGTGATAAACTTTTCTGTAAATGGTCGATTTACTCAAAAACTAGTGTACAACTAGAATGACATACATGCATAAATTAACCCGAGTGGCCCGAGTCACAAAATTCTACTCAAATCGCATCTTTATCTTACGGCCAATGCAGTGTTTGTCTACAATTTATTGATGAAATCGACTTACTAATTAAAGCAATTTATTGATATATTATGTAATAAATAAATTGATATTAGGTAATATGTTTATAATGTTGGATCAATTTATGTTACATATAATATAAATTGATTATATATACTTGATTGTCAAATTATTAATAACATTAAGACTTACGTCATAACGTTAGAGTGATATTATTATATGAAGATTGTCGATACGCATACCAAAAATAATATATAACTACCTATTAAGTGTAGTAATAATAATTGTGTTGTATGGAAGAACAATTATAAAAATAATTTGTGACAAATTGACACAGCTTCGTTCAGCTAATTTGAATTGCGTATCTCGAGCTCAAAATCGAGTTACCTGAATTTTAACTCGAGTCGATTTTTTCCGAGTTATCACGGCACATCTCTAAGACAATATATTGCCTTAGCCAATGATCAGAACACGAATATCAAAACAACTAATTTTTTTTTCGGATTCTTGATTCCGTTTACATTTTCGAAAAATCTATAGGCTATTTACTATTATAATTTGGTGTCTTTTTTTGGTGTAAACACCATTAAGTAACGTTAATATTTCTAGTGGGCCCAAAAATGATTGTCCCCTTTGGGCGGTGCCACAGTCCCTTCAGCGGTGCCAAGTTGACTGTCGGTATATCGAAGTGCTGAAGTGTTTTTACAGTAGGGCTACGATGGCTATCCGAGTACAGAACCGGAGTTTGAAACCTATCCAACTGCAGAGAGGTGTAAGACAGGGTGATGTTATATCCCCGAAACTCTTCACCGCTGCGTTGGAAGACGTTTTCAAGTTACTGAACTGGAAAGGATACGGTATTAACATCAATGGCGAGTACATCACTCACCTTCGATTTGCCGACGATATAGTCCTTATGGCAGAATCGCTGGAGGACCTTAGCACTATGCTCAATGACCTTAATGGTGTCTCCCAACGGATAGGTCTTAAGATGAACATGAACAAAACAAAGATCATGTTTAATGTCCATGTCACACCTATGCCGGTAGTTGTTGGGAGCACTATGCTCGAAGTTGTTGATGAGTACGTTTACCTGGGACAAATAGTCCGACTAGGTAAGTTCAACTTCTACGGAGAGATCAATCGACGGATTCAACTCGGCTGGGCAGCGTTCGGGAAATTACGACACATCTTCTCGTCAGGTATACCTCAATCTCTGAAAACTAAAGTGTATAACCAGTGCGTGTTGTCAGTGATGACTTACGGATCTGAGACGTGGTCCTTCACTGCTGGCCGTATGAGGACGCTCATGGTTGCTCAGCGAGCTATGGAGAGGGCTATGCTCGGAGTTTCACTGCGTGATAGACGCAGAAATGAGGATATCCGCAGTGAAACCAGAGTGACCGACATAGCCCAACGGATTAGTAAGCTGAAGTGGCAAAGGGCCGGCCATATAGCTCGAAGAACCGATTATCGATGGTGAAGAAAGGTTCTCGAGTGGCAGCCTCGTACCGGTAGGCGTAGTGTTGGGCGACCCTCCACTAGATGGAGTGACGACCTGGTAAGACATGCAGGAAGTCGATGGATGCAGGTGGCTCAGGACCGTGCTTTGTGGCATTACTTGGGGGAGGCCTATGTTCAGCAGTGGACTTATGAAGGGCTGTAATGATGATGATGATGAAATCTACTGATGGCTAATTATAGTGTTTAAGATAAAATACATTACTGACAGTCATACGGTCATACCACAAGATAATTTACCATCCCTACTGGCTGTCTTTTTCTGGCCGGTTCTTTATACCTTGACGAGTTTATACAACTTTTGACCAAAGTAAATAGGCTATTGTAATACAAGAATGCAGTTGTGGCTTCATTGCCAGTTTATAATAATTAAAAAAAATACGAAAAAGCAAGACTAAGACAAGAAGAAAGTAAAAATATCATTTCTATAACAAATTCTCTACGGGAAATACTTACAATAAATGTTATCGAGGTTACACTTCGTAGTGAGTCGCGCTCATCAATCAGTCGGATCGGTCTCCTCAGACATTCGGCTCATTTTCACGACGTTGTGAGGTAATTTTATTAAGTGTCAGTTCTCACCGCGCGTGGACATCGATTTTATTATATCTTTCAAGGTTAAAATTGATGTCTGACACAATATAAATTAAGCAGGGGTCAATAGCTTAGTTTTAGCTGTCTTCAAAAAAGGAAGAGATGCTATGTTCGACTGTGTGTATATCTTTTTTATAAAATAGGTAATATGCATAGTCCATCTGATGGTATATGAATGCTGTGGTCCATAGGCATCTACATTTATCCTCGATTAAGAATCTAATTGCCGATGCGTTGTCACCCCTTAGAATTAGGTACTAAGATGGAATTCTCGTTCCCAGTAAAAAGAGTCACTGGTTTTCTACACCCACCATACAAAACACAGCAGCATTAAGCTGATATTTTACGCTGGTATTCTGTGAGAGCCTTCCTTGCTGTTAGTTCTTCCCCGGTCGAACCGACCCATTCGTGCTGCAACTGATATAGCTGCAGCGCGGCTCGACCACGTAAAAAATGTTTTATGTATTTTCACCGATCACTCCGTCAATTGTAGACTGATTTTTAAGTTTCAGTTTAGTTTACTTTTTATACATACATAAACATAAACACTCACGCCTGTCACCCAGAGGGTTAGCCAGAGATTACAGACTTCCATTTGGCACGATCCTGACGCACCTCTCTCGTCGCCTCCACATTCATATACCTACGCATACATGCTCGTCGGTTAAGGGTACTCCTTTATTTTTTAAAAGACTTAAAATACTGCAGGGGATAGTAGTAGTAGTAGTAATACTTCCCATATAAATTTGAATAAAAATTCCGCACCTAATGCTAGGAAAATAGGGGTGAAGTGTTTAATGTAACTATTTGGACGGCTATTTCTTTAGTTAACTCAAAAGAATAAAAATAAACTTAAAAAGTTAAAGCCGACTTCAAGGAACTAAAATTTAGAAATATTTAACGTTCTGATATCGGATCTCTTCTCTACACCGTGACCGCGGCTCGTGGCTCGGAGCCGACTTCAGTCTGTGAAATTATTTTATTATTTTTATTTCTTTGAAGTAGGCTTATACTTTTTATTTTGATTATTTTCACAAACGCATATCGATCGAACGTTTGATGACGTGTCGAGACCAACCTGCCCATCACGTGGTCGCAACTAGAGATCCCAGGGTCCCACACCCACATCCATATGATGATGGTAGTTAAAAAACAGGCCAACGTCCGCAGTGGAAAGTCATAATAAAATCACCTCCCACAGGTTATATTATAGTATCCTATGTTTTTATTACTTTCCTACTACATACACATATATACTAAAGAAATAAATGCTCAATAGAGAATGCTTCTGTGGTTTGAACACGTATGGCGGCCCGTGAATGCACTGTAATCAACTGATGCCATAGACGAAAGTTTATCTACCAAATTACCGATAGCGATATATATTGGAGATGGGCCAATTTGAAGTACCCTTGACCATCAAGCATGTATACGTACATATGAAAGAATGTCAAAGAAGCGAGACAGCTGTCTCAGGATCGTACCAAATGAAAGTTTGTAGTGTCTACCTAACCCTCTAGCTTAATGGTTTGAGAGTTTATGTTATGTTATGATTATGCATGAAAAGCCGGTAGTGAAACGGCTTAAGATAAACTTTGCAATAAATAATTCCTAATATTTGCTGGCAGGTTGTGTTCCCTGCTCTGCGGGGGTGCAGTTTGAAACAGTTTCAACAGTTTAAGAATATGCAAATGAATGGTAATGGCGCGCGTCGCGACCTGCAGCTCGGGGAACGCGACGAGCCAGCGTTGGATCTCACGTCGTATTATTTATCTGATAAACACTATATTGAAGAATAACTAAATCTATTTATACAAGGGATAAGATTATATATTTTAAAAACTATTACACACAGAATAAGAATTATTATCAAACGAAAAATGAGTGGCAATTAAGTAATTTCAACTTTAATACTTGGTAGAGCTACGCTGCAGCTATATAGTTTGTAGCACGAATGGGTTGACTCGACCGGGGAAGGATCACGCTATCCGAGAATATCAGCGTAACATAGCAGACTAATGCTGTTGTGTTTCGCATGATGCGTATAGAAAATCGGAGACCCTGTTTATTGGATACAACGCATTCCATGTTAGTGCTCAGAGGTGACACCACATCTGCAATTTGATTTACAATTGAGGGTAAATGTAGATATTTATAGGCTATGGCATCAACCAGGTGCACTGTGTTCCTTTGTTGCCCATATTTTATAAAAAGAAAGGTAATTTCAATTACAAATTAAATACGACTTTAGAAACTAAAAGTATTAGCTTTTAATGTCAGAACTTTAAATTTATAATATTATCACCATTAGAGTGACTATTGTGTAGTGCCTAACGATTAAAACTAAAAACTGCGTTTGCTATACCCCCCCCCCCCTTGATGAAATCTAGGGGGAGGCCTATGTTCAGCAGTGGACTTTAATAGGCTGTAATGGTACCGGTAGAGTGACAACAAAGTACATTAGTATAGTATAATATCTTGTATTATTTTTGCTAATATGTCAGTTATGTTTATGTACCTAGTATAATTGCGTAGTTCGCAAGACGTTAACTTGATATACATCTCGTCCCTACGCCGAGGGAACCCGTTCACAAAATTGCACATAATCGTGGCTTCCCCCTCCCCGAAAGCGGCGAGACGAGGGATGATATTAAGATTCCTCGCTTCCTCTTCCCAACTCCCGAACGCAATTTTTGCGAATACTATGCTAATGTTTACCGATACCGTATTAAGCCTGTTCATTATGTGCGTGCGATGTTCAAATAAATTCCAATTGAATTTTCACTAAAAACAAGCTGTTTGGACAAATTGAGAAGTTCGAGAGCGAGATTTGCATAAAATAATAGGCGACCGGCCCGCTTCTCCCTCCGCCCGCACGCGCGCCGCAACCATCCGTACGCGGATGAACATTTCCATATCGTTAGCCGAGCAAAAACAACCAACTTTCAATAATATTTTGATGTTAAACATTCTCTGGAGCCGTGCTATCCTAAACTTTTATCACGAGAGTTCGATCCCCGTTGGATTTGCCAAGTGTTCAATGGTGAAAGGAAACGTAATATCCGTTAAGTTAAGCTATGTTATATCCTCCTATGAGACAAATATTTGTATTTTATCTTAAACACAATAAGCAGTAAACTTTTGATAGTCTGTAATGATAAATTACATGTGTACCACTGCCAGTCACAGGCCTCATTTCGATTTTAAAGGGTTTTTGGTGCAAGGCATTAGCTTTCTTTTTACCCTTCTGTACTTTTCACTTCCCCAAAATATTATTCTTGTTCTTCGCACATGCATGTTAACTCAGCACATAATGCTAAGGCCAGGGCTAGCATTTACTGCCAGAGCCACTATGACTAAGTTATGTACGTCAAGTGAAACTAATGTCCAATTGAAAGGTCTTGTTACATTCAAAACAGAAAACAGAAAGCAAACTCATAAGACCTATTTATGCAACAAGAGCAATTCTATTTACTTACACCAATTTTCTTTGTTCGCGGCCGCAAAAACTGTAATAAAGGAGCGGATCGCAATAACTCCGCGCGTGGTTGTTCGTAACCACACGATACAAAAACTGATATTATTACGTTATATAAACGGTTAAGTTTTTATGATTCTTCTCGGAAGGAATTCGTGCACGTAGCCAATAAAGGAGAAATGAAAACATTTTAATAAAAGTTATACAAGAAATATTAAATAATCAATTAATATCGCTATTGGAAACTAGATAAATAGACGCCGTATTTTTAAACTGAAACGGGAGAACCCTATGAAAACAGAACGCAATGTGTAAATACACCGATATACCGATACGGAAATATAAGGGTAATTTTCTGTGTAGGTATATTTCACACATATTTATCAAGTATAAATTCTTTTATGTGTTTCCTTCGGTAGGAAGTTTGACACTTGCATTGCGGAGTTGCAAGCGCAAGTACTGCCAACCGTACATAAAAATAGTGTACATAATGTAATTTACAATGCAATAGCAAAATCTCGTAGACGTTGTCCTTACTTCGTACACCAACCTTTTTAGCAATAAATTGAACGGTATAGAAGTTGCCGTGTGCCATCTAGTAATGAGTTAATTCAAAGTGGATAGCATAAAAACCATTCATCATGCGAAAACATAAATAATGTGCCAAATTCATGGAGATCAGTCAAACGATTTTGGAGCTTAAGTTTCGAACAGATATAGTATAGAGATATAACATTCATATTATATATTGCTAATATAACTGACCTGTTTAAACAGTTTTATAATAATTTCGTATATTTAAGCGAATACTATATATTGAATAAAAAAAACGAAAATTAATAATAATTAAAAAACTGAACGTTTTACTTTACTTTACTAAGGTTAAAAGGTGAAGGGTTAACTTTTATATCAGGACGTCAATCACCTCACAGCTCGTTCACACTAGTCGTAAGTCGTATATGACTAAAAGTCGAAAGTCTGATGTACCTTCACACTGCGTCGCGAGTCGTATAGGTCGTAGTTTCGCGCCATTCGGTACGTAGCGAACTCACGAGATGGACGCCGACGAAGAACTTGTTGTGCTCTACTACTTACGAAGAAAATTAAAAAGTTAAAAAAAGTCAATTCCTAGAAAATACTGGATGCACCCAATCCTAACTGAAAAATCGACTTTAGGAAGTTATAAAAATTTAAAACATGAATTAAAAAATGACGAACGAAAATTCTTTAATTATTTTAGAATGTCACAAGCAACTTTCAACGACCTACTGTCAAGAGTTTCTGCGAGCATCGCGTATCGGACTACGACATTTAGAGGCTGCATTTGTCCTGAAGAAAGACTGTCGATATTTCTTAGGTAAGTGTTTTTTTTAGAACCACACTACAACTGCTAAAAATATTCAGATTGTATTTGTAGTGTAGTAGTCTGATTGTAGCAGTTGTAGTGTGATTTTTTAGGTGTATTGAAATTGAAACAAAAGTTATTTTAACTTGTTTATTTTAAGTAGGTAAACAGCGCAACATATTACAATAATTCAAAAATCGGAGAAATTTAATTCAGTACTTTCCGACCAAGTAGATGCAGCAGGCGATCCTTCCTCATACGTTTGACGTCTTTCATATCCAGACCCATGTGGTGTAAGAACAGCCTGGTTTTGAGAGGAATATCCGGATTCATCGGTAGATAAATAATTATAGTTCTGTGTCGAATACCCCGATCGCAGTGTGCTATCACGCGCGTAATTATAATTATTTGCATAAAGTCTGTTTTCACGTTTCTTTTTGATTTGTTGTATCAGTGATAATACAACTGATTGAAGCTCCAACGTTTCGTCATCGTCGAAAGACGTAACAGAGGGTAGGATACCTTTAAAAATGATAAAATTGGGGCATCAGTTTGTTGTGATAGCCTGCTGTCTAAAAACTCGCTCATTTTGACATCTAAGACCATTATATGTTGCTGTGGTGGCATGGTCTTTTGTCTTTTAGAAGTGCTTGGTTGCGAATTTTCAGACAACTGAGTACTGTCTTCTGTCCCTGGTTGAGATATACGCGACGCAACAGACTCTTGAGGAGGATTAGGTCTAGCGACTTTACGCAAAAATCCATTTGCTCTTTATATACATATGGCTTTGACGACTTTGCCCCTGATCCTGATTTTTTTCATCATTTTTGTTTGTTCGGATCCAGACATTCCGTAAGTTCGTTCACTTGGTCAATACTAATTTACGTGAAATTATATTGCAACATTATTTTCAGATATTGTGCATCAGGATGTTCCTTCAAAGACCTGCACTACAATTTCAGAGTCGGGGTATCAACTGTTAGTAAAATTCTCAAAGAAATGAGTTGCATTATCTGGGATACATTAAAAGAAGAGTTTATGAAGTTGCCCGACAATGAAAATAAATGGGAAAACATCGCAAATGGTTTTGATTTTAAAGCTAACTTCCCACACTGTATTGGAGCCGTCGACGGCAAGCATATTAGAGTAGTGAAACCAAATCAAAGCGGCTCGATGTATTTCAATTACAAAGGTTATTTTTCATTTGTTTTACTAGCTGTTGTTGATGCAGAATACAGTTTCATTTATATAAGTGTTGGTTCATATGGTAAAGAATGTGATTCTTCCATATTCAAGGAGACTACCTTTTGGAAGAAACTGAATGATGGTAGTTTAAACATACCAAAGCCAAGGCCTCTTCAGGAAACAATCGAAAAGGATATGCCCTATGTACTAGTTGGCGATGAAGCTTTCCCCCTGACGACAAATTTAATGAGACCTTTCGGAGGCAATCATTTGGATGATACGAAAAGAATATTTAATTATCGATTATGCCGTGCAAGAAGATTTGTTGAGTGTGCTTTTGGAATTTTAGCTAATAAATGGAGAATACTGCATCGACCATTGGATGTCCACCCAGACACAGCTATCCATATTTTGAAAGCCTGCGCAGTATTGCATAATTATTTAAGAGAAAGGGATGGTCTAAACTTTGAAGATATTCAACTTGCACTAGAACAATCGATACAAGAACAAGATCAACAACAGAGAGTACATAATCCTATTGGTGGTCCGATTGCAAATGTTATACGATCGGACTTTGTAGACTATTTTACTTCCCCGATTGGTTCGCTGCCTTGGCAAACTAATGCGCGATACGCATAATATAAATGAGTTAAAAATTAATAATACAACTGTAAATACATAACTATGTAGTATAATAGTTAATAAACTTTACTGGCACTTACCGAAATGTTGTCTTTCTTTTTCTTCCATGTTTTCAAAATTAGGTATTAGTATGGTATAAATTTCGCGCCAGGCCAATAGTTTCAGATTATTATTTTTGTAGTAATTTAAAGTTTTATCCCAAAGGACTGCTCTTTCGTGAACTAATGGAATTAGTTTGCAAGCAGGCACCTATGCGAGCACGATTCGACGCGATTTTTAGTCTTACAACGGGCGCTGGCCCGTCGGATGGTTTTTTGAGTCGTATTAGACTAAAAATCGCGTCTCATGCAATGTGAACAGCTCCATATAAAGTGTATGGTGACCAGAGCATTCGACTTTTAGTCATATGCGTCTTACGACTAGTGTGAACCGGCTCTCAGTCTCCCCGTGTGCACCCGTAGGTGCTGTCAAGCATCTGAAACGTCGGGAGTGGGCACAAATTAAAATTAAACGCGATAAAATCCGTAAAATAGTTTATTCTAAAACCACAAAGTTTATGTTGTGTGCAATAATAATAATAATTGTGTAAATGTATGTGTAACGTGACGTGTAAAATACTTAAAATTTTAAGTAAACAATACTCTTATTTTTAAGTATGTACTCTCTATTTAGCCCCTTTGAAATCATTTAAATGTTATAACCTTTAATAAAGGTTAACAATACTAAGTGCACACGTGGTGGCGTGTCCCAAATAGCAGCCACACGTGATGCATGCCATGCAGCCCGCCACGCTATCCTATGGCTGCCGAACACGCCCGCCGAACGCTCTTTCCTTGGACCTTACGCCTTAGCTAAGATGCAACAAAGAACTCGTAGGTGAGCACTTGTACGCCAGAAGATTTTATCGCAAAAGTTGGCGGACCGTTGAGCCGCGTCCTGTCCCACGCGACTCTATTTTAAGAAAATTTCCCGCTTCAGTTTTATTGACAAGCAGCGATCCGCTCCGGCTTCCTGCGGCGCCACCAGATCTGATCTGCACCAACAGGGGACCCACTGAAACACACACAAGTAATTTCATCAAAATCGGTGCAGCCGTACACAAGTGATGATTTTTCATTCATGCGACCATTGATTTTATTTATATGCAGGGATATTTTTCAAAGAGTAGCCAAATTTCAAACTTAACTTCAAATATATAAGTAATGGTATACCGTTATTGCAGTTTTTGAAATTACAAGTAAATAAAGATGAATAATTATTTGAAACTATCCCAAATTAAATGTGATTTATGGGCAATAACGTGTCTGCCTACCGATCGATCCTTCACAATCGAGCGCGCAGTAAAATCAGTTAAAATAATGTATTACAACGCAATTTGAATTTAAAAGATAAAAAGGAAGGAATGTTTGTGTTTTTTTTAATTAATTTTTCTTAATCATTAGGCTATCTTACTTATTCTGAACCGCTGCAAGATTTTGCAGGCTATTGCAAGCAATCCTGCAGATAACATTGTTTTAAGGGTGACAAGCGAGCACTCAGTCTCCACCTCGTAGTAAGTGAATGCTGTCCTCGACTGAGAATCTAAACGCAGATGGGTTGCCAACCCTGAGGACTTAGATGGAATACCTATTTTCCAGTAAAAAGGGTCTCCGATTCTCTACACTCACCATACGAAAAACAGCAGCATAAAGCGTGATCTTACCTCCGTCGAGCCAACCCATTGGTTCTGCAGCCATAATCTAAATATAAATCTGTAGCATGGCTTTATATTATGGCTGATATCTATATTATAATATACTTATACATTGCTGTATTTATAACAAACATAATTTCTTGGTTCAACGAGCTGTGGAAAGAGTTATGCTTGGAATCTCTCTGCATAATGCAATTCGAAATGAGGATATCCGCAGTAGAACCAGAGTAACCGACATAGCTCCGAACTGAATGGAGTGACGACCTGGTACGAGACACAGGAAATCGAGATTGGACGCCGTGACCGAAATTTTGTTTGGAGGACATTATAATCTTGAGGGAGGCCTATGTTCTGAACATTTTTTAAAGATCGAGAAGAGATGTAGTAAGGATTCTTTTTGCTGCCTCGACACTAAGCCAGGAAAGCAAGATCTTTTATCTTTTTCTTAAACCCTCACACTAGGATTTTCTCCTGTATCGTGGAGGAAGTTTACAAACATAAATTGCAAAGAACAAACATCCAGACACGGTACAATTACTTGTAGGCCATACAAATACTTGTTCCGTGCGGGATTCGAACCAGTAGCCCTCAGCGCTATAACTCATTGCAAAGCTACTGCGCCATGGAGTCGTCCACGGAGAGGACCTTAAAGAATTTAATTCTTCTGATGTCTTTGTGAAAATCTTGATGGCTATTTCGGCAATTTAGAAATCAATGAAGACTTTAGTGTAATTGCTACCCCAAACATTACTTTTGGACTATGGAGATTTTGGATTAGTGAAGAGTTCGCCGCACTGCTCCAATTCGTGTTTTATTATGTGTTTCTAGTTTTTGTTAGTGGCAGTGACCTAGATTTATTGTACACTAGTAACCAGCCCCGGCTTCGCTTACGTAAAGTCTATTAATGTAGCGTTATTTAGATTTATGACAACTAAAAGTTATTTTATAAATTTTTCGTTTTTCCTAAAAAGATCCAAATTTGGTAAAATACAACTTAAATTCATCCCGGCACTACTCGTCGAACAGTTTTAGCACAATTGGTTCAGACAGATGGATTGACAGGCGGACAAAAATATTAAAAACTGCTTGTTTATGTCCTGAACGTTATTATTCAAATAAAGAACTTAATTTAGAATATATTCAGAAAATAGATAAGCCAGTTATTTTAACATTACAGACAAACACTACAATTTAATTATATATAGAAGCGTTGACGTGTCTCGTAATAACACTGATCACAAATTTCTTTTCGGTTTTGCTCACAAAAGATAAAAAATTGTCCGATAAACACAAGTAATATCAGTTATTACTCAATAAGAGCTGTTCGAATTATGAATTTTGATAGCATATCGTGTATTAAGAAGGTTGTGAGCCTGGCGGGCGGGGAACACGGCTGACCCTGTTTGTCTCGCACAATTTTGTTACATCGTGAGCCTTATCGTAATTTCATCTGGAAACGTCCCCGCATTATGTATTAGCGGCGCCCTGAGGGTGCGCGGGTCTCGTCCCGCCTGTACATAAACGTTGTACAGATACTGCTGAAATAATTTACTTAATCCTAACGTTATTTTATTATATACTAGCTTTTGCTCACGAGTTCGTCCGCATAAAATTCACCTAGGAAAGGAATACATGGAGAAGTAAACTTTGAAAAACGCATCTATTTTCTTTCAAATTTTAATTAAGTCCACTTGTCAAAGCTTTGTGTTAATCGGATTTAAATTAATTCAAATAAAACTGTAAAGTTTTCAAAGAAGATATAAAATTTTAAAGCTTACATTGGTGACCATATCAGCCTATCAAAAGTTCACAACTAAACTGGCCTTCCGCATAGACTGCCTCTTGAATATTTATTATTATATTTGCTATACTTGCCACGCTTTTCAGGCGGGCTGTCAACCGCAGTTTTTTAGTTTTTATTTAATACTAGGAATACACTGCCCATCTGTTGGTTTATTTATCTCTGTCTAACTGACTACTGACTAGGTAGGATTGTAAATATCCTTACATCAACACTACACAGTCAAAGATTTATAAGCTTGGATAAATTTACCATAGTGCTCGTATTCTAGTATTAAGAAATATCCTTTTACTGATAACACAGACATTCCATATGGGGTGTTTGCAGTTTCATTCATGTGTGTGAGCTAGAGCCTTCTCTCGCAAGGCTAGCTCGTATGCTATACATACCAAAAAGAGATACGCAAAAAGTTAAGGAGTACAAAAATTTGTCAAAAGGAGACGTAATACTAGCTTTGTTGTTTCACTCTGTGTTTTCACTCATTTTTATTTGCTTTTGTGACCCAAAACTCTAACTATTAGCGAAACTTAGGTAACAGCAGTTCCAACTCCGGGCACATGTTCGGAAAACTATTTGAAGTTCGATCAACGTGAGAGCCACGCTATCCGCCGTACTTATCTTGGCGTTAGCGAAACGACAGTTTTATTCCCGCGCTCTGTCATCTCACGGCCACCCTCACTTAACTTCGTGTCTCAAATAAAACTGTCATCAAATTATTTTAGAAACTCAGCAAGCAAACATTACAATATACTTTTATAAGTTTCTTCTTTTTACCATTAAAACATTAAAGATGGTTAAAATTAATTAGCTAAGATGATCCGCGTAATAAAGTATAGTCACCACCGTCAATAATACGACACGTGTTTCACCTCTAGGTGAATCATCCTCGGCTGAAATAGACTACGGTGGCTGGGACTTACTCAGTGGTCAGCAACGCCTGCTTAAACTTATTATATTAAAATATTATATCATCGGTCTGTTGTTCTTCAAGGGAGCAAGAGAGAGCTTTGTCGCCTTTCTTTAAAAACAAGACCACCGCACTTCTGCTCCACGCCTCCGGAGTATTGCCAACATAGAGGACGGAATTAAAGAACTTCTGAAGGACTTTGATTTGGTTTTCCACCCGCTTTCAGAAGCTCCACTGTAATTCCGTCCTCGCCCGAGGACTTGCCGTTTTTAAGGTCCTGGAGGGCAATTCTAATCTCGCTCAGACTGACGTCCGGGATATCATCGGAATAGTGTCGGATAAGATTTCCCTTCTGAGCCGCGTCTACGTGCTGTTTTCGAGAGTCATTACAAATCGACTCGTACGCAGACTCGATGACTTCCAGACTCCCGATCAAGCCGATTTCCGAAAAGGCTTTAGCATCATGGACCACATACGTACCCTTTGGCAAATTTTTCAGAAGACCAAAGAGTACGATCTGCCACTTTGTCTTACGTATGAGGACTACGACTTTCCCTTTGATCCCGTCGAAATTTGGGCGGTGCTGCAGTTCCTTCAATGGAACAAAGTTGACTGTCGGTATATCAAAGTGTTGAAATGTATGTGTGTGTGTTGAATGTAGGTATGTACATGTGTGTATGTGTATGTGTAAACCCTTCATAACTGTTAAACGTCTTGATCGATCGAGATGCGGTTTGCGGCGTTCTAAAGATCTCAATGTGGAATAGAATTGGTGATAATATGAACTGATTCGGACGAGTAGATTTTGAGAAATACACATACCTACATATATGTATATTAAATGCAAATATACAGTGAAATTGCTATTACACATAAAAATAGATAAAATTAAAAAGAAGTAAGTAGATACAATTTTAATTATCATTAACTAAAAACTTTTAGTTGGAATGAGTGATTTTTTAATCCGCTTTTAGCACTATTAAAAGGATCAATTGAGCTAAATTTTTTATCATAAGTCGCTACCAAACTCGTTAAATTAACACTGTTATTCCCATAATTTTTCGAGGAAAGGAAATGTAAAAGGCAAAGTAAATAATTGAATTAAAATGAACGCCATAAATTAAAAAAAATACTTATGGTATTTCACATATAATACTCAGAAAAATTTAAAACTTATTCAAAAGAAATAATTTATTAAATAGGACTATTTAAAAAAAGGCAGTTCGTGATTACACTTTTCACATTCAATAAGTCGGTTATTTTTATTTTGCAGACGCTAATGCTAGTTTTTTTATTGGGGAAGGGTGGCAAACGAGCGCACAGTACACCTGGAGGTAAGTGGTTGCTGTGGCCCGTAGACATCTGCATCCATCCTCGATTACGAATCAAATTGCAAATGCGTTGTAACCGTGAGGACTACGCTTACATTAATTAACTTAAGTCACTTAGATAAGGAGGAGTAGAAGGGTGAAATAAGACACAGTACAGAATAGAAAGAATATGCATGTTCCGGCGAAATTGGATAGGTAAGACCTTGAGACGTGAGCGAAATGGGAAATATGGTCAAATTTGCGCAATCCAAATATGAACCGAATACTAGTATTTTGAAGTCTCTCAAGCTTAGTTAACTGGTCTTTAGTTATGTCTACATAGCTTGCGTCAGCATAGTCGAGAATCGGAAGGAGAAGAGACTGTGCGAGTATATTCTATATAAGGAAAAAGAATTTCTTTCGCTTGAACATTTATTGTTTGTTTAATAGAGCAAGTACAAGAGGGACGGGAGGTTTTTAGAAGTAAATGTAATATTTTATTAGCTAACAACATGAAGATAGTCTGAGCCCAACTCGTCCGTCCCTCGTCTCCACAAGCCCCGCAATGTTTACGCGGGAACTTGCGCCCGACGACGGACTCCATATTAAATTCCGGACGGACAACAATTTGCTCATTAGAACTGCTTGGGATAATGCGACATTTTCTCCAGTACAATCCGATTCTGTACACTTACCATACGAAATACAGCAGCGTTAAGCTGGTATTCTGCGAGAGCGTGGTCGTTCCCTGTTGAGCTGACTCATTCGTGCTACAGGATGGCTCTACCATGTAAGAATAATCCGTTGGTATCTTCACCTTAATCTATCGATCTAGTAGTGAAAATTTGACTTCCTTCTATTAGGAGTAGTTCATCTCGATCCCCTCGAACCCCTTGGTCGTATCACCTTAATATCAGGGCACTTCTCTTGCTACCTACCGACCGAGTGCTTTCCGATCGGCTCGATTCACTGGCACTGCGAAGAGATGTTGCATCTCTTTGCATTTTCTTTCGCATATACCATGGAGAGTGCTCTGAGGAATTGTTCGGATTAATCCCATCCGCCAAATTTCGTGAACGCACTACGCGGCAAACGTCCCGATACCATCCACACCATCTGGGTGCTTGGCGGTCCACCACTGTACGTTTCAAGAGGAGTTTTCTTCCGCGTACAACCTCTCTGTGGAATAGTTTACCACCAGCGATTTTTCCGGACCGATACGACCTGGGGACCTTCAAGAAAAGAGCTTTCTCTTTTCTAAAGGGCCGGCAACGCACCTGCAATTCCCCTGGTGTTGTGGTTGATCATGGGCGGCGGTAGTCACTTAACATCAGGTGAGCCGCATGCTCGTTTGCCCCCTCTTCAATAAAAAAAATCTTTCCAGCATCGGAATCCTCCGCGTCGACACATTGAATGACGTACAGTTCGGTTGTCACTTGGAAGGAAAGGCTTAATCGGCCTCTTTAAAGCTTGGCGTGCTCAGTAGAACGGGACAGTAGTTCACTGCGGAACAGTATTGTACGATACGATTTAGGAACCTTCGTGAAAAAAGCCTACTCTTTTTTTTATTCGCAACGCACTGGAAGTCACCTGGTGTTGCAGTCGTTAATGGGCGGCGGCACTCACCATCAAGGGAGTCGCATGCTCGTTTGCCCCCTCTTATCTAAAAAAGACACGTCGCTTGTTATTTATAAGGCGCAAGTACGTTCGCTCGTTTGCTTCGAAGAAAGAACCGATATAAACATGAAATATTTTCTGAATTAATATTTAAATACTATTATAAAACTATATAAATGTTATACGACAGTAAGCGGTTCACAAATGAGCATAGAAGTTGGGCATATTATGAAATTAATGACAATGTCCTGAAGCCATCACCAGTTCGTGTTCGTGGAGCGCGGGACAGAACACAATCAGCATAATGCAACGCGACTCCGACGAGGTTTAAGCGACGTAAGCGGATGGAGGAGAAATGACAAAGGAAATAAAAACTGCCATTAGCGTATTTCCTCTCAACGCTTTATTTCCGCGCGGTTATCAACTCGGATTGTTGCAAACAATGCCCGTTAAGTTTATGCACGACGAGAGTAATGCTTATTATAAAATAGAAACTGATTGATTAGAAGTTATTTTTTATAAATAAGGATTAACTTATTGAAATTATTAATACCAAATAAACAGTGTAGAGGCGTAAGTAAGACGTAAGTATGTCCACTAGCCCACGTCGTCCTGTGTGAGTCGCAAGAGGCGCAGAGAGAATCCGAAACAAAACGAAAAAATACATGCGTGCAGCTTACATGCGACAGAAGTGAAACCTTCAAATGAAATGAAATATTAAATACAAGAGTACTTGTATTACGGCATATGATTTATTTAATATTATAATTTTAAACTTCAAGTTCGCATAAAATATAAGAAAATTTAATTTATAGTAAATAAATGTAACAGTCCATTTAATATATATAATAGACACATAGATATATATTTTCTTTCGAGTAAAATTATAATAGTGCCACCTACTTCATTCTCTAGGTAGTCACTTTATCGAACAACTGATTGACACCCAAGGTGGTAGGTAAAGTAGACGCTAAATGGCCTAAATTTAAAAAATCATGAATTTTTAATGAATGTTTTTTTTCAAAATGTTTTTTTTACTGTATATATTAATTGTATTTGTTATTTTTTTTTACTATTTACTGCTGCTGCCAGTTGGCTGCCATTTCTATATGAAAAACATAGATTATGAAAAGTGAACCATACAGATGGGAAACGCACGAAACTAACTACTACCGCTTTTGATGGTTCTTTTTTATTCAAATTAATATTACTTGGACTCATTTATTCTATTACTTAATTTATCTAAACGACATATTTAAATCCGACCATGCTTAAAATATCTAAAGAAGTCTTCGACATTGTTAATGTACTTTTAAAAGTACGGGACAGCCACTAACTTTTACGAGTAGATTAATTTCCTAGAGAATACCTAGCAGAGCATGGTCTGCCAGATATTCTTAGGGCTATTGACTGCATTCTTGTTGATATATTTCACCTACCATTCCAGACCGGGGCTTAGTACAAGAAAAGGGTGGTCTACAATAATTGTTCAACTGGTAATAGCAAACAAGTTATAGAGTTTAAAAAAAAACCTAAAACGTAATAATCAAGTTTTTTTCTAAATAAAGAATAGTAATACTATATTCATCTAGAATTCCCCTTGCTTCCAGAAATAACAGTAATTGTTATGTGCCACAATAGTCTTGCAGGTGAGACATGAGACTATTGTCGTCCCGATTTAAGATTCTACAATCTTTCAGATTGTAGTCACCCCTTAACCATTGAGCTATTGAGTCTCAATATATCTATACTAAATCTGATATGTAAAATTAACAACGTGCAGAGATGTTATAATAAAAATAGAATAAAAACAGTCGGGCATTAAATAAAGTAAAAAAAAGAAAAAAAATGTAAAATGGATATAAATCATTGTATTCGTAACTATTAGAGTGGACAAAAATTTAATTTTTTTGAGCTAGCGCTTACGGGTCGCTAGCCACTACGCCACTACACAAAATTTGCAAAACAAATTTATCACGGAATGGCGTAAAGGGATGTTTTACAAAAAAATTACGATTAAAAAACTCCTTATATAAAAAATTTGAAATTTCACCCACAGCAAGGGCATGAGTTTGTCCTCTATATACAGTAACAAAACGGAGGGTCGTCACCCAAAAATAAAAGTTATTAGAGTCCAAACTTACAAGACACAGTGGACAAGTGGACACCAACTGCAAAAGTGTGGTTATTCCGAGAATATACACTTCCGGCTGATGATGCATATATTTTCGGCTACTTAAGTGCTCGTAGATTTTCGGAATGAGCTTTCCGAGACGCCGCGAGCTGTCTGCGGCTGGAATTTTAGGTTTGACCTTAAATTCCAGCCGCAGATTTCTGGTTCGCGAAATCACCTATCCCTCATTTTCTGTTTTACTCTAATAAATCAGGTGTCCTTTATCCAATAATTCCAAATTTTTGGAGGATGATGTTTCCCAGGTGGCGCACAAAAATCACTAAAAAATAGTAGGTTGTGGCGACTAATCGAGCGTCGCACGCGATTTACTGTTTTGTTAATATGACAAAAAACGGTTTTCACTTGAAAAATCACTAAAAACTGTTTTGGGGCTAAAATAAATACATACAATAATACTAGACGTGCCAAGAACACTGAAATCCGTTAACTTTTTACCACTTTTCGAATTTTTTACTGCGGGAGCGTTACTGTTTCATGGCGTTTTGCTTTGCTTTCTCGCACGCGTGGGGATACGGGATAAGTTTATCGCCTACTTCATCCACATGGATATTATATCCACCATAGGCTCGTGCTCGCAGGATGGATTAAACTCTGGCGTAGGGATAAGATCATTTTATCTCTTGTCAGTGGATATAATCGGGGGATAAAATTTGCGTCTCCTTCCTATGCTAGTCCTAGGCTGCTTGTTTGTTCCATAGGCATAACGTAGGACACCTTCGTACCTTGTTGAACAAAACGTGTAAGCTACGCCGTTTCGGCGGCACCGTTTATGCGTCTGTCTCTTTTTACTGTCGCTTTTTCGTTTCATAGAGTTTCAAATCACAACGATGCTAATGAAGTTTTCATTTCAAAGACGTTGCAGTTGCGACCCCGCCTGCCACGCGCGGCAGTTGTGACAGTTGTGGCAATTGTGGCAAGATCCTGCCTGTGATGCAATCTATGAGGGACGCCTACGCTCGTCAGTGGACTCTTAGGGGCTACAAACTGATTGAAATTAAGAACATATTAGGTACATACACATTATAACATATTTAAAAAAAATATAATAATAAATTCCATTGCCACATAGTGCTGTCCTGAGTCATCTCCTAAAATCTATCTGCATGCTTTGTCAGGCTGTCACTTCATCTATCGGAGGGCACATTCCCACTTCAGTGTTCTAATCCACTTGGATATGTCAGTTACTTTTTATCCTCCTTCTAGGGATATCCTCGCTACGGATTTTATCACGCAAAGAAACTTTGAGCATAGCTCTCTCCATGGCTCGCTGAGTTAATTTAAGTTTCCTCATACTGCCAGCAGTAAAGGATATTTTGGTTTTGTAAGTCGTCATTGGCAACACGCATACCTAATGCCGTAACCTAAAATGTGCGATTTAGGTTATGTCATTAGGTATATTGGGTAAGAACATATGATGCAATTTTTTGAACGAGTTATTAATAGACTTTAATTCTAACTAATCGAAACCAACAATCGACGGTCAAGCGACAACAACTGGCGATAATCTGCATTCATTGATAATATGAGACGAAATCTATGAATGCACGTAGCTAAGGACCGTGCTTTGAGACTGAAGACTTCCTGTCTTTGGTGGCTTATATTTATCAACAGCCTTTCGACGGGCTGTGATGATAATGAGAATGTTGAGAATGATGATGACTGATACAAGCTACAGCAAGAAGCTATCTCTGTCTTTGTTACGTGGAAGAATTTTTAAATTAAAGTTTGACGTGCACCGTGTCAAAGGCTTACAGCTTGTGATCAAGCCAATTTAACTATCTGCTCGTGCAATAAATATAACCGTTAGTTCGAGTATGTACATGTTATCGATGGCCGCCGAGTTGTTAGTATCTGATCTATCCCCAAATACTAAAAGAGTTGGTTAAAGGTAGTATTGCTTTCATACTGACATCGTTGAATGCTGAGGTACCACGGCATAATTTCTAAATATAGCAAACCGAAACATAAAAAAAATGAGATTGACGTTTATTGCCAAAACAAAAAAGACTATAATATCATTGTTAATGGTTGCAGAAAACTGAAATAGGAAAACAGATCGTAATAAATCTGTGTTTACTGGCCACGCTACAAAACCTGATGATATCACGTAATAATTTTCTGTTGTAAATTTTTATGATTCATTCCGCTCAGAAAATTCCTTCCCCAACAAAAACTGAAACAATGAGCACCTGAACGAACCCCAGTGAACATACAAAGTTTTCTTGTACAATATTTGAAATCCCGTTGTCTCTTTCTAAACCTAAGTACATAAGCGATAGAGTACACTTTATTTCATGGAAGCTTTAGAAAAATGGTTTAGTTTAAAGGAAACGTTAGACAGTAGCGTTAATAGACAAGTGGGTTTTATTGTAAAAGTTATTCGGCACGCGGGACGTAAGCGCCGCATCGAAGCGAATTGCGTCGAGAAAAATGTTAGAAATTAAATATATATAAGATAAGATGCAGTATACATCTTGGCATTTATGAACTTATTAAAGTGCATTTGTGTAATTTTGAAATAACTTGTTTCTATTTATTATTTCCCAGGGGATCACTTGCAGGCTGTCAAGACTATTTTAATTGTGTCTGTCTGTTTGTCTGTCGGGCTAATCTTCTGAATGGCTTCACCAGTCGTGATAAAGTTAAGAGCTGATGAGGAGAGATATCAGGAGAGAATTATACCAAAAAAACTTGATTACGTTAAATCTAAGTAACGCTGCATTAATAGATTTTATTCAGGCGAAGCCTAACGAAGTGTAGTTGGACGGAAATAAAATCGTAATATGCTGTTTTAATTATATAGCCTTTTGCGAGAAATCGGTGAACATACAATTCAATTTAAAAGTGACACGACAAAGTATTAGTCATAATGCTTTCTAAAAACTCGTTTCAAATTGTAATCCCTCCCTAATGAAGAACTTGAGACTCGCTCTTCGTCAGCCCCGCGGAGCACGCCCGAGGCCTCAAATCCGAACCTTTTAATCAAAGTGCTACATTATTAATGCATTACTACTTGTCTTGTTAAATGCGGCTAATGAGACAATGGGGCTTCTTTGGGTGAAGTTCTTAGTATTAACCTATTCTTTTTGTTATTATGAATTAGTACAATCGAGCTTGAAACTCACTATCACAAAATGAAGGTATCGCATTTTAAATAAAATAAATCTAGTAACAGGATTGTAATTTTAATTTTTATAATTTATAATATTTATAATATATAATTTTAAATTTCCATTGTAATTTTAACTTATTTTCGTCGACGATTATTGGCTTGAGTGTAGTAAAATATTTTTGCAATGAGGTTCCATTTGCAAATGATATTGTATAAATCACAAGTCACTAAACGCGTTTTTGTTATTGTCATTTTCACTTCAAGCGTTTTAAACTGCTGGGTCATATAATAGTCTGACTAACTGGCAAGCATCACTTTTGGTACTTGCAGTAATCTAAAAAATATCGTTTAATATCGATATTAACAAAAAATAGTATGTAGAAGATTTTTATTTTTTTATTGAACAGAAATGTCAAATGAAATAATAGTCCTAGTTATCGCAGTACACGGCCACCTGCAGCCAAGGTCAAACAAAGAATACTATGCTATAGGTGTGTCTTCACCTCTGAGGGATAAAACGGAATGCCTCACAGCCTCCAATTGTACTGGCTCCCTACCCTGCACTCAGCAGACCAAGCGGCAGAAATAGACATATATGGTAGATATTATAACAGGAACGGGGTACTACATACACTAGCTAATGTAGTGATGTAAGGGAAAGTGGTGTTGGTATAAGTGATAGTGATAGTGAGGGGGATAGTGTATTGTACAATTGAGTCGGGACGGGAGGTGCTCTTCGAACCAGGTAAGAGACGTTGTTCTATTATAATACGCGGATCTTAGCTAATTAGGTTTTAAAATCTTTAATATTATCTATTACCATAAAGTAAGGCCTAATTCTATTAAATAATATTAGAGTCTAATAAAAATAACTTTAAAAAATGCATGAATTATGAGCTGTGATGATCCTAGTTAGAACACAAGGACATAATCGTAATCTAATTGCCATTAGCCATTGCCATTGCCGTAACCTAAGTGTTAAAAATAACAAAATATTGAAAACGTAAAAGGATAAAGAAACCGGCTGCACGTTGCGGGGGACATCGCTCACCGAACTGAGGCCTAACAATTCACTCTAATAAAGAAGTTAGAAAAAAACCCCCGACGGCACGGCGCGGCGCTCACTCGCTCGGCCTTTTAATCATGGCGCTACAATATTAATGCATTACTACCCGCCTGGTTTAATGCGGCCTGATCACTCAAAATGAACGCGATAAACAAGCGCATTGAAAGGGAGTCACAAATAAGAAGGTCGGAAACCACAGGATATTTTCGTCAATATGACACTTTAATTAGTAATATTAACAAACTTTTATGAAATTATACTTTCATTTATAGAAGTTAATGACGTGGCCCATACACATCTTTCTTTGATTAAGTGTCAAAATTCAGATATATTGTCTCCCCTGAAAACTAAGATGGAATGCCTCGTTTTTAGTAAAAAGAGTCGCCGGCTCTACTCACTCACCATACGAAACACAGCAACATTGAGCGACAATTTTACGCTGGTTATTCATTCGTGCTACAACCATAATATAGACTTAGCGTGGCTCTATCACGTATATTATAATAGTGAGAAGCAAGGCAAAAATATAAAATTATAAATTATGAAATTAGTAAACTAAACTGTCCATTTTACAAAAACCACGTTGATTGAATTGAAAAGGTCCTAAAAATATTTATTAAGATTTTAAACGACCGTTGCAACCGTTACGGCGAACTGTATATTAACTCCCTTCATAAGCATAAAATGTTGTCTCAGTGAGTGCCATCAATATGCCGATATTATGTTCTTATTTTAAATTCTAAATAGTAAAATGAATTGCCCTCCTTTATTGGTGTCTGCCAAAATGGTGTGCCCGCTCGCCCTCTACGCGTTTTCATACATTCAAATCACCTACACTTCGAAAAAAATATACACAAATCGCTTTTTCTGCCGTTCGTTAAAATGATACAACAATGAATTTGTAAATCTCAATCTCTTTAGTAACTTCTTAAAAGTCTTAAATGAACTATCTTTAAAAGTTATTTAGATAAATACTTAATAGCGTAACATTCGTTAACCTCTACAGTGTGTTAATCGTCAGTATCTAAGCAATTTTGATTAAGTTACCTATTTGGAGCGTAACTACACTGTTGTTGTTAATATTGCTTTTTACTTGCACACAGTATAAATTTATAATCAGATTCAACTAACTAGGGGTAAATCTTTCAACGGGCTTAATTGAAATAAGTGTTAGTGTAAATGTATTTTTCGGCACTCGTTGTCTGTTTACAATGTAATGTTACAATACTGTACTTGCTATGTAACGACCGTTTGTGTCACTATGTGTAATAAAATTGAAAAAAATTTTACCGACGAACATGTATGCGTAGGTGTATGGATGTGAAGGAGGCGAGAGAGGTGTGTCAGGATCGTGCCAAATGGAAGTCTGTAGTCTCTGCCTACCCCTCTGGGTGACAGGCGTGAGTGTTTATGTATATGTATGTAATAAGCCAAATAATCTGAATAACTAAACACTTCCTACCCTTCGCATTTGGTTTAGATATTAAATGTATATTCTGTAAAGGGGTTTCCGCAAACCTTCAATATGAGACGCGATACCATAGCAGTCACATCCTCACTCGTCCACAGAGGCGCTTTAAGAACAAAGGACCCTCGACTGAATATCTTCGTAAATCTTTCAAATTAAGTTGAGCCTTAACACAGCAACCTGCAAATTCATCTCAACTGTCCCCCTCTATGCCAGTGCATGCAAAAACAGTTTCTATCACTTTAGGATAAACATGAGACTGCAAAGTGATTGAAGCCAATGACAGCTGAATTGGATTCTCGGGAGGCGGCGCTCATCACTCGAATGTGTAATGTTATATTTGTGAAAGCTTCTGAAGTGTTATTTGTTTATTGTTCAGTGTTTTGTTCAATCTTGAGCAGTGGTTCGAAATTACATTTTGATAAGTAATTTATGAAAAACTACTTAGTAACATTTTAGTTAAAAATGAATTTCATACACGTGACGTTTCATTAATAATATTTTGTTACTGCGGACGTATGAAAGGTTTATTTCGGGATAATATGATTAAAAATATTTTTTTTATTCCTCTAGATGTTGTAAGCTTCAAATAAAGTAAACGCAAGTACCAAAACGGAGGATGAAGATTTTAATGTTACTATTTTGATGACATTGTGATTGTTATATTTCACAGTCCACCCAAAAGTGTAAAAATATCATCATCATCGTCATGCCACAAGGAATGCCACAAAGCACGCTCCTAAGCCACCTGCACACACCGACTTCCTGCATGTCTTACCAGGTCGTCACTCCATCTAGTGGGGTGTCGCCCTACACTACGACTACCGGTACAAGGCTGTCACTCGAGAACCTTTTTTTCCCATCGGTTATCGGTTCTTCGAGCTATAGGACCGGCCTATTGCCACTTCAGCTTACTAATCCGTTGGGCTATATCGGTCACTCTGGTTTTACTGCGGATATCCTCATTTCTGACTTTGTCACGCAGAGAAACCCCGAGCATAGCCCTCTCCACAGCTCGCTTGGTGACCTTGAGCGTCCTCATACAGCCAGTAGTGAAGGACCACGTCTTAATTCCATAGGTCATCACTGGCAATACGCACTGGTTAGTTACACAGTCTAGTTTTCAGAGTTTGAGGTATACGTGACTAGAAGTTGTGTTGTAATTTCCCGAACGCTGCTCAGCCGAGTTGAATCCGTCGATTGACCTCTCGGTCGAAGTTAGACTTACCTAGTCGGACTATTTGTCCCAGGTAAACGTACTCGTCAACAAATTCGAGCTTATTGCTCCTAACAACTACCGGCACAGGTGTGACATGGACATTAAACATGATCTTAGTTTTGTCCATGTTCATCCTAAGACCGATTCGTTGAGAGACATCATTGAGCATAGTGCTTAGGTCCAGCGACTCTGCCATAAGGACTATATCGTCGCCGCCTCACTCACGATGTACTTGCCATTGATGTTAATACCGTATCTTTTCCATTCCAGTAGCTTGAAAACATCTTCCAATGCAGCGGTGAAGATTTTCGGGGATATAACATCACCCTGTCTTACCTCTCTGCAGTTGAATAGGTTTCGAACTCTGGCTCTGTACTCGGATAGCCATCGTAGGCCTACTGTACAAACACTTCAGCACTTTGATATAACGACAGTCAACATGGCACCGCTGAAGGGACTGTAGCACCGCCCAAATTTCGACGGAATGAAAGGCTTTCTTCCACATACGCTAGGCAAAGTGGCAGATTGTACTCTTCGGTCTTCTGTACAATCTGCCGCAGGGTATGTATGTGGTCTATGGTACTGAAGCCTTTCGGAAACCGGCTTGTTCGGGAGGCTGGTAATCGTGGAGTCTTTGTGAGAGACAACAGTAAAAATATGCTAAAAATGCAATGGGAAAAATGAATTATTTTATTATTATTACATTAAAAGCTGTTTTTTGCAAATAAAGAGCGGTGCCAAACAGCGTTTCACTGCGAAATGTACGGCATAAAACATGAATAGTGTAACAACTTGTAATAAATTGTAAACGAACGCTTCTATGTGCGATATTTCAGTGTTTGTGTTTAGTAACTCCACGGAAGATATTCTCCGACGCAGGTCACGGTGCAGCTAGCATCCATGCATCAAACACATTATGGCTAGCATTTCGATTCGCTCCACAAATCTCTGTTTATTTGTTGGGCATTACAGCGCCTGCGGAGGACCATTTCCCGGTTTACGACGAGATTTACCATCGCTCATTGTAAGCCGCAGTAAGCGCTGCGGAAGCGCTGCGGTTGCTCTTACGAAACTTGTTTGGACTCAATAATTAATGTACCGCCAACAATTTATTATTCCTAAAACTAATGTTAACTTTCTTAGAACTTAGTAGAATGTATAAAGTAAGTTCTAAACTGATTGTAATAGCATGTGGGGTTTGATTTTGTTTTAATAGAATAAGGGTAACAAACAATCACACAGTTCACCTGATGGTAAATAGCTGGTGTGGCTCATAGTCATCTACTTTTATCCTCGATTAATAATCAACATGTAGATGCGTTGTTACTCCTTAGGGGTAAAATCCCTCCCTCCGATTATTTGCACTCAGCATAAGAAACACAGCAGCATTAAGCTGGTATTCTGTGGGAACGTGGTCCTGCCCCGGTTGAGCCGACCCATCCTAGCTACAACCATAATAAAGCTGCGGCGTTGCTCTAGCACGTTCGGTCGTGCAAAACTGTCAGTCGTGACAACGCGCCGCCTCACACCTCAGCGGTTGCCATGGCGAACATCCACGAATTACGCTTTGAACTGCTTTACCTTGCCTTACTAATCACAATTAAAGATCAGTTCACTACATTTTCTATCGGATATTTTTAAAGTGATTCAAAGAAAAGACAGGAATGTTGTCAAAGTTTGAACACATATTGTCTATCTTTTACTTATATTTGTATATTTCTTGTTTATTACAAAACGTAATAATATCATAAAAGGGGCAGACCAATAACTACACTTAAAGCTCTAACATTTTAGGTGAAGTTCCACTTGAATACTTATAAAGATATGTAACAAAAGTTAGTGGAGAGGTCGCGTGGGTATGCTGAGGAACAAGGGCCGCGGAATTCAAAGCGCTATGGACCGAAAAGTTTGCCCGGGTCCGGCGACGCTTAATGACACGGCAAAGCTCGAACTCAAAACTGGGTCTTTTTGAGCCGGAACGTCTTTGTCCACTGCCGAATTACTGCTAACTACTGAAGAAGTCCGGCAAAGTTTTATGATTTGAATAAGTATTAGATCTTCACATAATAACATGGGAACTATACATACACGAGGGAAGCGTTAGGTTTACGTAATCAATATGTTCAAAGAGCTCTGAAATACTCTTGTGACATACGATCATACAATTAGTTATAATTGTTCATTACATCAACATTAAGAATCCCAGCATACAACACCATGTTGTGTATGCTGTTTTAATTTTCCTATTACATAAATTAAAAAACATCCAACAAATTAAGAACCTTACAGAGCCTTCTCATTTTTTTAGGCGATTAAAAATAATATTAAATTTTTACACGAAATTTTATTTTAAATCCTGGAAAAATCTCAGAACACCATTATTTACCAAGCTTCCGAAGAAACCATTATCATTTCACAAGGCAGAACATAACCATTCCATTTGATACTTGCATCAACAAAAACACGACACGTACTGTAAGAATTGCATCCAATATTGAAATGACAATGTGTACAGGTTTCCTAATATCAGGTCTTGCAACGCCGGGGTAGAGACAGTTTTTACCAAAAGAACGCTCGCTTTAGAATGGAAAATAAAAGCAAGACTATTTATCTTCGTCAGGAATACGAGTTTTACTTGATAAATTGGTTTGAATAAATAGAATCTAGAAAGTAACATAACATAACATAAACACTCACGCCTGTCATCCAGAGCGGTAGGCAGAGACTACAGACTTCCATTTAGCACGATCCTGACATATCACTCTCCACTCCTACACATCAATATACCTATGCATACATGCTCGTCGGTTAAAGGTACTCTTAAACCATTCAAGGTGGCCCATAATATCGTCCAGGTGTGGGCGGTTTAAAGGACTGATGACGATAGGCGTCGGACGCATCTCATATTTAAACGTTGTGAATTTTTAGTATTATTGAAATATGACCAGGGATTAAAGTAACTATAAAGTAAAGTTACAGCCTATATATCTCCCACTGCTGGGCACAGGCCTCCCCTCATTTCTGAGAGGGTTTTAAGGCAAGGAAGTGTCCGCCGCGCTGCTCCAATGCGTGTTGCCGAACTTCACATGTCTTCGAAATATTTTTTTTCTTATTTCTCAGACATGTACGTTTCCACACGATGTTTTCCTTCACCGCCGAGCACGTGGTAAATCAGCACTTAAAATTGTAACTAACTATTTCATTGGTGCCGGCGGGGATCGAACCCGGGTTACTCGCGTTCTGTTATATTTACAGCGAGCGTTAACCATTTGAGCTACCACGGTTCTAACCAGGGACTGCAAACATTTTTTCTAATAATTTTAGGTTAAAATACTTTTAACAATAGTATTTAGTCCACTTTTTATATTATGTAATAAGTATAATAAGTAGTGTTTTAATTAGTAGTTGAAGAGAAGAGAAAACATCGACAAGGGTTTTCAGTTACATACTATTTCTAGTGCAACGTAATTTCACCAATACGTGGTAGAGCCATGCTACAGTTATATTAGTAGTATAGTTGTAGCACGAATGGGTCGGCTCGACCGGGAAAGGACCACGCTCTCACAGAATACCAATGTAAAATAGTAGCTTAATGCTGCCGTGTTTCACCCGTATGGTTAGTGTAGAGAACCGGAGACCCTTTTTACTGGAAAGGGGCATTCCATCTTAGTCCCCACGGTTGAACACGCATCTGCATTTTGATTTCTAGTTGAGGATAGATGTAGATGTCTATCGGCCGAAGCAACCACTTACCATCAGGTGGACTGTGTGCTAGTTTGTTACCCTATCCTATATTAAAAAAAAAATTAACTTAATAATTAATAATGACTCTCTTGAAGGTGAAGCTCGACCATCGTCACCGAGTTTATTGAGTGAGTGTGAGAAAATTTGGTTTATAAACCAAAGCAATGAACATTACCATCCTGCAAGTGTTTTATGGCCCTTTTAAGACGCCGCGCTATTATTTTACCAGATTTTGTAGATCCAATAATAATAGTTATTCATAATAAAGACGAATTTATTTTCGTCATTAGTTAACTCCCCATTGTTCCATTGATGGCAAACTCGCGTCGAAGCTCGCCTTATAGCATGATTTGACCTCAACCTAATTTATTTCGAACAGCGTCCTGGTTTAAGGGTAGAAATCACTAACAAAGGAACCATACATTACTTTTTTTAGTTATGGATCGTAACATGTTAAATCTCATCTCAACTTGTTCCTAAAACTATGCCTCAAAACTATTAGAAAGTACAAATATTCCAAATTTCAGCAGGATGAAAAATTGGCGTCCAATAAACATGGTTGTTCTAAAGACTTTCATTGGCCTACATAAGCACATGGGTGACATTTAAATAAATAATTAGGGGATTATTGGAAAACTCATTGTTTGTACAAATCAGTGAAGTCTAAAGCTAATCAATATGGCATCAAATTTTATAGTTTGAGCGACATATTTGGTGAATGCAAAAAACTTCATTTATATGCTGCGTCAAAAGATCAACTATTAGGGGGGCGTGGTTATTCCGAAAAATTTTTAAAATTATTAATGCAGGAATATCTTAATTTCGGCCATGCTGTATATGTAAATAATTATTATTATGCAAGTATATACCTAACAACACAACTTTTAGAAAAAAAACACATTTTGTCAGCGCAATAGATTTCCATGAATACCCAACATAGCTAATTTTTTACAGAGTAAAAAATGGTTTACTTTGTCGAAAGCTTTTGTAAAATCGGTGTACACGGCGTCAACCTGCCCACCCACGGCGAAAACCTCGCACAAGTAGTTTTTGTATTCTAACAAATTAGTCACTGTTGATCTGCCTCTCACGAAACCGTGCTGCTTGCTAGATAACGACGATAAGCGGCTTAATTTGAAAGTAAAGATGATCATATAACGCAGATTCAAAAACCTTAGCAACACAGCACAAAATGCTAATAGGTCTATAATTTTCGCAGTTAGACTTATTTCCAGACTTGTGAATGGGTACGATGTGAGCCAATTTCCAAATGGAAGGGAAAGCACCAGACTTTAATGACTTATTAAACAATAATGTTAGTGGTTCACACAGTTGCCTTGCACAATTTGAGAAAAGTATATCGGGAACACCATCATACCCTGGACCTTTGCGAGTATCTAATTTCTTTAATTTTTCCAATATTGTATCCTGACTTAGTTCTATATTACACATACTGTAATTACAATAACTATCACAGTATACAATATTATTAGTAACAAAATCCTGGTTAATGACAGGTTGAGAAACTTCGAAAGCTGAACTGAAGTACCGAGAAAAAAGTTCACATATTCCTTGTGTGTCCGAAGAAGATTCCGTACCAAGAGTCATAGTCTGTGGCATACCTGAGCTACCTATTTTATTGCTAACGAAATTCCAAAATATCTTTATGTTATCCGATAGACTTTCTTCCATGGAGATAATAAATGATGCGTACACCGATTCCGTGAGTTTTTTTACATCTCGTGCGTAGCAATGCATAAGTGTCGTAATCTCTAGAATTATGATATTTTTTTAAAACGACGGTGATATTTATTTTTTTCCTTGAGACACTTTATTAATGCTGAAGTATACCATGGTGGATATTTGTTATTGGTTTTACTTACAAGCGGTGTGTGTTTTGCAATTAACTTTTTCAACAGAGAGTAAAACTTATCGACAGCCTCGTTTATATCCGGTTCATTTAATAAGTTAGACCAATCAACAGTTGCTAGATCCTCTTTTAAATCAGGATAATTACATTTGCGGTAGTTATATCTTATTGGTTGCGCACGTTTAATTTTTTTAAATTTAAAATTTTCCATTAATACAATTTTCAGTGGAGGGTGATGTGAATCTATTCGAGTAAAATGCTCAGTAGATGTTACGAGCACTTTTTCAGTTGTTGACAAGACGATATCAAGAAGACGGCTATTCACATTATAGACTGAATTAGGTTGAACTAGGTTACAAAGATTCGTAATGTCAACAAGACAATTAGATTTAAAGTCGAATGAAATACCAGGTGTCATAACGTTACTATAAGTGCTAGGGGACCAACTCAGATGTGGGGTGTTAAAATCGCCAATAAGTAAAAATGTGTCTTTATCCTCAACACGAGATACGTTTTTATGAACATTGTCGTAAAAGGCTTGCAAGTGATATAACATAAACAGAGATAAAATAAACATAAGTGGAGCTTTCGACAGGAAACATTGGTCGGAAGGATAGTCACCCAAAGATCTTCAACTTCACATTCCCAACTCATTTGTCTAATTACATGATACTTGTCCTTAACAGCAATTAATACGCCACCGACATCATGCTTAGAAATACAACTTGTATAACGGTCCCTTCTGAATACAGTAAATTGGGAATCAAACATTTCAGAATCAAATACACTATCACTTAAATTGGTTTCAGTAAAACATATAACATCAAAATTACAACTTAAAGTATTAAAATAAATATCTGTAACTTTGGTCCTGATTCTGTTTTCGTTTTGGTAATAAATATCCATTAATAAAGAATTTATCAAGTATTATATAAAAATTAAAAGTAATATTCAAATAAAAAGAAAGAAAAAAAAATCTATTGTTTTAGAGTGTCAAGAGTGTTCGTATTTTTAACATTTATGGCAGTTGAATTATCATCTTTTCTCGTATAAACACGGCCATACTTAACCCAGACATATTTATATGACAAGTGCTTGGCGGTTAATCTTGCTGTGGCATGAAGCTGTTTTATTTCTGGTGAAAGGTGCTCTGAAACATAAACGATGCACTCCTCTCCATGTATGCCCAAATGAGCAGAGTTCAATTGGGTAGATTTATTGTTCTTGTTGAACGTTTGTAAGCAGATATCACGTTATCTCGGTCGCGCTCCGATGGTAAAGTTACGAGTATTCTACGCGGTCTTTTTGAATTTTTATCAATTTTTGCAACTCGCCTTACAACTTTAATGTCAGTCTCACTAAATGACATTTTTATTTCTGTTAACAGTTTACACACAATGGAAACCAAGTTTTCGATTTTCTTTTCTGGTACACACTGTATTTCAAAATTACAACCTCTAGAAATTTTTTTTAATGTGGAGATACGATTGTTTAATTTGTGTATCTGCGATTCTAGTGTAGTTTTTTCCGTTTGCATTTTAGCGATATTTTTTGTTGCAATATCTAATTTTGTTTGCATATCACATTGAAATGCAGCTAAGTGGTCAGTCGTCTCAGTGAACTCCGCCTTAAGCTTACATATAGCGTAGTTGATATCCTCCCTAATTGCAGACCTCATATCCGACAATTTTAAGTCCAAGAGTGCGCTAAACTAATCATATGTAGTAGTCGCCGATGGTAGTACACTGCTAGAGTTAGAGTGATAGGAAACACTTTTCTCGGTAAAATCAACCGTTTGCGGTACTATGTTATCGGAAGACGTATCCGAGTTGTCGGTAGGTGGTGATAGGATCTGTTTATGGACAGGCGTATTATCATCTTTACGGCGCGTTACTTGTGGTGGAGCCACGTGTTTAAGGCTGCCGAAAATCTAGTTCCCCGGTCAAACCTCAAACCTATTACGCGAGATATTTAACTAGAGTGGACTGTATTTGCGATTTGCTTCTACGCTTACGTAAAAGCAACTACTATAGCATGCGGTATAATGCACTCGCTCTTCCCCAAACTAAACTATTACTTGTCGAATCGATGAAAGGAATCCTGCTTGATTAGAAAAAAAAAACACAGATTGGAGCGGGTTAAACTATTATCAAGCAGGTATAATTAAGGAATATTGACTCACCGGGGTTTCTGCTTCCTGTCGATCACTATAGCGGCGACTTCCAGAACCTCCTCTGGACAGACACTCTGGGGCCCCAGTGGTGCGTCAGGAGAGGAGCGTTGATTCGACGACGGCTGCGGCGGGAGAAGAGGCTCGCGCATCGGTCGCGTGTGTCTTATATATCCTCGGCAGGGGTAATTACGCGATGTTCTAGAATCGTCTTCTTTCCCCTCCCACCCCACCACCCCGATGTGTCGATAGGAGGGTACGAATGATATTGTTTTGGAAAGGAATAATGATTCGACAAGTTCCTACCGTCATAAATAAAACGCAAATGGTTTTCCGCGCAACCATCTCCCCCGCCCTTGAAGGATTTCCTTCAAAAAAAATAACTAAAGCAACTAGAGCTAAGATCAACTAACAAATAACTAACTAACGCTAAGATTACCTAAATTAAACTACAATTTCAATCTAGAAAGCTAATTTAAATTATGGAAGAGGCAAGGGGCACAAACGGATAACAGGACGTAGGTAAGACCCAACCGTGGTCTTAACGCGAGCTATCCTAATTACTCCGTCGGAGCCGGGAAAGACCTCCTCGACGATTCCTAACGGCCAGTGGAGAGGCGGCGTATTCTCCTTAGTGAGCACAACTACGGTTCCTACAGCTAAAGGCTCCGTCGCTGTGTTCCATTTTTGCCGAGACTGCAAAGTATGCAAGTATTCCATCCTCCATCGTTTCCAAAACGATTGCACTAACCGATCTAATAATTTGTGGCGTGTGGAAATGCTAAGTCTGTTCTCATCTATATCCGCGGCGGGCAGATACCTTAGAGGCGTTAAAGTCAAAAAATGTGCTGGAGTTAGAGCCAGCGGTTCCGAGGGGTCGCTAGATAACGTCCGACAAAGTGGGCGGCTATTCATTACGCATTCAATTTGAGCGAGCACCGTACTTAGCTCTTCGAAGGACAAAATTTGATCTCCTATTACTCGGTATAAGTGGCTCTTTAGACTTTTAATATTAGTCTCCCAATTGCCCCCAAAATGACTCGCGGCTGGGACGTTCAGAGACCACTCAATGCGGTTCTCGGCTAGAATGTGAGCGAACTCCGAATTATAATACTTGCTGGCTAAGAGCTCATGTAGTTCCGATAGAATACGTTTTGCACCGACGTAGTTCGTACCGTTATCCGAATATAATTTACTTACAGGGCCTCTGCGCGATAGAAATCTTTTAAATGCACCCATAAAGCCTGCTGTGCTTAGATCACCAACGAGTTCTATATGCACTGCTCGAGTAGTTAGACATACGAAAATGCAGACGTAAGCCTTTGTGGATCTTATACCACGCCCGCGAGTGAGCGTGACCTTAAACGGACCAGCAAAATCAGACCCGGTGTGCGTGAAGGGCTTTGCCGATTGTATCACTCTACAAGATCTAAGTTCCGCCATTTCCGGAAATGACGGCTTGGGGCGTGCCCGAAAGCAAGCTATACATCTGTGCACCCGATTGCGTATTAAACTACGTGCAGAAAGAATCCAATAATTCTGACGCAAGATCGACATCAATAAATCGGGGCCAGCGTGCGAGTTCAATTTATGATGATAATCGACTAATAAGTTCATGATATGGTCTTTACGCGGTAAAATTATAGGGTGCCGTTGGTCGAAACTCAATTGCGAGTTGGACAAGCGTCCACCTACCCTTATAATCCCATCCCGTAAAAATGGCTTAAGGCGTTGAAAAGCGCGACTACAAGCTCTATTCGATTGTAATCTTGTAATTTCTTCAGAGAAGTGCGCGCGTTGAAGTTCACGCAATACTAGCAACTCGGCATAGTTGTAATCGGATGCTAAGACATACGAACGTCGCGGTAAAAGCTTCGCGAATCGACAAACGTAAATTACGCTACGCAATAATTTCGACCAAGAGGACAAGCGGTTCGCCAGAGCAATGATTGGAGAAACCTCGCTCGAAACGTTCGCCACTAGAGCGTGTCTCTTCTCTTCCGGCGGTTGTGACACTGACGAAGGTTCGAAATCGGTTATTGGCCATTGTGAGGGATCCAAGTGAACCCAAGAAGGTCCATGGAACCAAAGCGGGTGGTCCATTATTTGCATCGGGGTGAGTCCCCGGGATAGACAATCGGCAGGGTTTTCTTTACCGGACACGTGATAAAAGTTCCGCGTTTCTAACTCGTCTTGGATCTTGGCCACTCGGTTCGCGACAAACGTATCCCAACGGTGGGGTGAAGAATGAACCCAACATAAGGCGACAGTGGAGTCGGAAAAGGCAAATATTCTTTCTATGTGAACTCTATCCCTACATGCGCCGATAACTGTGGTAATAAGCTTGGTGAGTACTAATATTGCGCAAAGCTCTAAGCGCGCCAGAGAGACAACCTTACGGGGGGAGACTCTCGACTTAGAACTAATGAGGCTAATCGAATTTATACCATTATTCTGGACATGGAAATATACAACGCCCCCGTAAGCCTTCTCGCTGGCGTCTGCAAATCCAACAACCGTTATGCTGCTATTTCTATCGACATTTATATGACGCGGTATTTTAATTTCTCTTAGTAAAGGAAGTTCCTCTCTAAAGCGCTGCCACAATCGAACAATGCTGTCAGGCGGCGAGTCATCCCAATCGCATTCAAATAACCAAAGTTGTTTAATCAAAAGCTTAGCGTACAATACCACCGGAGCTACGAAACCCATGACGTCCCATAATCTAGCAACGCATGACAGCATTGTGCGCTTTGTGCATTTCTCTGCAGGCGGATTTACCTTAAGGCTAAACACGTCGGACTCTGGTGACCAACACAGACCGAGCACCTTGTGTGTATCGGAATCGTCGAATTCCTTTATCGCCGAAAGACGGTGTGATAGTGGGATTGTATCTAAAACCGGACGCGAATTACTAGTCCACTTCACAAGATCGAATTGACCCGATTTCATGAGCCTTATAACCTCGGCGGTGGTTAGGGTGGCCTCCTCCACGCTATCGACCGAATACACAAAATCATCCATATATAATCCGCTCTCGATTGCCCTCTTAGCTTTAGGATAAGAGGGACCTTCATCGTGAGCGAGCTGTCTCACCGTGCGTAACGCATGAAATGGGCTCGACTTTAAACCAAAACAAACGCGGTTAAATTCAAACACCATTAGAGGTTCCTTTGGGTTGAAACGATATAAAATGCGTTGGAATCTACGGTCGCATTCACGGACCCCTATGCAAAGAAACATTTGGCGAATATCGGCGGATAGTGCTATACTAAACAAACGAAAATTGACTATTATATCAAATAAACTGCCCTGTAAATTTTGCCCACTATAGAGGATATCGTTAAGCGACAGGTGAGTGCTAGTTTTAGCACTAGCGTCGAGCACTACACGTAATTTAGATGTAAGTTTGTCCTCTCTAATGACTCCGTGGTGTGGTATAAAATACGACGGAGTGTCTTCGTAGTTATCTAATCTCGAAGCCACAAGTGATATGTAACCTTCTCTTATATATTCGTTAATGACGCCGTCGTAAGCTTCCTTTAACTGGGGCGAAGCGAGCATCCTACGCTCCAAGCTGTAGAAACGTTTTTCCGCCATTTGACGCGAATCGCCGAGAGATAAAACATCTCCTTTAAAGGGTAACGCTACACTATATCTACCGTCGCGATCACGAACGGTCGTGCGGACGTAAATTTCCTCGCATATCCTGTCATCTGAACTAGCTATGGGTGGGACGTTCACCTCCTCCATCTCCCAAAATTTGCGGACTAACGACTCGAGCGGTTCGACAGCCATACCACAATAAGAGGCTGCCGAAATACTATCTAGGATGGGGGCGGAGCCAAGGATCACATAGCCCAATACGGTTTCCAGTGCGTAAGGCGCGGTATGCGAAGAGTTGCCCCTGACCTTATTGTTTAACAAAAGATAAGGGAAAAGCGATGCTCCAATGAGCATGTCTATGTTTCCAGGAACGGCGTAAGTGTCGTCCGCCAGAGTCAAATTCTTAAATTCAATCATTGCCGAGGTGTCAACCGAAACGGTTGGCAACCGTTCAGTGACCCTATCTACTACTAGTGCATTTATATCAAAGTTAACATTACGATCTATCCGAGAATGAATTTTTAAATTTACATATCCCTGTGTCGATTTACTAGTGCCTCCGATGCCTTTAATTACAGGACATGAAAGTGACCTATTTATCACTAAGCCTAAGCGCCGACAACATTGTCGCGTTATAAAGCTATTTTGGGCTCCGCTGTCCAGCAGTGCACGGACGCTTTGTTCGTTTCCACGCGAATCCCTAACCAAAATACGTGCCGTACCCAGTAACACGGTTGAGGGAGGTTGTGCTCCCATATTTGCCAATGAGCACAGAGCGACATCACCAGGTCGACCGCTAGAATCGTTGACCTTAGTAGGGGTGAATTCCTTATCCGCCTTACTTGACGCCGCTATGTTGCTATTTTCAAAATGTAATAGCGTGTGATGTTTCCTGGCGCACTTGCTACATACGGAACTCGAATTGCATTTTGCAACTAAATGCTTATCGCTTAAGCAGTTCAAACATAGGTTGTTTGTCTTTACTAACTTATAACGTTCGCTTGGTGAATATTTACGAAAAGTCGCACAGTTATATAAATTACCGTGTTTATCTTTACATACTATACAAGTATGCTGGAGTGATGTCGGCGTAGCGGTTACGTAAGTTAACGACCCTGCTATTTTAGATGGTTGAGTCTGTCTACGGTCGGCGCACCTTTTAATCTCCTGTTTAACGTTCGGTGAGCGCTGCATTACCTTTATTTGATCTCGCACGAACGATGCTAATGAATGAAAGGAAGGCATCTCCGAGCTACGATGCTCCATTTCAAACGCACGCACGGTGTCGGAGTCTAGTTTCTTTAATGCTATATGGAGAAACACCACGTCTATGAGGTCATTAAACTTCAAATTCTTAAGTGCAGCCACCGATGCCACAAATTTATCGAGAAACTGCTCTAAGCCGTTGATGTTCGCGGATGATATAGGTTTAAGATCGAATATCTGGTTCAAATATTCGGAAGATAACATTCTCCTATCTTCATATTTAGTTTTAAGCGTTTCAAATATTAATAAATAATTGTTTGCTGTAGGTGTAAAGCCCGAGCATATCGATTGTGCTCTGCCACTAAGTTTGCTAATTAAGTAATATAATTTTTCAGCGTCCGATAACGATGGGTTGTTGTGTATATTGTTTTGAAAACTACTGAAGAAGAAGGGCCACGTCTTAATATCACCATTGAATACCGGAATATCTATTGGCGGTAACCTAATTGAGTCACGAGGGCGTACCTGCATTTCCGGATTCGCTTCATTTTGAGATTGTAGCAGTTTTGCAGTTCTCTTCACGCGACACAGCATATCTTCGAATGCCAGCAGCGGTTGGTAGTTCACTATGTATTTCGGGTCGGTTTGTAGTTCCGAATGATTAATTTGGTCTAATATTCTTTCGTAATCTATCCGCAGATTATCTATCGTTTCGATTTCATTTAAAAAGGCCTCCCGCACTGCCTCTATATGAATGTTCTTTATATAATCACTTATATTCTGCACACGCGAAAAGAGTATGTCCCTCTTGGCATAAAGCGTTTTAATTTTGATTTCACTTCCACTAACTGCCATTTTAAACTATTATAATGAAGTTATATTAATTACAATTAATCTCACACGTATAAACGACGTAGGATGAATACTCGGCGTGCCGTATTACGTAATCAGATCGAGCGCCCGATGCAGTCAAGGCTACGCGTCGTTTGCTAAACCTAATAATTTTATAAAATTGTGGGGGTAAGCGTATCAAACGGTTGCTATCACACCGTTTCAATTATTTAATAAGCTTTAAATTTAACCAAATACGAGCGCTATTAAATGAATAATTCTGTTTGCGAGTAACAAATCAAAATTTTAATTTAAACGAACACTATTTAAGTCTATTCCATAAGTTAGAGTGCGTTATCTAAACAATTAATTTAATAATTCGACCAGAAAATGGTTGGATAACCACTAAACACCAATCCAGATCCTGCCGAAGTGACCATAAAATGGTGGAGCCACGTGTTTAAGGCTGCCGAAAATCTAGTTCCCCGGTCAAACCTCAAACCTATTACGCGAGATATTTAACTAGAGTGGACTGTATTTGCGATTTGCTTCTACGCTTACGTAAAAGCAACTACTATAGCATGCGGTATAATGCACTCGCTCTTCCCCAAACTAAACTATTACTTGTCGAATCGATGAAAGGAATCCTGCTTGATTAGGAAAAAAAAAAACACAGATTGGAGCGGGTTAAACTATTATCAAGCAGGTATAATTAAGGAATATTGACTCACCGGGGTTTCTGCTTCCTGTCGATCACTATAGCGGCGACTTCCAGAACCTCCTCTGGACAGACACTCTGGGGCCCCAGTGGTGCGTCAGGAGAGGAGCGTTGATTCGACGACGGCTGCGGCGGGAGAAGAGGCTCGCGCATCGGTCGCGTGTGTCTTATATATCCTCGGCAGGGGTAATTACGCGATGTTCTAGAATCGTCTTCTTTCCCCTCCCACCCCACCACCCCGATGTGTCGATAGGAGGGTACGAATGATATTGTTTTGGAAAGGAATAATGATTCGACAAGTTCCTACCGTCATAAATAAAACGCAAATGGTTTTCCGCGCAACCAACTTGCTTACATGATTGGCACTTCCATTGCCGTTTTAGTTCATGTAAATTTTCTTTTATTTATTTATTTTATTTTTAAAAAAACGTTACCCCTACACTAAGATTTTCTCCTGTATCGCGGGGGCAGTTTACAAACATAAATTGCACAAGGACAAACATCCAGACCCGGAACAATTATTGTAGGCTATACAAATACTTGTTCCGTACGGGATTATCTTTATAGAAAGATGTTGACAAATTATAGCACTTGTAATGATAACATCCCTTACATGCAATACATTTAAGCTGTTCGTCACTACGAGTGATTTTATTGCATGCTAAACAATGCATTCTAATAGAATTCACGTAGGTAGGTGAAACCGTTTGAATATAGTAACATAAAACTTGCTTACATGCGACAACGTAGCAAAAACAGCGCTCACGCAGCGTACTTCGTCCAACTGAATGCGATTATATGAAGCGCTATATGGATTGTTTGTCTTCAAATAGGTGTATTTCACGCTAGTAAGCAGAAAGCAAGCGCTGTAGATTTTGGCATCGGTCAGTAAGTTACTACTGGAGTTAGCGCTTAAGCTAAGTTGTTATACCTTAGCGGTCGAGCTGTGGGTTGATGTAGGTCAAGGATATATTCGATAACGTACTTAGATTTTAACTGAATATTTTCGAAAATCCTCTTGGTATATCAATTGTTTTGTTAATTCACTATCACAGAACAATAAAACATTACACAGGTAGTAAAGTCAATAAGTTATTTACTACTGTACGGCACTTTTGACTGTTTTTGATAAAAACACGAAGAGCAAATCTTACTGTGACAGCGTAGATAACACAACCAAAAACAAACAATATCACCAATTTAGTTGACAAACTTTCTCCTAGGACGTCCCTTTCCGACTCTTCCATTCATTCTGCAACAAATATTTGCTTTGTCAGCCTTTCCTCATTCGTTCTTTCAACATAACCAAACCACCGAAGCACTCCTTTTTTAATCCTGGTCACCGCATCATCTTGCAAACCTCATTCTTCTTTTATCGCCCAGTTTCTCACCCTATCACTCAGATTTAGCCCTAACATACTCCTTAGCGACCGCATTTCTACTGCATTTATTCTACTCTCGTGGTTCTTCTGCCACACCCAACTTTCACTACCATACGTTAAAGTAGGGACTAAAACAGCATTGTGAATTGCCATACGTGCCTTTTTCGACACAATCTGACTTTTCACAATAGACTGTAGAGCCCCATTTACTTTATTTCCTGCATTCACTCGTCGTTCAATATCCTTATAATATCTCCCATCCCTGCTGAATACACATCCCAAATATACGAATTCATTCACTTGCTCAATTAACTCTCCTTCTATTCTTATTTCCCATACCGTTTTGCTTTCTTCTCTTTCAAAAACCATAACTTTTGTCTTACTGGCATTCACTTTCATTACCCTTTCTTTTAATGACCTGTTCATTAATGTAACTATCATTTGCAACCCGACCGCCGACACGAGTACGACTTGCGCAACGTAAGTATGACTTGATCATCGGCGTAAGGCTGCTGCGACCCTTTTCCCATGTATATTGGGACTATCACGGCTTTGCATCAGTCTCCAGTAGGCCTGCCACCACTTCATCTCCATCCCCTAGCATTTCGAGTGAAATTCTATCATATCCGGCTGCCTTACCTATTTTCATGGTTTTCATTGATTTCATTATTTCATCTATCTCCCTATCTCTTTTATCTTCTTTCGGAATTTCTATTTCATTTAGTTCACATGTCACCCATAAATACGCTTTCAAAATATTCCTTCCATCTCTTTAGAGTCAACACTTCATCATTCAGAATACAGCCATTCTCGTCTCGCGTCACATTAAATCTAGGCTGTTTTGAATGAGTTGCCAAGGGCAATAATAAAATACACTGATTACGGTAATAATTATGTAATTATTATATTAGATGTTTTATTACATTTTGACGCCTCGATAGCGTAGTGGCCAGGTGGCGTAGTAGGTTGCGGGTTCAAGTGCGGTACGGTACAAGAATTTGTGCCCTAGAATTAATTGTTCCGGATCCAGATGCTTGTCCATATGCAATCCAGTATGTAAACGCTTCCACAATACAGGATAAAACCCTGGAGTTCATCTTATAATTATATTTTTAATAAGATCCATTCCAGTAAACTATACAGGTCTTTCAAGAAAACTTTAGGAAAATAATTTTTCAATATTTATTTAGATAAGAACTATAGATAGATAGAAAATAAATTAAATAAATATTCTTGTGTAATAACACTAGAAAACTTTTTAAATAAAATAAAATGGTAGATAATATAATATTTTGTATCCAATTGCAAATATATATTTTTAGATATTTTCTTGCGAAACATGGTAACTATATTATTATAACCAATTGTAAACTGTCCGTGTAACCTTGAAAAATTTAATAAAAGTTTTAATTGAAACTAGTATTTTTTTTCACGGATTTTATCGCACAATTTATAGTCCCGAACATGGATACTGTAAATTACTAAAAGCATCGGAAATATAATACACGTTAATACGCAATAAAATCGTTAAAACTAGTGTCCTTTAAATGTGTAGTGTTTGCGTAAATAAGATTATAAAAGTTTTGGTCCTTGCTTTCTCGCCCACAGGCTCTGGCCCACTCGTTCAGCGAGGAGAAGCTGCCAACGTTCTTAGCACTATGCCGCAGAGACTAATACGGTTTGATAATTTTAGCATTTAGTTTTTAATCGCTCTAATTATTACTATCTCAAGCAAACTTTTAAACTGATTGACGCGACCCACGTAAATTCCACAAAGCTATCCTCCGGGCACAATCACAAACAAAGCATCCCCAACAAAGCGGTCGCCCGAGGCGCGGTTAAGGTTAAATTCGTTGATAGTGCTCTCAAGCCGAGGCAACAGTGGAACAAATGAGACTTACTGCTCCGTCGAGAAACACCTGTTGGTGCCCGGGCGACTCCGGCCGCCACGTAACCGAATGACGCGGACGGTTTTAAAGATTTCGTGTTTGAAGGCTTGAGTACGTACAAATATCTTAAGGACGCGTTTACAAAATTGATAGGTATAGAATCGCACTACTACATTAACAAAAGTCACACACAAGTGTACGCACGGTTCGCTGTGGGAATCGTAGTCAAATGAAATTATTTTGATAATTTGAAAGATTGAATTTGTTTTTCATTTCTTATACCTCAGAAATATACTTAGATAGGAAATACGAATACCTGCTCCAGAGACTGCTTGGCACTGGAAGCCCTCTACTGGTAGTGAGATGTTAGCTCTGGAGTTTGAACTGAATTTGTCAGTTATAATAAGACCTTACCTACCTGCGGAATTGATGGAGTGACCTGAAGGTGTAATTCGATGATTACAACAGGAACTCCTAGACTAGTGGAACTAGGTGTGCCGAGTTTGGGTTCGTTTTGTTAGTTACAATGAGACCTTACCACCGGTCTTGATGGAGTGACCTGAAGGTGTAATTCAGTGATTACAACTGGAACTCCTAGACTAGTAGAACTAGGTGTGCCGAGTTTGGGTTCGTTTTGTAGGTTATGATGAGACCTTACCACCGGACTTGATGGAGTGACCTGAAGGTGTAGTTCGGTGATTACAAGTGGAAATCCTAGACTTTTAGAACTAGGTGTGCCGAGTTTGGGTTCGTTTTGTTAGTTATGATGAGACCTTACCACCAGACTTGATGGAGTGACCTGAAGGTGTAATTCAGTGATTACAAGTGGAACTCCTAGACTTTTAGAACTAGGTGTGCCGAGTTTGGGTTCGTTTTGTTAGTTATGATGAGACCTTACCACCAGACTTGATGGAGTGACCTGAAGTGGTAATTCAGTAACTACTGCTGGAATTTCTGAACGAGTTGAAATAGGTGCGCCGAATTTGGGCTCCGTTTTGTTAGTTATGACGAGTCCATACCTCCGGACTTGATGGAGTGACCTGAAGGTGTACCTAATTCAGTAATTACAACTGGAACTCTTAGACTAGTAGAACTAGGTATGCCGAGTTTGGGTTCGTTTTGTTAGTTATGATAAGACCTTACCACCGGACTTAATGGAGTGACCTGAAGGTGTATTCCGGTAACTACTGCTGCAATTCCTGGACGAGTAGAACAAGGTGTGCCGAATTTCACTCCATCAAGTCCAGTGGTACGGTCTTATCGTAACTAACAAAACGAAACCAAACTCGTCACACCTAGTTCTACTAGTCTAGGAGTTCCATTTGTAATTACTGAATTACACCTTCAGGTCACTCCATCAAGTCCGGCGGTAAGGTCTCATCGTTACTAACAAAACAAACCCAAACTCGGCACACCTAGTTCTACCAGTCTAGGAGTTCCAGTTGTAATCACTTAATTACACCTTCAGGTCACTCCATCAAGTCCGGTGGTAAGGTCTCATCGTTACTAACAAAACGAACCCAAACTTGGCACACCTAGTTTTACTCTGCAAGAAGTTGAAATAGCGGTCACGAAAGTACACCTTCAGGTCACACCATCAAGTCCGGAGGTAAGGTCTCATCATAACCAACGAAACGAGCCCAAACTCGGCACACCTAGTTCCGCTCGTCCAGGAGTTGCATTAGTAGGTATAGTCTGCGCGGAAGTGCTAGTCATCGCCTTAGGTATGCAAGCGGCGAGACGGGGGAGGACGCGATTGACAAGACGCACACGAGATATTTGAGGACAGATAAATCTCCGGATAACCATGTTAGAAACTGTCTTAATTAACATAATGGGTAAATTATTTATATTTTCCGGGCTAAACAAAAATTAACACGTATTTAAAAGCGTTAATTAGATTTTATTATTTATAATACAAAACAGTTTTCTAAACTCACCACCCAAATTAAACCTAAATTACCTTACTGCGAGAATTCTATGTTCGACCTGTGGGTTCGTATCACAAATAAGGAGGTTATTAAAACCTTGCGGTGTCTAGACATGAATAAAGCTAGTGGACCAGTTGGTATACCAGCTATAGTTCTATAGCGAAATCCGTTATAGCACAAAATTAATCCATATCTTCTTCTTCTTCATTACTATACATGTCTTCAATTTCCATATCCTCCTCAGAATCTGAATCGTTTCCCAGGTTTATGATCAACTCGTCTATTACATTGTCAAACCTCATATCGTGGTCCCAATATTGGTTCTCGATTTTCTGTACGTGGTCGTCACACTTTTGCCATCTTCCCGGAGTGAATTCAGAAAACAATTTTGTGATGATTGGAATTTTGTCGTCCAATGAAGTATTTATATAATTTGTAGCTAAATTGTTCTTTATATCGGCCCACACAAGCTCAATGGGGTTGAGATCAGGATGATATGGCGGAAGGCGAAGAACGATATGACCTGAAGCCTTTAATATTTCGTCAATGACGTAAATTTTTTCGGACTGAGTTCTATTTATCAAATGAAAGAGTTCGGCTTTTGTATTATCTGGTGTAAATTTAACATTACGTTCGCGTAACCAATCTTGCATGTCCCTTTTTAAACTTGACATAGTAGGTTTTTTCTTTACCTGTACACAATGGTAGGAGGCATTGTCCATTACGACCACTGAATTAGGAGCTAGTTTATTTTTCAATTTGTGACTAACCCAGTTATGAAAATTTGTGGCATTCATATCGCCATGGTAATCCCCACATTTCGAATCTGATTTGAAAATTGTTAAGGCACCGTTAACTAATCCGTCTCGGCTACCACCATGAACAATCACCAAACGACGCCCTTTGCCAATATCAGCATAAATTCCAGGCTCAGATTCGGATTGCCAACACATATTGGAGGTGTGGCTACTATTAACGTAGGTTTCGTCCAGATAATATATGTTTCGGTTTTCATTTCTATGTTTCCGTATAGCTCTTAAATACCTTACTCTCCATTCAGCAATACTGGGCCTCTCAATTAAAATGTGTCTCTTAGATTTACATTTTTTAAATAAATATCCCATCTTATGTAAAAGCTGTCGTAAATAGGTACAACCGCAGTTCACAATGCCATCTTCTTTTAAAACTGCAAGCAGCTTACGAATACTTGGGATTTTCTTATCACTAGTATAAAATTGATGAATTTTTCTTCGTATAACTCCCATGTCAAAATCATCAATCTGGATTCTCTTTTTTATTTCTTTAGGTTTCCGCGGAGATGAAAATTTTGCAATTTCCGATGTTTGTAGACTCGAATTTCCTTCAGCTACAATTCGCATTACGGTGCGGGCAGACACTCCTGTAGCCTCTGCTACTAATTTATTAATGTTCATATCATATTTGTGTTCCATACTTTCCTTGTCGCCCTTTCGTCTTAAAAAAAAACTATGTACATTATAAATAATATTTTTCACTTGTCGTGGTATTGGCGGACCCATCTTAGAATATTTATCTCGTGTATTTTTGGAGAAAACTGTCGCGTACAACTAAATCGTGTAACCGTCGCGGCGGTTGACGGCAGACTGCGTCAGCTTGATGTTTATCTACCTCCCCCGTCCTGCCGCTCACATACCTAAGGCGATGACTAGCACTTCCGCGCAGACTATAAGTTTATATATCCTACTTATTTTTAGCTAAATAAAAAACTGTGAGTATAAAAATAATAATTTTATCACTTGTCAAGTACTTATGTTTCCAATTTGTTTTTTTTCTAATATTTTGTGTATGTACACCGATCTTTTCATAATGAGCTGCTACAAACAGGCGATACAGTGTCCACTCACGACGGCGGCCGAGCGCGGACTGTGGTTTCATCGAAATCTTTGTACAATAAATCAAAGCAGGCACCAACAATAAAATAGCCCTTATTGCAATAGATTATGATTCATCCGTATTAGCAAAATATGTGAAAAAATGTGCATCAGTTTTTATTTATTTTTTTACGACTATTTGTGACATTTTGATAAAAAATAAACCCAGGGTTTTTTAATTGAATATGTCTGTCATCTTATAGTATTTTTAAATTTTTTTAAATATGTTGATAATAGACCAAAACATGTACCGAAACACAAGCCGGTATCGTTAATTTTGTAGAAAATGGCAACGAAAGTTCGTTTTTACAATATTAAAAACTACTATTTTCAACAAAAGAGTTACATAGTTTTGCAGATGAAAAACCAATCTATACATGGTAGTTTTTACTTATATTTGATTTGGTTTAGTTTTGTCACAAAATCTACCGAAAAACACCCTAATTTTGGTTGATTTGCAAACGCGTCCTTAAAGTACTATATATGTTGTACTACTACTCCTACTTTACTAACTGGTTGGACTATTTCCTGCCAGGGAGTCCGACTGGATAGATGCCACCGCTAGCCTACATCTTCCACCAAAGACCAGAACTAGCCGTTCCGATCTGACGGGTACATCGTAGTCCTCAGAGGTGACATCGCATCTCTAGTCATCTCTGTTTAAATTTGGCTGCAGGTGTCTGTGGACATAATAATATGTAGCCTCTTCTAATCAGGAGGACTGAAAGTTAATTACTTCAGTATAATAAAAAAAGTGTACCATCAAGAACAAGAAATGGTTGTACCAGTTACGAAAAATGGTTAAAGAACGAAGATAGCCACATTTTTTTATTGTAAAAGCCGTATACTAATATGTACAATACGTTCTCAAGAAAAACTACAAATTCACTTTGAATTAAACTATTTGTACGGATTTTATCGCGTTTAATTAACATCTTATAATATATTATATGTTAATTAAACGCGATACGTTACGGTGGGTCCCCACCGTGACCACACAAACGTGCCGAAACGTCGGGAATTAAAAATAAATTAAAAATAAGTTAATTAAATGCGGTAATATCCGTATAAACAGTTTTATTCAATGTGTTTGTTGGATTTATCAATTTAGGAAATAACAAATTAACTTTGCCTTTATATAATAAATATATTTTTATATTACGATTAAGTATTGTTTCAAATATGGTTTACTTATGCTCACGACGGACAGGTTTTTAATATGCCCGTTCTTTGCAGATATTAATATTGTATTATGTTATTATAAATCATTTCCATTTTTATATTTTGTATCAAGAAATATGTTTTTTTTCTTATAAATATTCCAAAGAGAAATATATATTTCTCTTTGGAATATTTTAGCTGATTCTTAAAATGCGGACTGAATTTACGATGAGAATCGAACCGGAAAATTATGAATAAATTGAACTTTGGCTTAATTAGCCATTCTATTCTACTGTCGTGATTATAATTTCTCATTTCTTTATTTAACAGAGATATAAAGAAATTAGAGGAGTTTATTGAACTTTTTCTAGATCAGTGTCATCGTATATGTTACTCAACCTGTTTTTAAGTATTTTCAAGACCAACAAGCTACCTAAATGGTAAATGCTGGTAGAAACCCATAGACACGTGCTTCCAACTATATACTTTGGATAACAGTATAAAAGGGGGGATCTTCTACCGGGTAACAACTCTGGAAAGCGGCCGTTGCTCCGTTTGGTTCCCGTGTAGTACGGAGCTTGTTCAATATACTGATAGTCTTTCAACATCGATAGCGTTTTTCCGTGGTCGCTTATGGTATTGGGGCGGAGCAAGTAGACACCAGACAATGCAGGTTACAGATGCGTAGCTCCTCCTAAGGACTAGTTGTAATATCTGGCTTTTCTAAATATCAAACTGGACGCTGCAGTGGCACCTCCACTGATAATGCTGGACAGAAATAAATAAGTAGGTACGAGTAGAGCACTACCTTATAACTTGTGATGAAGGAATAGGTCGCTTACTGTTCGATTATGTAATGTACCTCAACTGTAAGCTTCTGTAATGGTAGTTAGAAATGTTCCTAAGTAGGTTCTGGTCTGTGAGGAATGTAAATTATATTCTTAGAGTCAAATATTTGAGTGAACAGGAATAAGATATAAAATTTTCAATATCTCTACTTGAAATCAATTTGGTTCCATTCTTAAAGTGGCTCCTAGGGTACACTGCAGTGGACCGCCAACCATTAACCGTATGAGAGGAGGATGTAGTACGGTTTAAAAATAACATTCATTACTCGTAAATCTATTTAAATAGACTGTTTTATCCGCAGTGTTAACGGTTAAAACATTATCTAAGGATATGTAATTGTGTGTAATACCTAATTATCCCTCGCCAAGACAATTGTTCAAATCAGTATTCCAACCACGTCACACCTGAACGCTCGCACCAGACACCCGACACACTCGCCATCTATTATTGATGACGGGCGAAAAAACTCATTCTGCACTTTTTTGTCTTCTCGTTTCTCAGTGGCTCCTGCAGCCAGTTGTAATGTTTCTTAGAATGTATGAAGTTGAAAAAGTCTGTGCGAGCACTGAATTTGAATTTAAAATATATTATCGACTCATAATATTTTCTCATCGTTCTCTCAGCAACGCATCAGATGCATTTTTTGTTTGTAAGTGGGAGACACTATATGTTTTCGTGTAATGTACACGGAAACATAAACAAAAGATTATTTAGAGTGAGAGCGTATGTCTTCTGAGTTTCTGAGGAGAACTTTCGACGAGGCGTGGGTGTAGCCACACGTTATGTAGATTTAAAAATAAAGTAAGGGTGGTGTTGTTCAGAGACACCTACATTCTATTTCTTAATCAAAATCAAAATGCAGATGCGTTTGTGTGTCACCCCTGAAAAATGCCTCGCTTCTTGTAAAAATTGTTTCCGGTTACAGCATTAAGCTGGTATTTTGCGATTGTGTTCTACGAGAGCGTGGTTATCGCCGGATTTCTTTTGTTAGTATCTTATGACACTTAAGGAATTACATTGGTTGATGAATTCTATTACCATCACGCCACCAAACAACGGTATCATACGTACACAACGGTATACAAAACACAGTGATAAAATGCAATAAATTACCAAGACATCAGGTATAATCCAGTCGATAAGTGTTCTATTATGTAATGTTCACTTAAATGTAAGTACTTATCAACGCATTAAGAAAAGAGTGTGATGCGCCACTACATATTTTGCTTCTATGTAGTGCTGGTGTCAGACTATCCACTGCCCCATGTCTACCCGCGGGTGTCGTGAGAGGCAGCAGAGGGAGACTGAGTCAGGATATGGGCAGCAGATTTTTCTAATAAATGTAAAACTGCTATAAATTTATTTGTCACTTCAATTTGATGAAAAAATATATCTTAGAATCCTAAACTTTTGATCTCTGAATGATCGGATGCTGTGTACCTAATAACCGCGCTAGATCAGAGTTCCACCGGATGTGGTAGTGCAATGAACCGGCTTCCCACGCACTCCACTCTTGTGTCCTCAATACGAGTCAATCCAAGTTGGGTACGCTCTGAGAACGTGCACGACGCGAGTCACTTACGGAAACTTGTCAACGATTATTGCAGTGTATAAACGAGGCCCACCTTTAAAATTTCATTTAATTTAGTTTACACTTGCGACTGTTGTCTCATTGGAACTTCGCAAAGAAATTAAAGTTTGTGGCGACGGCGCGAGACAACAGACGTCCTTTACTCGCTCAGTAGGTTTTGAAGAGACAAATATGAATACGTGCCAGAAAAATCTTCTAATAGATAGCTTAATACCAAACTCGTTTACGGCAGAAGTGAAATGCCAAAACTGACAACCGAAAACAACGTCAAATATGTACGATGTTTAGTACTGTGATCGGCAATCTTTTTGCAAAGGGTGGCGAGTAAGGCACATCCTTTCTAAAACGGTAGAAGACCTCGTACAGCAATGTACTTTAACGGGCTGACGATGATAACTTACAAATAACGGTCAGCAAAATAATAATCAGCTATTGAAAATGTATTTGCACTGCAATTGAGACACCCTTTTTACTGGAAACGAGGCATTCCATCTTAGTCCTCACGGGTGACAACGCATCTGCATTTTGATTTGTAATCGAGGATAGATGTAGATGTCTATGGACCGCAGCAACCACTTACCATCAGGTGGACTGTGTGCTCGTTTCCCTATCCTATAAGAAAATATTTTATAAGGATGAGTCCAATTTTTTTTCACTCACAGGACTCTCCGCAGTAGGAACTTGAAGCCCAAACTTTCAAATGATGCTTTTACAAATATTTCACTTCGATTAAATCGGCAGCAATCGGGTTGACGGACCAGGGTAGCATGGAATACAAGCGCAAAATATTTCACTTTGATTAAATGGGCAGCAATTGGGCTGACGGACCAGGCTAGCCTGGAATACCAGCGCAAAATAATTCATTTTGATTAAATCGGCAGCAATCGGGCTGACGGACTAGGCTAGCGTGGAATACCAGTGCAAAATATTTCACTTTGATTAAATCGGCAGCAATCGGGCTGACGGACCAGGCTAGCATGGAATACCAGCGCAAAATATTTCACTTTGATTAAATCGGCAGCAATCGGGCTGACGGACCAGGCTAGCATGGAATACCAGCGCAAAATAGCAGCATATTGTTGTTGTTTTTCGTATGATGAGTGTAGAGAATCGGAGACCCTTATTATTGGAAACGAATGCCTCGTTTCCATCTTAGTCGTTAGGAGTGAGAATTGTGATATTTGTATTGTGATTCTTTGTTGAGGATAGATGTCACAGCATTCACTTACTCGTGTGGACTGTGTGCTCATTCGTCACCCTTACTTCCATATTTAAAAAAAACATTGGAATAAATGGAATAATTTAATAATTTAAGAATAATAATTTATAGCACCCATTACTAATTTGAAGTAAGTTTGAAATTTGTTAAGCAAGCGCTGTTTTAATATCCATTTACCGCGGTCTATTTGCTATTTATTCTTTCTTGTTTATTTTAGAAGAAATAATCATACACAACTCATGCTAATCAAAACAGGAATGTATCTCCGCGCTAGTCTGCATGACTTGTTGTTAACATGTTGTTTGTTGTCTTGTTGTGTGACACGGTAGCGAGCTGCTCGTTTATCAGCGGGCGAAGTCACGAAGCGGCGGATTTCGTGAAGTGAGCGCCGAGTGAGATGTTGAAGTCTTCGTGACTCACTGTCGCATGCATCTCCGAAGTGTGTGTCCACGATCCCAGCTTTTACGGAAGCAGTATTTCCCATTATACGAATATAAAGTATTATTTAGCATTAAGTAGAAACTGAAATTAATTTTGATGTTTATGACATAAAACTTAATTTGCCGCGGGCATATGTAGACATATAGATTTCGTCAATGTGAGCTTTGTTTCGTCAATGTGACTGTGCTATTTGTTGTATAGGTACCCTAAAATATATTTTCCTTTGTATTCGAGTTACTGCACCGAGTCTTTAAATTTTTATTATGTGCGTAAGTGTAACATTATTTTGAAAAATACGGGCGTGTTGTTTAATGAAAATCATTAAGAATAACAAGCGCTAGAAAACGAGCGGGATCATGTTATCGCAAGCAACAGGCCGCTGGAGGCTCGATTATTATCTTGCCAACACAAACACAAAATATTGAGCTTACATGTTGATGTTGGCATCATAATGAGGTCGCACGGAGCCCCCACTGTGTAGCTGTTCATCATTATACTGAATAAATATATGTTAATGTTGCACTAACAACTAGAAGTCGAGGACTGTACTCGTGGGAGGAGTTCGATAAGGCTATCGACAATGTAGCAGGGCGCGGACTCAAAACAACATTGTTATTTTAGTGCAATTACGAAGGCGGATGCAAACAAGCGTAGTTGTGTCTTATGTGTTCACATACGTAAACCGAGAGCGACGATTATTGCTACGGGAATACTCCACTATACTACACTTTAATTTAACTTGATTGAACTGCCTTACCGCCACGGACACTAACCAGGATGTATGACAACAGGACGTTAAATAACCCCGACCCCCACCTTTCATTCTTCTCATTGACAACGGCTGCTATAAAGCACCGAAAACGTAATAGAGTCACGATGCAGATATTGCTTCAGCCATAATGTGTCGTGATTGAAGCAATACAATAGGGACTTTCTGGACTGTAAGTTTGTTTGCCGTTGTCGTCTGATACGCTCCACCGTTGCAGCCTGTTGAAGTCCCCTTCTGAACACAGGTCTCCCCATATATTGCCTCATACGGAGGACATTTTCCATGGTTGGCACGCTTGGCTACCGCAGTTTTTTATTTTTCGTCGTTGTTAGAAGGACGCTGCTGCCCATCTTCTGGTTTGTTTCACTATGTCACCTCTTGCGGCGCCCGCGGAATGATATGAGGTAATTGGATATTCTTACACCGCCACTATACGGTAAATGTAGGTATAGGATACATGTAAATATATTATAAGTTGTAGCTAAGTTATAAAAAACGTCGAGAATTAATTTGTTAAGTTAAACCCAATAAAATTCGTACATGTAGTTAAATTTAACGTGCAATTAGTTCTCAAATAATTAAAAGTAGAACTATGCTTAAATTTGACAAATACCTAACTATGATTTGCTTTAGCTTCGCAGTTACTTTTTGAGTTTTAGCTTGTAGTTGTGATTTAGTAATTGAATTGCTTCATAACTTGATTCAATTAAATTAAGTAATGTAATACAACAACAAAGTTAGTATCGTCGTAATGGCACTTTATGTTAATACAAAGTTCACAACTTACACATCTACATTACGTCGAAGTACAAACAATGCCTGCAGTAAGACCGCTTCAATTCTGAACCCGCGTATACGCTGCTATGATGATGCAACTGCAGCTGGGATGCTTGTTAATCTGGGTACCGTGTGAGGGTACTGAAAGATCTGCCTGGATCTTACATAACCTTAATAAATCTGAATTTTATCACTTAGGTTAGTGTAATATTTTGTAACGGTCGATATAGCTTTCGCTCACAGCTAAGTGGCTGGCTAAAAGATTAAAAGAATGTCTAAGACACTTCGAGCGTAAAATAAAGCAGAAGAGCGCCTTGTGTTCATTGAAGTACGAGAGGAAAAGAGCACGGAGCACTTAAAATATTATTAGAAAGATAACCGTGGTTATCTATAACTTTGGGACGTTGAAGACCTCAGTCCTCTTTTTTATAATAATATATCTTCTTTGCTTTGCCCATGGGTGTTGTTTTAGACCAATAATTTTATGGTCTGAGGGTGCTATAAAGTACTCTCAACTGTAAGTGTTTGTGTAAACAAAAGTAATTATTTTGTGTTATTACGTTTATTTTGTGTATTTAGCACACTGCATTTTATAAAAATAACCAAATATTATTGATTGTTTTATTAAAATTTTGAGTTTTCAAGCCCATTAAATAATGACGCGTTCTGGAAAAGACATAACACATGTCTGTATGTAAAATTCTTTATCCAAATCTTAACATTTTTCACAAGTGATTCAAATTCTTAAAAACACAATATGTATATGTAACCACTACACTGCACAGCATGTCACTAAACAAATCGCTACGCTTTGCTCATATCTCTGCAAGTAGTTGGCAGTACATTCATCAAGTTGCCGATAAGCCCGCGTCGATCCATCTCCCGCAGGAATCGCTCCTCGGGTCGCGGATCCGGGCCAAGGCCGGCGATCCCGAGCCGCTCCTTTGTTTGTTCTTTACGAGAAGACATTATTCATACCGCGAACATGTTGAGCGAGTACGTGATCGGTGAAAGCTTCTTTTAGTTTGTGTACTACGTGAACTACGTTATTCATATTCAGTCATTTTCCATCCGTCGATCCATTACAGCCAATAAAAGTCCAATGTTGAACATAAATTGCCTCGTTGCCATAGTTGCCAACCTTGCCAAGCGGGTCGGAAACCACAGTTTTTTTATTATTATTTTGAATTGTAATGAGGAAGATGCTTCTGTCCATCACCTGTTTCAGTTTCCCTCTGTCGTCTCTTTTCTTTCCTTTTTTTAGAATAAGGCTAGCACACGGGCACACGGTCCACCTGATGGTAAGCGGGTGCTCTGGCCCATAGACATGTACACTTAACCTCGATTAAAAATCAAAATGCAGATGCGTTATTACCCCTGAACACTAAATATGGAATGCTTCGATTCCAGTAAAACGGATCTCCGGTTCTCTACACTCACCATACGAAATTCAGCAGCATTAAGCTGCTATTTTACGCTGGTATGAGAGCGCTGGTCTGAGAGCGTGATCCTTCCCCGGTCGAGCCGACCCATTCATGCTACAACCATAATATGGCTGCAGCGTGACTCTACCACGTGATAATCTCACGGCACCCACGGGATAATATTATTCTACACCGCTATTACACGGTTAAAATCAATGTTTTACTTGTAAGTATTTAAAATGATAAAAAGAACTGTCTGCTATGAAGTGGCGCGGAAAGTAATCCACTAGCCCATATCATACCGTGTGTGTGTCGGGAACTGGAACAGCTAAATAGGCTGCAGAGGGAAATGGAACAGGACTTGGGCAGTAGCATCTTCCTACTAACAACTCAAAATATTAAAAACTGTGGTAGCCAACCCGCCTGGTAAGCCTGCCAACTATAGCGAAATCCCTCCATAAGGCAATATATTGACAGACCCACTTTCAGCAGTAAACATTTTATAGGCTGCAATTAACACAATTTATTAAAATAAGGAAAGAACTGTGATTATTAAGTCTTACTTCCCATGGTATAGTGTCAATAACTCTGGCTGTTCAGTCAGAGTTATTGACTCTATACCTTGACACTATACCTGAGTTCAGTTTCAGAGAGGAAAAATAGCTGTGTTTCCTCTTCTTGTACAGCTGTATGCTGTGAGAAAAAAAATTAAGACGGAAAATCTAGAAGAAAACGCAAATTGAGAGAGGTTGTTTTAAATCTTAAACGAATCTAAAGGAGAATGGCTGCAAATGCATACATTTGCTAGAAACAGATGACGTTACAAGATGCATCTAGGATTTGTATAGATCTCAATTTAGATTCAAACTAGACTTCATGTTGTGTTCAAATAAATGTAAAATATTTTCTAATACAAATCTTATTTATTTAAATCCAAACGTTACATAATATACTCTTTTGACGTTTTATAGACATGGATTTATTTTTATAAGTTTTACCTGAGACATAAAAAGAAAATTTGTATCATAGAATATTCATTACTGTTATGATCTGCCTGGCTGATTTTTTAAAAATTGATATGACGAGTAATACCTAAGTTATTAAAACATAGTTAAGGATTTTGGAAGCTTACACATCATTCCATGGTAATAGCCGCAAAACTGTTTTACACGATGCGTCTTGCCACAAATAGCTGCCTTCTCTTTGTGTTACTCCATAGTATTTTCATACAGTGATTTTCACTAGATGTTAGGACTTCTTTTCCTCTTACCTTTTCTGAAGTCAAGCAGCGCTGCAGTGTCTCGGTCTGGATCGTACAAATGGCTAGTATAATTACACGCTGTGAGACAGTGCGTCCCAGTCCGCGGAGGTGCCAGCTCTCTTTTTTTGAAGTAAAAACAAAATATACCAGCAATTCTATTACCGTTACTAATATTCCCTTTAACCCCTCTTGGTAAGCTTGGCGCATGCCAAGCTTACCAAGAGGTATTTTTGGAGAAATTTACGGTAGCTGTACAGTAGTTGAATAGCGGATTCCAAACTTTGGGTTCACGATCCCCTGCTCACCCTCCCATTAGGATGCTGTCGTTTGAGCTAAGCTGATGGCAGTGGTCTTTATTTATGGGCTACGTAATCTACTACTGAAGAACTCCCCCATTAATTTTTTTATGGACGAGATATTTACCATAGTGGCCACGCTTGGGAAGCGGATTGGCAGCCGCAGTTTTTTATTTCTAGTCGTTATCGGGAAGCCGCTGCTGTCCATCTCTTGATTCGTTTCACTCTGAAGAGGCGACTCTTACGATACTCACGGGATGATATGCGTCGGTATACGTATATATTCTTACACCGTCACTACCATGATATCAATCACTACTAAACGCTATATTGTTTTTGTTGCAGGTAAGCTATCAAGACAGCTGTCTACCCCTCGTGTCTATTGAAAAGTACTTGTCAGTAATGTTAGGCACTAAATACAATGTAAGAAATTTTATTATTAAAAGTTTAACTCAAAACGGACAGGAATATGTAAGAATTATGGTAATATTAATTTCGTGCCGGTGCCGTGTGGTACCTTGTAACCGCCAATAGATGGCGGTACACCTTTTCGGATATGAAAGGTGTAAATAGACCGTTGACGGGATGAAAGATTCAAAGTTTCGAGAGAACAACTTACTAAACTTGGCTGTTACAGGTCTTTTCTGCGTTGCGAGAGGTGATGATAAAAAACAAAATATATTCACACTGATGATTGCTGTGAGGTGACGGCTCAACAGAATCCACTTCCCTGCACCAGTTCGTGGGAGCCGTTTAAAGTGATAGAGGGAAATGAAAGAATAGATAGCCAGTAGCATCTTCTGTATAACATCTGAAAGTTTGACAACTAAACGTTACTGCTATGGCACATACACAACCACGTATGTAAGAGGAAGAGCTTTGTTCAGCTGTGATGTTATAGAACGAATGAATTAAATACTTTCCGCATTTATTACATTGAAACTAAGGCAATCTCAGTATCACACAACCTATACTATAATATACGTAAATTTTATAGGCATTTTTTGTACATTTGGGATTAAGACTATACGTACGATAATATACACACATATTTTACGTAATAGAGTCACGCTGCAGCTATAATACGGTTATAGCAGGAATAGGTCGGCTCAAACGGGGAAGGACTAGGCTCTCACAGAATACCAGTGTCAAAAAGCTGTAAATGTTAGAGTTTTGAACAAGTTTGTCCTTTCTAAAAGGCCGGCAACGCACCTGCAATTCTCTTGGTGTTGCAGGTGCTCACGGGCGGCGGTGGTCACCGTCAGGTGAGCCGTGTGCTCGTTTGCCCCCTCTCCTATAGTTGTTCATGGGCGGCGGTAGTCACTTACGATCAGGTGAGCCGTATGTTCGTTTGCTCCCTCTCCTATAGTTGTTCACGGGCGGCGATAGTCACTTACGATCAGGTGAGCCGTATGTTCGTTTGCTCCCTCTCCTATAGGTGTTCATGGGCGGCGGTAGTCACTTACGATCAGGTGAGCCGTATGTTCGTTTGCTCCCTCTCCTATAGTTGTTCACGGGCGGCGATAGTCACTTACGATCAGGTGAGCCGTATGTTCGTTTGCTCCCTCTCCTATAGGTGTTCATGGGCGGCGGTAGTCACTTACGATCAGGTGAGCCGTATGTTCGTTTGCTCCCTCTCCTATAGTTGTTCACGGGCGGCGATAGTCACTTACGATCAGGTGAGCCGTATGTTCGTTTGCTCCCTCTCCTATAGGTGTTCATGGGCGGCGGTAGTCACTTACGATCAGGTGAGCCGTATGTTTGTTTGCTCCCTCTCCTATAGTTGTTCACGGGCGGCGATAGTCACTTACGATCAGGTGAGCCGTATGTTCGTTTGCTCCCTCTCCTATAGGTGTTCATGGGCGGCGGTAGTCACTTACGATCAGGTGAGCCGTATGTTCGTTTGCTCCCTCTCCTATAGTTGTTCACGGGCGGCGATAGTCACTTACGATCAGGTGAGCCGTATGTTCGTTTGCTCCCTCTCCTATAGTTGTTCACGGGCGGCGATAGTCACTTACGATCAGGTGAGCCGTATGTTCGTTTGCTCCCTCTCCTATAGTTGTTCATGGGCGGCGGTAGTCACTTACGATCAGGTGAGCCGTATGTTCGTTTGCTCCCTCTCCTATAGTTGTTCATGGGCGGCGGTAGTCACTTACGATCAGGTGAGCCGTATGTTCGTTTGCTCCCTCTCCTATAGTTGTTCATGGGCGGCGGTAGTCACTTACGATCAGGTGAGCCGTATGTTCGTTTGCTCCCTCTCCTATAGTTGTTCACGGGCGGCGGTAGTCACCGTCAGGTGAGCCGTGTGCTCGTTTGCTCCCTCTCCTATAGTTGTTCATGGGCGGCGGTAGTCACTTACGATCAGGTGAGCCGTATGTTCGTTTGCTCCCTCTCCTATAGTTGTTCATGGGCGGCGGTAGTCACTTACGATCAGGTGAGCCGTATGTTCGTTTGCTCCCTCTCCTATAGTTGTTCACGGGCGGCGGTAGTCACCGTCAGGTGAGCCGTGTGCTCGTTTGCTCCCTCTCCTATAGTTGTTCATGGGCGGCGGTAGTCACTTACGATCAGGTGAGCCGTATGTTCGTTTGCTCCCTCTCCTATAGTTGTTCATGGGCGGCGGTAGTCACTTACGATCAGGTGAGCCGTATGTTCGTTTGCTCCCTCTCCTATAGTTGTTCATGGGCGGCGGTAGTCACTTACGATCAGGTGAGCCGTATGTTCGTTTGCTCCCTCTCCTATAGTTGTTCATGGGCGGCGGTAGTCACTTACGATCAGGTGAGCCGTATGTTCGTTTGCTCCCTCTCCTATAGTTGTTCACGGGCGGCGGTAGTCACCGTCAGGTGAGCCGTGTGCTCGTTTGCTCCCTCTCCTATAGTTGTTCATGGGCGGCGGTAGTCACTTACGATCAGGTGAGCCGTATGTTCGTTTGCTCCCTCTCCTATAGTTGTTCATGGGCGGCGGTAGTCACTTACGATCAGGTGAGCCGTATGTTCGTTTGCTCCCTCTCCTATAGTTGTTCATGGGCGGCGGTAGTCACTTACGATCAGGTGAGCCGTATGTTCGTTTGCTCCCTCTCCTATAGTTGTTCATGGGCGGCGGTAGTCACTTACGATCAGGTGAGCCGTATGTTCGTTTGCTCCCTCTCCTATAGTTGTTCATGGGCGGCGATAGTCACTTACGATCAGGTGAGCCGTATGTTCGTTTGCTCCCTCTCCTATAGTTGTTCACGGGCGGCGGTAGTCACCGTCAGGTGAGCCGTGTGCTCGTTTGCTCCCTCTCCTATAGTTGTTCATGGGCGGCGGTAGTCACTTACGATCAGGTGAGCCGTATGTTCGTTTGCTCCCTCTCCTATAGTTGTTCATGGGCGGCGGTAGTCACTTACGATCAGGTGAGCCGTATGTTCGTTTGCTCCCTCTCCTATAGTTGTTCATGGGCGGCGGTAGTCACTTACGATCAGGTGAGCCGTATGTTCGTTTGCTCCCTCTCCTATAGTTGTTCATGGGCGGCGGTAGTCACTTACGATCAGGTGAGCCGTATGTTCGTTTGCTCCCTCTCCTATAGTTGTTCATGGGCGGCGGTAGTCACTTACGATCAGGTGAGCCGTATGTTCGTTTGCTCCCTCTCCTATAGTTGTTCATGGGCGGCGGTAGTCACTTACGATCAGGTGAGCCGTATGTTCGTTTGCTCCCTCTCCTATAGTTGTTCATGGGCGGCGGTAGTCACTTACGATCAGGTGAGCCGTATGTTCGTTTGCTCCCTCTCCTATAGTTGTTCATGGGCGGCGGTAGTCACTTACGATCAGGTGAGCCGTATGTTCGTTTGCTCCCTCTCCTATAGTTGTTCATGGGCGGCGGTAGTCACTTACGATCAGGTGAGCCGTATGTTCGTTTGCTCCCTCTCCTATAGTTGTTCACGGGCGGCGGTAGTCACTTACGATCAGGTGAGCCGTATGTTCGTTTGCTCCCTCTCCTATAGTTGTTCACGGGCGGCGATAGTCACTTACCATCAGGTGAGCCGTGTGTTCGTTTGCTCCCTCTCCTATAGTTGTTCATGGGCGGCGGTAGTCACTTACGATCAGGTGAGCCGTGTGCTCGTTTGCCCCCTCTCCTATACAAAAAACTTGCTCCATAAAAGAACATTTGAATAACGCAATGTCAGCAATACGTACAGTTTTCTCTCTTGTCTGAACCGGTGAAAAATGGCACAAGCAACAAATTTACAGCTTTTGCAGTTATTTAGTAGGTAACACTTCGATGTCGACATCTCGATTCATCAGTAACGATGCATCGTATTCGCGCCGATCTGCGCAAAAATTCATCTCAGTTGCTTTTCACACCGTACTGTGTGTACACTTGTAAAACCGAGCGGAGCGAAGAGCGGAATTACTATCGAACCATATTCAGAACCTTTCTTTATACGATAAAGGTGACAAACGAGCACAGAGTCCATTTAATGACAGGTGGATGCTGTGGTCCATAAACTGAATAAAATTTAGATGAATTGTCACCCCTTAGAACTAGCATGGAAGTCCTCGTTTATAATCAAAAGGATCTCCGGATCTCTACACTGACCATACAAAACACAGCATTATTAAGCTGCTATTTAACGCTAGTTTTCTATGAGAGCGTGGCTTTCTCCGGTCGACGAACCTATTCGTGCTTTAGCATAGCTGAAGCATGGCTCTACTGTGTATGGCTGTACTAAGCAGATTTATTGCTTAATTTTGTATTTTATCCTCCTGTTTGTGCACTGTACTTAATATTATGTGTAGAACCTACGCTATATCTTTTGAGATAATTTAGACTATTTACAATAATAAACATTATCTACTCGCGGGAAATTTTTAAATGAACATCGAAATAGTTTGATGTAAGTAAAAAAATAGTGAATAAACAACGAAGTATAAATTACTTGATATACATATAAAATGTTTATTTGGAAATTTTTTGGATAGATTAGGTTAAAACGGTGTTCATTTAATTGTAAGTCATACATAATATTAGTTTGAGTTTGTTTAAAATACTACAAATTTTGTCTGAGTTATCTTTAACTTTTTTACAACTTTGATCAAAAATCCATAGCAAACAAAAACAAAAAAAACATCAAACACAAAATGCTTTGTTTTAAGCCTGAAGCTACGATTATCAGTACTTATTATAGAACTGGCTTAAAATATATATAAAAATTATTTTATTACGCACATTAAGCATCCCTTCTCAAAGTCTGTAAATAAACAAAAATTACCTTAGGTTATTCCAATTTTTTTTAAGCCGATTTAAAATTTCAAATGATATCCTTCCGAAATCTCAATTGAAAAAGTCGACTTAAGAGATCAAGGTGCAGATCAAGCTTGTGCAATAAAACAGTTTTCAAGCCCAGTCAAGCTCCACAGGCACAAATAATGTTTGCCGCAGGTCTCGCTCGCACTCACAGGATATGTTAAAACGTACCGTTGCTAGAAATTTAAATACTTCCTTTCATTGATGCAAATTCTCGTTCGCATCTGTGTGAAATGATTGAAACCAGAACTTCCTACAACGTCGACACTGTCGTAGTGCAAGTGTGTGCTCTGTGTGAGCGTGTACGAGTGAGTACGAGTGACTCGTATGAGTGTGGCTGCTACAACTGCGTGCATTGTTGCAGCTTAATTTAATTTAACGGCTGATTATAGAAGACCCAAATAACTAACAGTTGATATTCCGTATTAGAATATGATTAAAAACACAAGGCGTTTTTAATCGTATTAAATCAATATATCGTTATATATAATATCGTTCAATTTAACCACATTACGAAAACTTTAGATATTTGTGTACATAAAATTTAATAAGTCGTTATAGTTATTCTCATTTTCGGCTGTTTTATTCATTTAGGAACTTCATTTAGCGTCATGATAGCGTGAGAATATTTATCATGGCATTTCGTCTCATGGATGTCAAAGTCGAAATCGGTAGACCCCAGGAAGACAAATCGAACCTTAAACGGAGAGGCTCATGACGGGTGAGAGGTGAAAGCATCTTTTAGTAATGATCTATTTATTGATTAATAATTTGTTTTTTTTTCTGAGGAAAACTACTGAATGTTTAATTGGAAATGAGATGTAAGAAAAGAAAATCAAATACATTTTCTGAAGTATATGTTTAATCAATAGCGTTCCACATTCCCCATTAAAAATAAAGAACCGCAGAAGTAATGACCTGATAAGAGATGCAAGAAGTGGATGGAAGCAGATGGCTCAGGACTGTGCTACATTCTACGGGTATGTTCTTTGTTCAGCAGTGAACTTGTGATGTTTTTCTAAAGTCTTATCTTCTTAAATATATAAAATTAAAATATTTGTTTGTTCGTATTTACGCGCTGCCATACCGTTTATCAGATTGCGGCAAAATTTTGTCAACTTATTGCTCGCACTTGCGCGAAGATTATAGGCATAGTACAATTAACTTATACTAGGTAGCGCGCGTATCGTATCGAAAAATTTATTTGAAAGTTATGTATCATTCACCTTCAATGATTGCATTATTAAACAATATAACTCTTCCAAATTTGAAACGATATTTCCACAATTACTTCTTTTGCGGCATCAACGCGCCGGGACCAGCTAGTACTTTACACAATACAAAGTATGAACCGCTCTCTATGCCATTGTCGTGAAATATCATTAGTCAATAAAACTCGATCACGTAATTCGTGGAGACAAAGGAACATGTGTTGACCAACGGCGAAAATGAGCAGCTAGATAACCGATTACGCGAGTTGCCTTCGCGTCCGTTTACAAGCAGATTTAGGTTCGAGGCTATAGTGTATTATATATATATATATATATATATATATATATATATATATATATATACACCTGATCGTAAGTAAATGTTATGACCCACAGACATATGCATGTGTCATCGATAAATAATCGAAATGCAAATGCATTGTCACTCCTCAGGACCCCGTTATCATAAAAATGGGTCTCTGGTTCTCACCTTACGAAACGTAGCAGCATTGAACTGCTACTTAACCTGGTATTCTGTGAGAGCGTGGTTCTCCGGTTGAGCCGAATAACTATTTTTCTAAAAGTTTAAAATGAAAGTAAATGTCCTTTGACACTTAAAGTGAAAATGAAAGTTACAACCTATATAGCTCGCACAGCTGGACAAAGGGCTTCTCTCATTTAAGGGCAAGGAAATTCTGTACGTAATAGAGAAAAATATAGCTGCACTGCAAAGGCGTCGGCTAGAAAAATTGAAGTAGAAAGCTCTCACAGAATATGTATGTGAGTATGAGGCACCGGAGAGTTTTAGAATGAAAATAAGCAATTAATCGTAGTTCTCACGCTGCATTTTGGTTCTTCACACAGATTTAGTTATGACAGACGTTAGAATAGATTAGCAATCTAAAAGAGAAAGAGCATAGTGTGCGCGTATGTTAGAGCGAGAAAGAAAGGCCAGACCATTTACGTAAACTCTATCGGCCTGTATCAAACTGGCGTCATTCGTGAACAATAATAATAATAATAATAATAAGCCACTTACAAGTCTAACCCTACGTCCGAGCTTAACACCTACGCTCACGTAAGTGGCGGACACCCGCCACTTACGTGATATATATATATATATATATATATATATATATATATATATATATATATATATATATATATATATATATATATATATATATATATATATATATATATATATAATACACTATACTACCATTTGGCACGATCCTGACACACCTCTTTCGCCTCCTTCACATCCATACACCTACGCATACATGCTCGTCGGTTAAGGGTACTCCTAATTTGGCCCGTTTTCAATAAATCGCCAATTTGATCGATAAATTTTCGCCTAGGCCGTCCCTTTCCGACTCTGCCATTCACTTCTGCAATATAAATTTTCTTTGGCACTCTTTCCTCTTTCATTCTTTCCACATGACCAAACCACCGAAGCATTCCTTTCTTAATCCTGGTTACAACATCGTCTTGCAAACCACACTCTTCTCTTATTACACAATTTCTTACCCTGTCATTCAGATTCAGCCCTAATATACTCCTTAACGACCGCATTTCTAGTGTGTTCATTCTACTCTCGTCATAGAGAATATAACCACAGTCTTTGACTCTCGTGCTTCTTCTGCCACACCCAACTTTCACTACCATACGTTAAAGTAGAGACCAACACAGCATTGGGAATTGCCATACGTGCCTTTTTTGACACATTTTGACTCTTCACAATAGAGTGCAGGACCCCATTTACTCTATTTCCCGCATTCACTCGTCGTTCTATATCCTTATCATATCTTCCACCCCTGCTAAATACGCAGCCCAAATATACAAACTCATCTACTTGCTCGATCAACTCCCCTTCTATACTTATTATATATATATATATATATATATATATATATATATATATATATATATATATATATATATATATATATCACTCTGTAACTGTAAGTTAATTGATAATCTTCGCGCAAGTGCAAGCAATAAGTTGACAAAATTTTGCCGCAATCTGATAAACGGTATGGCAGCGTGTAAATACGAACAAACAAATATTAATTTTATATATTTAAGAAGATAAGACTTTAGAAAAACATCACAAGTTCACTGCTGAACAAAGATATAAAAGGAATACTCGTAGATATATGAATGTAAAGGAGGCGGGAGGGGTGTGTCAGGATCACATGAGTTGTGACCGATTATCTACTCAAATCTGTGTTAATGTAAAACTAAACTCGTCAGTCTTATGTCACTTGATAATGTAATTATAATTTCTGTATGTGTATAAATATGTTCCATTCAACAAATAACAAAATGAAAGAATTACAGAAACTACAGAAATATGTTATAATAAATATATACTAGATAATAAACCTCAGAAATTAACTTTTACAAACGACAATCCCCTTTTACAAATTTATAAAGAAGTTATGAGGAACGGCGCACCCGTTCCCGGGGTGGGTGGCACACATTCATCACCTCTCTGGAGCTTCGCCCCGCTCCTATCAGTGAGCGACATCCAGAGGTTCGTCGATTTTTCTTCGACCTTATTACGTGTGTGCCAACGAAAATCCTGACAATTTATTAATGGCTGCATATTCGTTTGACGGGCACACTGACCCAAAAATTCTAAATATATTTAATATTAAATCGAGAAACTCACATTGCCTCTCCACTGTCCAATACCTTCCAAAGGTCGCTATTAAAACATTACGCGTCTGTCCACAACCTTTAGAAGGTTGCAATTTACTTATATACTTCAGACTCGAAACAGCCGTAGTTTAAATGTATCTGTATCTCCCTCTAACACGAGTTAGAGGGAGATACAGATACATTTAAACTAATAATAATAATGATATAAGAACAATTTAGTACGAACTAAATTGTTCTTATATCATTTACCTACTTATCTCGGTGTGGAATTGTCGCTATTGAAGTACAAAATGTGCCTTTTTTGTACCTGTTTCGGATCATCTTAAGTGGCCCATATTATTGTCGAGCTTGTGGTGTAAAAAAATGTACGCTGAGTTGTTTTTTTAATTAATTATTGTAAAGTTTATTTATCTTATTGTAAATAAACTAAATATTCCATTCATAATTATTAAGATATTGCCATTTTAATGTCACGCGCCACGTAGGCAATAAATCACTCGTTTAGGGTTGGACAGTATGCGCCAAAGCGACCATTTGGGACAGGTGAGAGGATAGTAACTACTTGCATAAATTTTTGAAACAATATGCTCCCCGTCGCCAAAAAAGGAATATTCAACGGCTATTGCATCCTATATATAAAAAAAAGAATAATGACATAAATATGTACTACTATTGCACTGTGTCGAAGTTATTAAATTTTTAGTAACAAAGGGGCACAGTCACGGTATTTTATCTATAATATTACCGTGGCACAGTCCACCTACAGTGCAATTGTGTAACTCTGTTGGAAGTCGTAGTTAGCTTAGTTTTGAACTTTGGTTTCGTTGTGTTAATATATCAGTATCGATTGTAAGTGGATGTCATTTTGTATCAATATCTTATTTAACATTACAAATACTATTATATTACAAAAACGTAATGCAGTTACAGAGAAATTCATATCAGAGTAACATATTTGTACTGCTATTGTTGGACGTAAGTTGATGCTGTAGACTATAGAGAGACTTACATTTAAGCATCATAATGCAGCAAATCAAATTAAGGACGAGGATGCGTTTTTACCCCATGGGATTAAGAAGGAATGCCTTGGTAGTTTATAGTTAAAACTTTTAAAGAGACGTTCGAGTCTTGTGACATATGGTATACAAAACATCGCTAGTAAGTTAAAAAATCTAAACGGATACTTTGTAATTAAAATAATTCAAATCATTAAAACGCTTTGTGTAATGTTTTAGTTTTATTGTGATTCATAAAAACTTTTCAAACTTAACAATAGTGTAGATTTAAATGTCTTTGCGAATTCAAGCATTTCGTTTGCCAGTACTCTAACTATGCTACAACTCTAGTGATATTTCCAATTAAAGGTATGTATTATACACCCTAGTTTAAAATTAACTTCACTACTTCATAGAATAGAGCTCAGCGATTAAATTCCAAATGGTTTACGAGCAGCGAACGGTCGTAAAGCACCGCGGGGCCGGCGGGCCGAGTCCGGTCCGCTCGCCGCAGCTCCAGCGCACCCGCAAATGTATGCACTGACAACTGGAAACCGCTCAACTAACTGCCTATATGTAACCCCTATCTACGGTATGTTGTTTATAGCTAAGCCAATTATTATCTATGGTATACCTTATAGGATCAATTCATTGTCCGTTCGTCTGTCTGTATGTCTGTCAAGCCCCTTTTTCTAAGGAATGAGTGGAGGTATCAAGTTTAAATTAATATCAAATACATATATGTCTATGGTCTCTTGGAGCTTGGAGCTCTAAAGCTTCTAAAAATAAGGCTTAAAAAATAAGGGTATTTATGCGACATATTTTGATAGTCGCAAATAAATCAAAACCTATCATGAAATTTTACAAGAAAAAAAGGAAAAATTTGTAATGACAAAGTTTGTCCTTCAATCCTACGAAAAGATAATTTTCGTCACAGTAACGTTCGGCGTGTTTGTTCATAGTTTATGAACTTCGGTAGGTAATGTTAATTATTCTGGTAAAAGTAGCTGTACAAAACCCCGAAGACGGTGCAACACCGATCCTATAAATACTGACTCATTCTAGCCTTAAAGACTACAATGTTGTACGTTGCATTACATAAATTTCGGACAGAAACTTAAAACATACTCGGAAAATTGAGACTTGAATCCCGTAATGTAAGAACTATTTACCGTTTGTACATAATCCTCGGGTCGCGAGTAAGACTCGCACTTGTTTAGCTTTTTTTTACAAAGTCAATGTTTTGTTACAACCCCACCTGGTGAATAAAAGCCTATTCACCCTTAAAAGATTAATGCACTCATTTGCCTATACTAAGGAAATGGTAATAATAATACAGAAGAAATGAATTGGTGCTCGATTACTTTCAAAATCGATGTCGCCACATCTAACATATACGCAGCCTGCAGCCTTAATATAAACATACGCAATGCACAATAGTGATATCTAATGTTTCACATTACAATGCTTAGCGAGTTTGTCAACGTCGTGTGCGTCGCGTATTACGGTAGAACAAAATCAGTAATAGTAATTGTTAAATGATAATTATATTATAATATTTATATTAAAAGTTTACAAAGATAAATATCATAGTAAAGTATCCATCTAGATGTAAATTAGTTAAAACAATGTTAATTACTAAATAACCAACTTACCGATGAAATATATGCCTTTATTAGTTGAATTACATGTCCTTGATGAGTTTTACAACTGATTATGCTGCAGTTCACCGTTATAATAATATAAATTCACGTACGATGTTCCCCGCGCAACTAAATCACAAAATGGGGAATAATGTTCGTCAACACATTATAGCAGCGACAAGGTCACGCGTTTAATCGACTTCTATTGTCTTATTATAACGATTTCTGTGGCTTTACGCATTACGAAAGACTAACCACTTGATAATAATGCGTGGAATATCGGCCCGCCGACCACCTGGTCGTCGATGGTGGAAATGGGAGGGAGGAAGTTTCTAACTTTTGTTTGCTTCTTATGTTTCTCTGATTTCTTCCGAACTCACGTCGTTTAGATTAACGTGAATAGCTCGACCATCACGAATATTGGAAATTAAAATTAAAACGAAAATTCTTCAACGTATATAGGTCACTATTAGAATTCTCGACGTCTACGTATAATATCGAGTGACGTTCTTATTCCACGGGAAAAAAGGCCAGATTAGCCTTTCAAAAACATTATAAGGAAAGTTTAATAGAACGGAAAAGTGTACCTATAATGCTATTCCACCGCTTACATTTGACCAGGCACAAATTTAGCATCACATACGTCTGTTCTCATCTTTAGGCCGAGGTAGCCCACTTCTAGCACATTCTATTTAACCGCATTCAGTAAAGGGCGCCCAGAGTTGTCGTCAACCGAGTTCTTTGTAAATCAGCTTGATACATTGTCTTTGCGTTTTATATTAAAACGACAATTTCTTCGGAGAATGAACACCGTTGAACCAACGCACTACTTGGGGATTTCTAACACAAGTATTTATTTATTTAAAAGAAATCCTCAATCATAACACCGCTACGTAAAAACTCTGATACTGAATAAATTATTTGGTTTGATTCTTCTTCTTCAGCCTGTGAAAGCCCGCTACCTGAGCAAGGGCCTAGCCCATGGTAGGAAGGATTTTCCTTATTTATCGATCTCTCGTAATTTTTAATTTGTTGCCTGTGGCTGGCATTTTACGCCTGACCTGGACGTAAACAATATGATTATACTGCCATTTACAAACTGTAAGACTTACTTTTACTGCACATAGCGATATAACTTTATATGCTTTATTCGTACCATCTTAATCTCTCCATAGTATGTATATTCATTTTGTAGCGATAAGCGTTACTAGTATTCCCAACAAAGCTAATAATATAATACGTTAATAGCGCGATTTAGGCTTCAGTGTGTTTCGGTGTGCTAGTGGCGCGACGACAGCGCCGCCACAATATATTACTATAACATTACTTTGATGCTACGGCTCGGATGATCATAATTCTAGGCAGTAGTCACATTGCGACAGCGCCGTTAGCTTTCCATTCAGGTTCCCGCACAGCTTGATGACGTATTCAATACGGCGAGGAGTCGAAGTCGTGAATGGTTCTGTACGCCGTGAACGAAGGAGCTGCTGGTCTTATGTACATGTTGTTTGACCACGTATTGAGCCGACGTGCATAAACACGTGCTGATGTTACAGATAATCCAAATACCGTATACAATATATCTAAGATTTACGATTTTTTTAATGATTTAAATAAAACGTTTTAAGCTTTTACAAACCATTTTGTTTGTTTAGTAGCTTTAGAAATTGATTCCGTCGAAGTATCCTTCCTTACTCAGATGAGTTGAATTAGCAATATCATCATAATCATCACATGCAGGGTTCCATCACCACTTACCACACAGTGGGATTGCAACTAAACACTAGGCTATTATTAAAATATGTAATACTTATTAAAATATTATTAAAATATTTAATATTTATTTAATAAAATTTATTGAACCCAAAAATATTTACATAAAACAAAAACTTATAAAATTATATTGACAAGACTTAATCTAACTCAATATCTTTAGCAACCGTGCCAGGTCACAGACTTGTGTTACAGCTGCTAAGCCCGCCCCATTGAATACATACCAAATAGAATAACAAAAGTATAAAAACAATTTTACCGCAATCAAGAAACGAATTAAAGTGGGTAGAAGTAAAATAATTAAGTAGTTAATACTAATCCGACAAATAGCTCAACAATATTATAGTTAAATGGTAAAATAAAAAAACAGTCTATCGAATTTCCACCGCTGAAAATAGACTTTCCCAACAGTTTGCCTTAGAGATCTGCCATGATTGTCGCACTTGGCAGGTGGGTTGGCAACTGCTGTCTTTTATTATTTTGAGCCGTTACCAGGGAGGTGCTGCTGCACATCCCCTATTTTATTTCCCTCTGCTACGTCTCACTACGCCTGCGGGATGACACGACGCAGTGGATGCTCTGACACCGCTTCTACACGAGAATCAATAAGTATTCATGATTATTGATTACCATGTAAATTTTGCAGACGTACTATATATACGTAAATATTTCATAAAACATTTACCTATATATTGTACGTATAAATGACTACTGTTTTTAATGTACTGTAGCAATCGCTATCTTCAATCAATATTTATATGCGAGTAACTCGGCATTAACGCGGGAAATGACAAATAAATGTCCACCGACGTAAAACATCGATAGACATTTTATTATGTCGTTCTTGTGTCGAGTAACGCTACATACACGCTATGAACAGTATACAATCATACTTTTGTTAGTTTATTGGCAATAAAGCGGACATTTCATAAAGATAATCCACAATTAATTGCATTTGACCTGTCCGAAAACTATAAAATTCAAATTCCGTCAAATAACTAAGCAACCAATCTAAAATATCATGGCGCAGGTGCTTTGTGGTGTCGGGCGCAGCTCAAGTGAAAGTAGGCAGAATGCTATTTCATATTGTTATATTGATTTGATAGAATTCACTAAACTATCATTATTACCGAGTAGTAGCGGTATCAGAATAGACACTATCCCACATGATCCCGTGGGTGTCACATCCCGTAGGTGGAAAAAAAAAACAGGTGATCGGTAGCAGCGTTTTCTTAATAAAATAAAATAAAAAGGGTGAGCCAACCCGCGTGCTCACCGTTGCAACTATGACAAACATCCCCCCTTATGAGGCAATATATACGAGATTCGGTTATTTTAGACTCAGAATAGCCCTTGTTATTCCCTCGTTAGATGCAACATTTTCCAGCACTGTGTAAAATTACAATTATTTATAACTAAATTCCATACACAACCCTAACATAACCCTATCGGAGGGGAAGCCTGTGCCCAGAAGTAGGACGTACATAGGCTGTAACCTTACTTTACTTTTACATGGTATTAAGTTTTTTTATACATAATATGGATAAAAAAAAACAAGCACACAGTCCACCTGATGGTTAGTGGATGACACGGCCCATATCATCCACTAACCATCAGGTGGACTGTGTGCTTGTTTTTTTTTTATCCATATTACATGGGCAGATGCGATGTCGCTCTTCAGGACTAAGGGTAAGGGGTAAGGTAAGTAAGGGTCTAACGAAAAAAAGTGTTGAACAAACAAGGATTATAACTACCCATTGTGCATTTATTAAACGAACTATATTCAACGTTGCAAGGCTTCACTGATCGCATTATTTATGACTCCATTCCATTCACATACCGTCTGAATTTGCGTCCTTATCAAATTGTCCCTAATTATCATCGCTTTCCCACGTCACAAATGAGCTGTCGTGCCCTGGACAAACTGAGGTGAGTCCATCATTCCGTGCCTCCAACACACCTGACTTATCGTGCCCGAGGGTTGATGTAACGTCATAATTGTCGTTTCCGACGTCTATTTATTGTTCAATTCATTTTATCTATTGTTATTTTTCTCCGGCTGTCACCTCACGAAATTTCTCTGTATCAGTCATATTATATTATTATATGTTGTAAATGAAATGGATTTGTTATTTTTTTATAAAAATGAAGTAATAAGCAAAATCAGTTCGTCAGTGTGAATCAGACAATCAGTGGCTAATGCGGCTGACTTCAAAGAAAGCTACAGATGCGCTGTCACCTTTGATAACGAAGGTGGAACACCTCACAGCTTGTAATGTCGTATATAATTGCCAGTATAGGCTCCCTATATCATTCCGACCGGAACACAGTGGTACGCACTGCTGTTTGACGGTAGATATTAGTTGGTCGTCCCCCGGTCGAGCCGACCAATTCGTGCTGCAACTATACTGCAGATGTAGCTGCAGCGCGGCTCCACCACGTAGATGAAGAAAAACGAGACGGACTCCTATGCAGAATAGGAGTCCCGCCATCTGTTCGATTCATTGGTAAACATTTAAAAATATTATCGAAGTGTTATAAATATTCAGATAAAAACATTTAGTCAAGCGGCCAAACATTAGTCTAAAGCCTCAGTGGAAAGCAGTAGGCGGAGTACAAGTCAAGCGGGCAACACTCTGGACACTTTAGTGCAACAGCGATAATCATTACGTCACACAGCACGCTCCGCAGCACGCTCTTCACCGGTACCTTTGCCTTACTTATTTTATTCTAAGTACTCGAGCGATCGAGCTTTGATCACGTTTAAACTAAAAAGTTACATCTTCTCACTGTGTCACCAATCCATATAAACCTAAAAAGTAAAACATCATTTTTATACGTGGTAATATGGTACTGCAACTCTATTATTATTGCAGCACAAATGGGTCGGCTCGACCGTAGTATCATTAGACAAGCGGTCGATCTTGTCATAATAATTTAGTACCCGGTTGACCGAGCTTTGCTCCGTATTTTTCCTTCGGTTTTTTTTTAATTCGTGTGTTTTGGAAATTAATTATATTTAGATACAAATTACATAATGATGAAATACGAATAATATTTTTTGATCTTAGCGACATAATAAAAAAAACTGAACTGGTTATTTGAATAAAAGATCATGAGTGCAATTAGTTTAATTTAAATTTTCGTGTTTTTAAAAAATACTAAAAAAAGGGCTCGAAAAAATAGATTTTCTCAAAAAAGAAAGGAACTTGAAAAAAAAATTAAAAAAGTCGGTCGGTCTGGGCTCGAAACATGGTATTACGATTTTGTGACCACCCAATATACCAATTAAGCTATTTGTAATCATTAACAAACTGTCAAAATTTACGTTCTTATTCTAACGATATTGTAGCAGTTTTTCATTGCCTAAAAACACGGACAAAAAGACATTTTCTAAAAATAAATCCTAGCTAGATCGATTTATTGCCCCCGAAACTGCACTCAAAATTTTATGAAAATCGTTGGAGCCGTTTCCGAGATTCCGATTATATATATATATATATATATATATATATATATATATATATATATATATATATATATATATATATATATATATATATATATATATATATATATATATACAAGAATTGCTCGTTTAAAAGTATAGGATAATTCAACCACTAAATATGTTACATTTATTACATTATGTGCAAAATCTAACATCTGTAGATCAGTAACACCGCGCAGATATGTACTGTAAATTATACAATATCCATAAATAGTGCCGAGAAATATTGTCCATCGAATATATTTTTATCACAAACCCTTCACAGAAACTCTTAATAACGAAATACAGAAGATTGTATTCAAAACTGTCAAATATATACAGCGTATCCGTCCTTCAAAGTGGCTACTACTTTGATGATAACAATCATTGATATGACGACTTTTAGGTAAAGTACGTAAGTGTTTCGTATGGTGAGTATAGAGAACTGGAGGCCCTTTTTATTGGAAACGAAGCATTTCATCTAAGCCCTATCGGAATAGTTGCAAGCCTGCGCAGCGGTGGGATGCATATAGGCTAACTTTACTGTATAGTTTACAAGCTCGAAAATATTCTAAAGTGTTCGATGACGTTAAAATCGGCTACCAGAAGTCATACTTACTTACTTACTTACTTATCGTCACGCACAATCCCTAACGGGGTAGCCAGAGAGAACCTATTATAGAAGATATTATAACTGTATGACCAGAAGTCATACAGTTATAATATCTTCTTCTTTATCATCATCAGGCCATAGGAATCCACTGCTGGACCTCTCTTGTTGTCCCGGACATCTCGTACTTTTGGCGACCCGTCGTCGGTCGGGGCATCTTACTTCTGGCAAGGACTATGAGATTTTCCTGGCATTTCCTTGAATTATGACTTTTACGACATGGAAGGGATGAAGTGGGGTCATAGCATCCTCTACGCTACAACCACACTGTTGCGGCTGCCACCACCAAATATATCTAACTGTGCATTTAACCCTAAGGTAAAATATTTTACATCGATCTCACGTACCTATTCTCGGATAAATCAGACAGTGCAGAGATAGCGCGCGGCGCCGGGTGTGGTCTGCGCCTCTACCATGAATATTTAAACGGTAGTGATGTTTCAGTATCCGATATTAATGTCCGCGCATCAGGTTCCACCTCTAGTATTAATCGAAATGCAAACCTGTTATCATTATTAAATAAGCCAGTAATCAGTAACGATTATTACAATTTTGATGTTGGAGGTTTATTTTCGTTGTATGGAAAAGGTGTAAAATAATTTAAAATGTACTTCATCTCACTACAGTCTGCAACCGTCTATTAAAATACACCTAAAAAATTAAGAAAGAAAAATACTTGAAGAAATCGTCAATGAAGTTATCGTTCAAGAACGAGTTATATTTACACGATAGTGGTAGTGTCGCGTTGCATCGTACTGTGGCTGCAGTGCAGTGTTGGTCAGCTCGAGCGGGATGGGACCACGCTCTCCCGGCAGATATTATTAAAAACTTGCAAAACATCCATCCTTTCAAAAATTATTAGCGGTAACGGAGCGACAAATCCCTAGTGCTGGTTTTTTTTTAAATTATAAAAATAAATCATAAAATTATCTTTTAAATCGTCGCGCTAAATCATAATTAAAATTTAAAATAAAACGTAAGAACAATAGCAATAGCAAACGAGCATGGATTGAGGGATCCCTAGACCTTTAAATCCGTTCTAAATCCGGCGCAGACAATCGGATCGCAATAAGCGTTGTATCCATCGATCAGTTCTTTATTAGTGATCGATGGTTGTATCTGATAATATTGGGTCCAAGCCGCCACGGGACACCTTATCTGTAGCCCGAGTGACTGGTCACATACATACAACAACTGCTCGACTAGCAAAAGTTTACCACTTGTGCGGTGACAATACAGGCAATATGTGATGAATTCATTTATTCCTCTCAATAAAAAATCAAGCTATTACAAGCTATACGAGCTATACAAGCTCGTACATTTGAAATGAGTGTTATTTGCCGCCAACACCACATCGAAATTGCTACATTGATCAAAACAATTAGTCGATAATTCTTCTATTGTGAAAATTTTGCGCATATTTGTCAATATTCATGACTTTTGTAGATTCTTAGGAAGATAGCGCTGGAATTTTCAAATGTTTTTAATTTTTAAGAAATTAAATGGTGCGAGACGTTTGGAACTGTGGCAGTGAATCCGCCTGCAAGCGTGACGGAGGCAAATCCTCAATACAATGGCAATGGCCAATGTTTAGCTTGCAGTTTTACGGGTTACTTTTTTATTTATTTATATGTCTGTAGGGAACAAACAGATATTAGTACTTGTATAATAATTATAAAGTAGATTAACATAAACATAAAAAAAATTACTTAACTATTTATATATCCAATACCACGAAATACAATTTTATTATATTATTGAATCTGCTACTTTAATGTGTCTTTGTATAAAAATAGATTAAGTTAAGAATAAAGTAAGAAGTTCTGATGATTTTCCTTAGATCATATATGTTTATGATTTTTTTTAGATTTCTCGCATTAATTTCAGATATGTGGTGGAGCCAATAATTTGAAGCAATCAAATAATGAATTAGACATTTTCGAAGAAAAAAGAAGGGTCTGATCATTCAACGAGAAATTCAAGTACTCTAGAAAGCAAATAACAAGTCGTAGCTAATATTGACAAACTCAAATTCTTAATCAAAAGAGAATGCCTCAAGTGTCCCCCCACAAGCACTTGGCGATGCGATCGCGTTATAATTTTATATACTTACATTTGTTTCTGAATAAACATTCATACATAATATATGGCGACCTATGTCATTTCTTTTATAATTCAAAAACATCTGTGTAATTATTGATGACGCTTCCCTAACGTGGAATATAATTTGTTTTTTCAGTTTGTTGACAAATGAATATTTTGCGAAGGAGCTCGTTCAATGCAAGTTTTTTAATCAAATCGCCGGCTCCTTCGTACCCGCGTCATTAGCATCACAATCATCGCAAACGAAGTGTCATCCGCACCTGCCTCTTCATACAACCAAGTTATTAGTGCGATTCAATTTTAGGAAAATGGTCTTTACAGTCATTATCGTGTGACTGGAATTCGATGAGCGTTGTCCATCGGTGCTTTTCGAATACACACTCGTTTACCCAACAATGCTTTGTGAGCTTTACGTTTGGGTGAAATTACCAGCGTAGTGACTGTGTAAGGATAACCACTCTCCCATACCATCCTGTGGGTTTCGACGAGGCGACAGAGGGAAACAGTAAATTGGTAGCAGCATCTTCCTCATAACAAACAAAAATTACCGAAACTGCGGTTGCCAACCCGCCTGACAAGCGTGGCAACGATAGCCAAATCGCCACCAATCGCCACTATGAGGCAGTCTAGGATGGAGGCCTATATTCAGCAGTTGACTTTTCTGTCAATATTCTGTAATGGATGGGAACTTGCTTGTAGGATTAAGGTGACTTAATGCTATTTAGTAAGTTGCTGTCTATCCATATACGTACAAGAAAACCTCTCTCTATCACTTTCAGTCAAAGTGGTTGTGATACCGCGAGACTTAAAGACAACTTAAAATTAAGTAGCGTTTGAGTATTTGACCATAAGTCTAAGAAACGTTCACAGAATTCGAAAGGAATCTTAAGAATTTTTTTAACAGAAAATTAATACCGAAACCAATTTCACCGTTGTGTTGTACCTACTTTGAAGAATTGAAAAAACAATGGAGTTATGCTCTTTGTATTTGTGTGTGTACAAATTTTATAAAAATATCAGTCTGTCATAAGTATATTAGTCATAGTCAAGATCATAACTTTTTATTTAAAGTAGCCTTGCTTAACTCGTTTATATAGCCAACACCTACGGCGGTTCGCAAAAAGATCTCAGAGACAAACCGGCAAAAAATGGTATCTTTTTTGAATGCTATTTTACAATTAGTTTTAGAACCAAAAATAAAATCAATAAACTTTTAAATGTCTATTACTTTTTCTGTGTAAATATCAGTTCAAACAATATATACTTAACTTGCAAATGCAGAGCAAGAGGGTTTCCCACACATTGTCCTCAATGATATTCTATATACAGTATGTATTAGGTTTTTTTTAACAAAATTTCTTTAACAAGGTTTTTAAATTTTGTCTAATTGTTGCTTGTTACCGGCCGGTGTCGCGTGTGATGTACCTGAGACGTGGTCCTTCACTGCTGGCCGTATGAGGAAGCCCAAGGTCGCTCAGCGGGCTCTAATGAGGGCTATGCTTGAAGTGTCTCTGCATGATAGACTGAGTGATGAGGATATCTTTATTAGAACTAGATAACCGTCATAGCCCGACAACGGATTAGTAAGCCGAAGTAAACAAAAGCCGGCTAAATAGCTCATAGGACCGGTGACCGATGGGAAAAAGTTCTCGAGTGGCGACCTCGTGCCTCGTGCCCGTAGGCGAAGTGTGAGGTGGCCCCCACAAGATGGAGTGATGACCTGTTAGCATATGCAAGAAGTCGATGGACGCAGGTGCTCAAAACCGTGCATTGTTGCATTCCTCGGGGGAGGCCTATGTTCAGCAGTGGACTTGTGAAGTGGGCTGTAATGATGGTAAATGATGCACTACATAGAGATTTATGGTAAAACTTTATGCATTTACTACGAAGAAGGTTTCTAGTTTTAATTAATCTATATTTATATAATTGCATAAAATGTAATTGTATAAAATATTATATTGTTAATTTTTTGAAACGTCCCGCTGGGTTCCTTGCTGATTGTTCCCAGGACAGAGGTTATTTCCGAACCAGAATTAAGGCCTAAACAACCTTCAATAGTTATTCCTGTAATCTATTTTGAATAAAACTGCCTCTTTTATATTTTATTCCATTCTATTCTATTTCGGAACCTTGTATCACCTTGACCCGTTCTGTCTGTCAATTTATATTTTCCGAAAGTACATGTTGTTCTTTTCCTAAATATATGATGTTCTATCAGCACCAAGTTTGTCTTCATACCGGTAATACAACAAAGAACGTTTAGGAAAAACTTTTTAAGCATTTTCTCGTCCTATTCTGTCACTCCATACCATTAAGTAAGATATACCTATATAATATCGGATTTGAATATATAATATTATGTTCCCTCTAGATCGTAAAAAAGTGTCTAGTTTAATTCTTTGAACTATGCTCGTTGTCGCACGGGGTGACGAGGGTACGCATCCTTCGTGCGCTCTCATCGATCAACACCAGTGACACCGACAAATAGGTATACGAACTTCGTGAATATATGCCAAACTAAAATATTTAAATAATATTTCTTGTTTAAACTCCTTTGAAATTTATGATAATTTCTAAACCAGTTATCGTAAGTCCTCTGCCGAACACAAACCTCCCCAAAAGAATGACACAAAGCGCGTTTTGAAGCCCTACCAATCTAGTGGGGGAGGCGTCCTGCACTTTGTTTACCGGTATGCAATTCGAAGACTTTACTTTCCCGTCTCTAGTCGGTTATTCAAGCTATATTTACCAACGGAAGCTTTTCCTATTTTATGTTATACTACAATAATCATTGTTAGCGTAGTACGTCCACAGGGTCGCTCTCACCTTCTCATTTTCTGAGTCCTGGGCATTCACACACAGAGGCAGCGCGATGGACTCTACTTGTTTTAAACCCTCACAGGAATGAAAAGAAGCCTGTGCTCAGTTATGGGACCAATAAGATGCAACATCGCTAATGTGCTCATGATGGAGCTGATCCGCTAATAGAATGGGTCGCTTGTCATCAAATATAACTTTAACATTTTTTTGGGTCAAATAGCTAATAATTATAGTTTTTTTTTATATTTAGTTAAGTCAATCAATATTGAATAAAAATGATTTAATTTTATTCTATTCTATACGAAACACAGCAGCACTATGCTGCTATTTCATGCTCATTAAACTCAATCGATAGTTAATTAATTTTGACAAAGTAAATAACACTATCGAAACTTGTACATTGGTTTAACGGTTTGAAAATTTCTTCTTAAATGGCAACAAAATGTATTAAATTTACAAAACCTAATGTTGAACATTCCAATACCAATGTGCTCTTAAATGGTGAAGAGTTGAGTCTTGTGGATACAACTGTTTTTCTTGGTATTACTATTGACACTAAGCTTCAATAGGGCCCCCATATATCTAAGTAGAGAAAAATGTAAGGAAATAAACATATAAACTTTGGTATCGCAATATATTTATGAAAATGTAATGTACGTATATAAGAACATAAATAAATAGCTATCGTAAGAATAAAGATGTTCATACATTAAACACTAGGAACAAACATAGGCTTGTAATACCTGTAACTAGACTCCACAGAATTTTACAACAAAATCGCAGAAAATGTACAAAATTTGTCATTAAACAAATTTATATTTGTATGTTTCGTAATAGGGCTTTTTTCTCTATGTTTTGAGTTGAGCAAAACCCCACACTCAATCGACCCAACTTTATCATTTATGTTTTACACAGTATTTGACCTCTAACCCAGGTTATTCAATAAGAGTACCAACTGCAAGGGTCATTAGTATTTACATTATCCTGACACAGCTAAAGCAACCGCTTGCGGTCGAGTGATAGCGGTGCGGACATCCTAATCCCTTTTAAGGTGCTTATTTTGATTTAATTTATATGCATTTATTATATGCATTTATTTAGCATCGTTGCTCGAACAGTTTTGATACAGAAAAAATAGTACATAAACACCAAAGATAAAAATATACAAAAGAATATAGAATAAAATAATCTGATTGCATTGAGGGGTGAGATGCTGAAGCATCAGTTACGCCGCATACTTGTTTGCCCCCCCCCCTCCTTTAAAAAAAGTATCTTCAATTATTTTAACGCTATGCATCGAAAATGATACTTAATTTGATTTATGGGAAGAAAATCACAAAAGAAAGATTAATGAACTGGAAGCGACATACTTTCACGCTTTCCAAAAATAATTAGTGGGCAGTGAGCATTGTGGGGACAACGATAAATCGTGTTGCATTCAAAGAAACTTTCCCATTTGATTTAGACGCAGCGCAGGCAAGGCTCGCCGCTCACTCATAGTGTGTGGAAATAAACTATGTGCTGTCAGTTACGACGGAGTGCAACGTTCTGTTTCATCTCTTGTCGTTGTCATTATGTGTCCCGTCGATTCATTTCGATGCCACCACCACCACCACCAGCACTGGCTGAATATTCAATAAGATCTTTTTCACAAACATAAGTTACGTTCTACCTGATGAAAAGTGGCTACTGTAGTCAGCAAAAAAATGTAATGTGAATAAGAATTTATTGATACATATTGATACAATTTTAGTATGTATGTATAGAGGGTTATTTTTCAAAAAGTAGCCAAATTTTAAACTTATGTAAGTTCAAGTCGCATCCGAAGCTGGAAGCTTCAGGAAGCGGATACTAGGGACAAATATCACACGAGGGTAGCCGAAAAGCTTGACACCATCGATGGCAGGAAAGAATGTGTGGAGAGAACATGGCAGAACCTTAGGGATGGAATGGTAAGTGCAGCGGAAGAAGTATGTGGTAAGACAAAAAGAGGTAGTAGTAAAAGAAGAGATGCATGGTGGAATGACGAAGTGAAAGAAGCTGTAAAAAAGAAGAAAAAAGCATGGTTAGACTACTTAGCCTCTAGTAACGATGAGCATATGAGAGAGAAGATGAAAGAAAGATATAAGCTGCAGAAAGTTCATGCGAAAACATTGATTGAGGAAGTACGTGAAAGGTGTAGAATAGAAGCGGACGAGAGGTTGTCGCACAACTTTAGGGAAAACTCCAAACTCTTCTGGAAAGAGGTTGGAAGGTCCCGGAGTGGTGCGACAGCTTTAAGAATGAACAAAGTGCTTTCGAGAACCAATGACGTCCTCTCGGAAAAATCGGACGTCATGCAGCGATGGAGTGAATTTTATAGAGAATTGTATGCGTGTCATGATCTCAGTGAAGGATCCGGGGGTGACGCCGTGACTGGCACGCCAGACACGGACCTCGATGACACTGAGGTCATCAGCATGAAAGAGATTGAACGTGCGATTCGAAGTTTGAAATGTGGTAAGGCTGCGGGACTAGACAGAGTTACTGCTGAAATGGTCAAGTACGGTGGGCCTCGCGTCTGGGACAGCTTTCATCTGCTGTGCAATTTGTGCTGGCGGACGGGAGATGTCCCGGATGATTGGCGATCCGCGGTCATTGTGCCTTTATATAAAGGTAAAGGTTCACATTTTGACTGCGGGAGCTATCGGGCGATCAGCTTGACCAGTTTAGCAAGTAAAGTTTATTCGAAGATTTTGACACGCAGGATGCAAGAGAAATCGGAAAGATTCTTATGGGAGGCACAATGCGGATTTAGACCTGGAAGAGGATGCACGGATCAAATGTTTTCTCTCCGCATGATCACGGAGAAGCTTCTGAGTGTTAACCAGAGGATTTTCTGTGCTTTTGTGGATCTGGAGAAAGCATTTGATAAGGTTATAAGGAAGAAAATGTGGGAACTGTTGCCGGGATATGGTGTGGATGGTCGATTGCTAAGGGCTGTGCAGTCACTTTACTATGACTGTAAAGCCTGTGTGCGGGTAGGTCATGACCTGTCACCCATGTTTAGCGTCCAAGCGGGCGTAAAACAGGGTTGTGTCATGTCTTCCTGGCTGTTCATACTGTATCTCGACAGCTGTTTACAGAAGCTGAAAGATAGCTGTTTGGGTGTGAAATTGGGTGACATAAAAGTTAATTGTCTGCTGTATGCTGATGATGCAGTGCTTATTGCACCATCAGAAGCAGAACTGCAGGCATTAGTCACGTGTATGAAAGAGGAATGTGAAATTAAAGGTCTCCGTTTGAATGCTAATAAAACTAAGGTTCTGGTATTTGAAAAGGACGAAGAGAGAACGAAATGTGAAATATGGGTAAATCAGGAATGTCTAGAACAGGTAAATGAAATTGTATACTTGGGGAGTGCTTTCAGCCGGGATGGAAGATGTGATTTAGATGTGGATAGGCGTGTCGCTGCCGGAAACAAAGTCAATGGTGCCCTGAATACATTAGTCAAAAGGCAAGGCGTGGTGAAGAGTGCACGCCTTGCAATACATAACGCAGTTTTGGTACCGACTTTGTTATATGGCAGCGAAACCTGGGTATGCCAGAAGAAGCATAAAAGCAAGTTGAATGCAGTGGAGATGCGATCTCTTCGTAAAATGTGTGGCGTTACCATAGCCGACCGAAAGCGAAACGAAGAGATTCGCAATATGGCAGGATTGAAAGATGACCTTATCACAAAAATTGATAGGGGCGTACTCCAATGGTTTGGGCACGTTGAACGAATGAGTGAAGACCGAATGGTGAAGAAAATATATAGAGCGAAAGTAAATATTAAAAGGTGTCGAGGTAGACCGAGACTAACTTTCGAAGACCATGTGAGCAAATTGCTCGAAGCGGGGAGGGTCAAAAGTACTCGGATACCTAGACGTGCATGTATGAAGAAGTTAATGAACCTGAAAGAAGCGAAAGAGGTATGTAAGGATCGTGACACTTGGCGATCTGTTCTCTCTGGCTACCCCGTTAGGGATTGTGCGTGACGATAAGTAAGTAAGTAAGTAAGTATGTAAGTTCAAGTATTTAAATAGTGATATACCGTTATTGCATTTGGCCACATAAATAAGGAGTAAATAATTATAATGGATTTATGGGAAACAACGGTTTTTCTTACCGATCGACCCTTACGAATGTATGCGTGCGCAGTAAAATCAGTTAAAATTAGAGATGGACTGAATATGAATTCCACCGAATACGAATATTCGACCGAAAGTTGCGCAGTAAAACCAAACCGAATATTCGGCTAAACATTATTCGGCAGGATTACCTCGGTACATTTATGTCGAAACCTGTTACCGTAAAGCGCCGGACCCTGCCCATCGCTCATCATCTAGTACTGAGCAAACTGCCACACATATGCATGCCGTACACATGCTTATTTTTTGACTACTTTTGTGAGAAAAAAGTATTTCGCTGGTATTCTTAGTGAAAATTGATAATTATATGATAAAAATGAGTGGCAGGAGATCTCCTATTTCGACCTATTTTATAGAAACTAACGACCAAAGTAAACTGAAATGTATTATGAAATATTTGTTTCCACAAACATTTTATGAAGGTTGCTATTAGCTCTAATAGGAAATAAACCCACAGTGCCTCAAAAACATAACGCTATACAAGTAGATTTAACCCATAGATAAAATATACTTTCAACAGTAAAGTTATGAAAGACATGGCATTATTAAAGTCGTGCATTTCAATACAGTGGACACTTTGAGTAGCACTTTAACGAAAGTTCGGTGATTTAGCCGGATATTCGGCCGAATATGAATATTCGGCAAACCTGACAAATATGCCGAAAACCAAATATGAAATGAATATTCGGCCCATCTCTAGTTAAAATGCATTATTAGCACGCATTTTGAATTTAAAATATAAAAAGGACAGTATGTTTGAGATTTTAAATTAACTTGTTCTGAATCTTCACCTGAAATTTGGCCGGTTATTGCAAAATTACACGTACAGGTGTTTTTATAAACGTTCTTTAAATAATATTATTTTTAATATTTTTTTCTTTTTGTCAGTTTATTTTATATTGCAAAATTATTACGTGCGGTTTGTCTGGTAGATATCACTTGTAGCTATGATCACCGCTTGCAGTTCCTAATTATTCCGTTATTGAAATAACTTTTTTTAAATGCCATAAAGAGTTATTTATCTATTAATCAATAAATGACAAAAGGTAAAAGCTTGCATTGCGGAGTAAACGTAATTTGAATATGATAATAATTGGATTTATGTTTATAAAATATAAGATAATAAAGAAGACTGCAAATGCATTATAACTTCTCATATGGGAAGACGCTGAATAACTACAGGCCTCTAGGCCCTTATCGTCGTCTAATGCAGAAATTACATTCAATCGAAGTAGAATGAAATGTATAACTGATATAGTATAGGCATAGTCATATGTACAAGCATTGTTCGCACGTCAAAATACTGGATTTTCATATTTATTTTCGTCTATATCAGTCCGGGCCCATAGTGTCGAAGAAATGACAACTGATGAAAGAGAAAAGTTCTCTAAAGTCAGCCGGTGTACGAAGTATAGGGCAACCCCCCATTAAATGGACTGATGATAACCTTAAGAGATTCAGAAAATCTGCAGCGTATGCAGAAATGCAGGTGACTCAGGACTGCGCTTTGTTGCAATAGCTTGTAACTTCGGCTAATTAAATCTAAATTTACATTATACATTAAATCTAGACAAACTTTTCATACATTTAAAGAAAATGTGCTAACTTGGAAACGTTCCAAACCTCATAATGCATGACAGCATAAAATATGTGAGTACTGATTGTGATTAATAGCTACCTACACTTGAAACATCGATGGTATGGACTATGGACGATTAGTCGGTAGGTAACGAATAGATAACGAACATTCACGTTTGCAGTTTCATCTGCTTGATGTTAAACTGGGATACTGTGTACATTTAAGTCATAATTATTGCATGTAATGCTATGGCAGAGTTATCGTTGAAAACTTTAAGTCCATTAAGTAATTTAGCTTTACATAATCAAATCTATCAATCGTTTTTAATAGATATTGTTATTTCATATTAATCATTATCATTATCAGTCTGCGGCTTCCTGCTGGGAGTAGGTCACACCCAAGGCGCACCACTTAGCCCGATCTTCGGCTTCATGCATTCAGCTGCTGTCAGCCGTCTTGCGCAAATCGTCGCTCCATCAGGCCTAGGAATCTACCACATCACTTGTTATGTTTATTTATTGTGTAATTTTTATCTCTCGCAATGTTTAATTACAAGTTCTTATCAAATCACAACGGCTTGACACGATATCGATCAAATTAAAAGTTTAGTTTGATCGATATCGTGTCAATAGCCGTTGTGATTGGAAATGAATTATTATTAATTATTATTTAAGGATATTTATTTGTTAACAACTAAGTTATATTGTTCCTAATATGATGTTGATCAGATGTTGCTAGTCCCAACTAAGGTGAACTTATCCGTTACACGGCTATTTGTGACGTAGTGTCATCATAAAGAGCGACTTAATTTAAAAAAAAATCGGTTTCTATTGTGTGTATACACAAATATTCTTCAGTGTTATATTCACAGAAATCTTAAAAACAAGGTACTAGAAATGCCTTCTACTGTCTTTTAATAACGGGACGCGTGTCACTGGTTCGCAGCTTTCACACATAGACAAACAATAAATATGTACACGATTTCGCCTACACATATCTCTAGCATTCATGCAAGAAAGATTAAACTATAAATTATTGCGTTAAGGAATATTTTATAAAAACGCAAAATCTCGGGAGGCGTAGCCACTCGGTCCAATAATTCATCATCATCATCATCATTACAGCCCTTCACAAGTCCACTGCTGAACATAGGCCTCCCCCAAGTAATGCCACAAAGCACGGTCCTGAGCCACCTGCATCCATCGACTTCCTGCATATCTTACCAGGTCGTCACTCCATCTAGTGGGGGGTCGCCCTACACTACGCCTACCGGAACGAGGCTGCCACTCAAGAACCTTTCTTACCCATCGGTTATCGGTTCTTCGAGCTATATGGCCGGCCCATTGCCACTTCAGCTTACTAATCCGTTGGGCTATGTCGGTCACTCTGGTTTTACTGCGGTTATCCTCATTTCTGAGTCTATCACGCAGAGAAACTCCGAGCATAGCCCTCTCCATAGCTCGCTGAGCGACCTTGAGCGTCCTCATACGGCCAGCAGTGAAGGACCACGTCTCAGATCCGTAAGTCATCACTGGCAACACGCACTGGTTGTACAATCTAGTTTTTAGAGATTGAGGTATACCTGACGAGAATATTTGTCGTAATTTCCCGAACGCTGCCCAGCCGAGTTGAATCCGTCGATTGACCTCTCGGTCGAAGTTGGACTTACCTAGTCGGACTATTTGTCCTAGGTAAACGTACTCGTCAACAACTTCGAGCATAGTGCTCCCAACAACTACCGGCATAGGTGTGACATGGACATTGAACATGATCTTTGTTTTGTCCATGTTCATCTTAAGACCTATCCGTTGGGAGGCACTATTGAGGTCATTGAGCATAGTGCTTAAGTCCTCCAGCGATTCTGCCATAAGGACTATATCGTCGACAAATCGAAGGTGAGTGATGTACTCGCCATTGATGTCAATACCGTATCCTTTCCAGTCCAGTAGCTTGAAAACGTCTTCCAATGCAGCGGTGAAGAGTTTCGGGGATATAACGTCACCCTGTCTTACACCTCTCTGCAGTTGGATAGGTTTCGAGCTCTGGTTCTGTACTCGGATAGCCATCGTAGCCCTACTGTACAAACACTTCAGCACTTCGATATACCGACAGTCAACTTGGCACCGCTGGAGGGACTGTAGCACCGCCCAAATTTCGACGGAATCAAAGGCTTTCTCATAGTCCACATACGCCAGGCAAAGTGGCAGATTGTACTCTTCAGTTTTCTGTACAATCTGCCGCAGGGTATGTATGTGGTCTATGGTACTGAAGCCTTTTCGGAAACCGGCTTGTTCGGGAGGCTGGAATTCGTCGAGTCTGCGTGCGAGACGATTCGTAATGACTTTCGAAAACAGCATATAGACGCGGCTCAGAAGGGAAATCGGTGTGTAGTTCTTTAAGAGAGCGTTGTCGCCTTTCTTAAAGAACAAGACCACCGCACTTCTGCTCCACGCCTCTGGAGTAGTGCCGCCATGGAGGACGGAATTGAAAAGCTTCTGAAGGACTTCAAGTACCGGTGTTCCACCCGCTTTCGGAAGCTCCGCTGTAATTCCATCCTCGCCTGGGGCCCTGCCGTTTTTAAGGTGCTGGAGAGCCATTCTAATCTCGCTTAGACTGACGTCCGGGATATCATCGGAATAGTGTCGGATAAGACTTGCTCTCGGATCGTTACTCACACTTGTGTGTGGCTCCAACGATGATGTGTACAGCTGCCCATAGAACCTCTCAATCTCACTCAAAATCTCAGGTGTCCCGGAAACGATGCTGCCACACTCAGTCTTCAGCTTTGACAGTTGGCTCTTACTGGCAGACAGATCTCTGGCAAAGACTTTGGAGCCCTGGTTCCACTCGATTGCTTCTTCAATACGAGTAGTATTAAATTTGCCTAAGTCTCGCCGCATGCATTTGGAGATCTGTCTGTTCAGTTGCCTGTATGCTGTCAAATCTGTTGACGATTGTAGCCTCATCTCCCGTCTAACAGCCATGAGATTAAGAGTGTGATCGGAGAGTTTTTGTGTTCTTCTGCGGCGGGTCTTGCAGAACTTAGCTCCGACCGCATGGACAGTTTTCACGAGCTTGTCATTCATATCGTCCACTGAATTGCAATCTTGTAGGCACTGAAAGCGGTTACGTAACTCGAGCTGAAAGTTTTCGGGATTCTGGATTAGAGCACGAGGGGGACGGAGCGTAGACTTCATTAGACGAGACCTCTCCAACTTAACGTTTAGGTTCAGTGTGCCTCTAACCATTCGGTGATCGCTGCCAGTTTTCACTCTTGCGATCACTGAGACATCACTGAACAGTTGGCGTCTGGTCGTCATAATGAAGTCAATCTCATTTTTTGTCGAACCGTCGGGGCTCGACCAGGTCCACTTCCTGTGGGGCCACTTCTGGAAGAAAGAGTTCATCATAAAGAGTCCCTCTTTCTCCATAAAGTCGGCCAGCTGCTGGCCCCTTCGGTTCCGTTGCCCTACTCCAAATTTCCCTAACTTCAGCTCACCGTTTTCTCTTGTGCCTAGTTTTGCGTTGAAGTCTCCCATCAACACCGTGTAGTGAGGTTTGGAGGAATGCATGGCTTTGGAAATATCCTCATACATTTCCTCCACCTCCTCATCGGGATGTGCCGAGGTTGGTGCGTAAACCTGTATGACCTTCAGCGAATACCGTTTGGTGATTCTGAGTATCAGGTACGCGACCCTCGTCGACACACTCCCAATCTTCACAATGTTGTTGACGAGAGACTTATGCACGATAAATCCAACACCTCCTTGGGACAGATGGTCGCCCTCCCGGTGATAGAACAAGTTGCCGGATTCGAGAATCACCGTGTCCTCCCCCTCTCTTCGGACCTCGGATAATCCTATAATATTCCAGCGCAACTTGTCTATCTCTTCTTCCAGCTCCAGGATCTTCTCGTCAGTCCTCAGAGTGCGTGCGTTAAATGTTGCCAGGTCGAGTCGTCGTAGGTGGCAACCGAACCTCCACCGGAGATTCTTAGCACCCCCTGCCCCGCCGTTACCATGGTCGCCACCGTAGCCAGGAATAGCGGGGCCGCCGGGGACTGGGGGCCGTCTATTTGTGTGATTATTCATGGGGGGTATATTGCCATAGTTGCCACGCTTGGCGAGCGGGTTGGCAACCGCAGTTTTTTTGTACAGTTGCTGTTACCAGGAAGATGCTGCTGCCCATCTCCTGCCTGTCTCCCTCTGTCGCCTTTTACGACACCCACGGGAAGATATGGGGTAGTGGATATTCTTAACCGCCACTACACGCAACATGCAACTAAACGTCCAATAATTAACGTGTGTGAAACTTGGGCATAGTGCAGCGCAACGCACGTTTCGATAACTTTCTATTAAGCATCGTTGATCGTCCAGGAGTCTCACACCAAGATATAACTAATAAACTGAAAGTGCCTCAATAATTGACGCTTTTAGTCTTAGCTTTAGCTTTTAATCTTTTATATCCGTATCTTTTGGAAACCTGGAATAATGGCATTGTATTAAATAATATATGGGTGACGTATTTATCATTTTTTATAAGTTTTAAAGATCTGTAACTGACTTTCTGTTGTTTGTTATTTTTCAGTTACCCGGCTTCTTACAGATCGAATTTAGTCTACCACCCTTACAATATTATTACTACTACTGCCTCGTTGATCTAGTGCTTTTAGTAGTGCAACTGCTGATCATGAAGTCCTGGGTTCGAATCCCGGGTCGGGCCAAACAATTAATTATTGAGTTTTTCCGTCAAGAAATTCTCAGTAGTTGCCCGGAGTCAGGAAGTTGGCGGTGTCTCACACCCGTGCCTCGGATAGCACGTAAACCGTTGGTCCTGTGCCTGATCTCTCTCCGGTCGTATCGGTTTACCGTCCCATCGGATTATGAGAGTGAGCGAATAGAGAGTGCACCTGTGCTTGCGCATACACTTGGGCACTATGATCTTGTCCTGCGCCGATGGCTAGCCTCCGTTGAGGCAGGCCGCCGTGGCCGAAATTCGGTCTGGAGGACATTATTACTAATCCTTATAATATTTTTAAATTTCATAAAAGTTTATGAAGTAATTTAAAAGTTATAACAAACAAATAATCGCTGATAAAGGTTAACGGTATACATATGTGGCGGTGCTGTCGTCGCGCCACAAGCGAAACATACCGAAGCCTAAATCGCGCTATCAAAAGTTCCGAATCATAAACAGTATATGTAGAACATCTCCAAACTGTCACACAGGGGCGCTCCCCGGGCAGAACACCTTGCCCGGCGGGAGATCTCCCCTTTTCCTTTCTCCGGCCACACATAGAACAAAAATAGAGAAGATATAGAAATATTTAAAATCACATTTTATTGCTTTTTCTGTGAAACTAGGTAAAAGTTAAAGCCTATATACGTCCCACTGTTGGGCATAGGCCTCCCCTTATTTCTGAGAGGGTTTTACGGCAAGGAAGTGTCCGCCGCGCTACCTCAATGCGTGTTGGTGAACTTCACATGTCTTTGAAATATTTTTAATAATTCCCTAATTAATCAGACATGCAGATTTCCTCACGATGTTTTCCTTCACCGCCGAGCACGTGGTAAATCAGCACTTAAAATTGCAATTAACAATTTCATTGGTGCTGACGGGGATCGAACCCGGGTTACTCGCGTTCTGTTATATTTACAGCGAGCGTTAACCATCTGAGCTACCACGGCTCAAAAAAAAACTAGGTAAGCCAAACATAATAAATTACCGATACAAAATAGTAGTGTTCTTGGAAATTTCCGTACGCAACAATATTGTTTATTGCCCATACTATAAATCCATCGCTGTATTTAGCTCTCGTTCTCATAAACATAAACTAGCTAAAGAATCAATGGATATTGAAATGTGAAAACAATTACATTTTCGGAGACAATCGTAGTACTGTAGGTGAATAATTTTATTTAAGTATATTTCGCAAAATACAACATTATTTAAAACATTAAGTACTTATTTATGAAATTTTATTCCTTTATTTAAAAATTTGCAAGTTGTGAAAGAATTTCCGCAGTTGGATATGCTTCAAAACGCCATTTTTACGTCTTTGCGCTCGAAATAACACTGGTTACCGAAACAAACGCTTCTTGTGCGCTTGTGGCCTACGAGTCACATGTGCGGCGACAAGGTTTTAAGCAACAGTACCCTAATGGCAGAGCGCGGACCGCGAACTCAAAAAGTCGTGGGTTCAAATCCACCATTCGACTACTGGCGTGAAACACTCGTAACACAAGCAATTTAAGCTTACCACGAGTGGTTAAGGGGAATATTAGTAATGTTTATTAGCATTGTTAATATTCTTTTATTTAAAAAAATAAAAAAGATCACGTGCTTTTACGACTACTACCTTATTATTTAGATTTCTGTGGTTATATTCTTTAACATTTTTATCTTTTTATAATCTTTTACCTTTAGTAGCAGTTTTATTTATCAATTTTTAATGTAATCCATATAAAATGTAACTAATATTTCAGAAAGAAAGGTTTCAACAGGTTGAGCCACGCGCAATTTCAATCTCCCGTCTAACATCCATGAGATTAAGAGTGTGATCGGAGAGTTTTTGTGTTCTTCTGCGGCGGATCTTGCAGAACTTAGCTCCGACCGCATGGACAGTTTCCACGAGCTTGTCATTCATATCGTCCACTGCATTGCAATCTTCTAGGCACTGAAAACGATTACGTAACTCTAGCTGAAAGGTTTCGGGATTCTGGATTAGAGTACGAGGGGGACGGAGCGCTGACTTCATTAGACGAGACCTCTCCAACTAAACGTTTAGGTTCAGTGTGCCTCAAACCATTCGGTGATCGCTGCCAGTTTTCACCCTTGCAATCACAGAATTATGACTGAACAGTTGTTGTCTATTCGTCATAATGAAGTCAAACTCATTTTTTTGTCTCGACCAGGTCCACTTTCTGTGGATCAGCTTTTTGAATTGAATTTTGCCGCATGCAGCGGCGTGGGGCGACGAAACCTTTGCGAAGCTGGTACAGCCAGCCCAGATACAAAGCCGTTATTATAAGCTCAGCTCATTATTGTTAGCTTATAGTTTCATTCTATAATGACCCACTCCTGGGCACAGGCCTCCTCTCATTTCTGTGAAGCTTTTAGGGCTCATAAAAGTCTGCTGCGGTGCCCCAATGCGTGTGATGGAGTTCACAAGTCATTTAATTATATTTTTTTATTTCAAAGACATGTAAGTTTCCTCACCGTAGAGCATGTAGTAAATTAGCACTTAAAACAACAATTTCATTGGTACCGGCGGGTTTCGAACCCGGGTTGCTCGCGTATTACATACTCGTATTTACAGCGAGCGGTTAGCCTGTTAGATGTCACGGCTCTGTTACTGTTAGCGTAAAGATATCAATGAAATCTGATAGAAAATTTTCGAGCATTAGACTTGTAACAGAAAATTGAAATATGCTCAGAACTTTAAACAATCATCAGCTGTGTGAAATGTAGTGCAATTAGATGCAACGTCGAATACGATAACTCAATTAGACTTAGAGAGCGCGCACCGTGAGGCGCACTGCACCGACCTGCCCGGCAGGTGTTGCCTGTAGTTAAATGTTTGAGCTATAGTCGAAACTGAATACACCGACATCGCCTAGAACCACGGATTGCATATTTGGCTATCAAACCAACTCAACCCAACTTAGCACCTCCGTACACTAACATCGAATAAAGAGACATACTGATTATAATGATATCGTCAGCAGAATTCATCGGTTATAACGACTAATGGTGATATTCTTCCACTAAATATTTATACGTTGTAGAGCCACGCTTCAGCTATATTAAACCTTGACTATTGGACTTGACTAGGTAAGGATCCTGCTCTCACAGAATACCAGCATGAAATAGGAGCTCAATGTTGCTGCATTTCGTATGGTGAGCGTAGAGAACCGGAAACCCTTTTTACTGTACACGAGCCATATCGATAAAAGATGTAGATGTATGTGGGTCACAGCATCCACTTTCCATCAGGTGGACTGTGTGCTATTTGGCTCACACTTAATCCATTAAAAATTAATTTTGAACATTTCGTCTTATATATTAATTACCTTACATTTTTTTTGCATCTCGCCTTGAACTGTGCTTTGAAAACACCATTAGACATACAACAAATAATAAATTATGAGTATGTGTAACACATAGTTTATAGGTTAAAAAATGTTCAGCAAAATAAGGATAGTGTAAACGGAATGTATCACACTCTACATTACAGTCTACAATATCGATGATATGGAGATTTAGAGAAACATGAAAACTCTTAAAGCAGGATCCTGATAAATGTCAATATAATAAAAGAGATATATATGGTGAAAGGTTAAATATTTGATAAAGAGACTGATTTTAAATAAGCAAGGAAAACAAATGCCATACAACAGTCATAAGGGAATCATGAAACAAAACAAAACTGTTTTAATATGCTTTTGATACGCGAGACTGACTAATGGAATTTAGTCACAAGTGCCGCGATATAAAGTTGATATCAGAAACTTCTTCCGAAGCCCCCGCCCGTCGCTTCGCTCCTCCGATACTGAACTTCCTCACGTACGTGTACAGCATATTCAGCTGGACCTTACTCTGGCTGCATTTAAATCTGGTCATTACGCGGGTCCCGCCCGCATTTTATCTTGTTATCGTGCGATGTCCCTACTTAAACTGCCCATCTTTTAACCCCGATAAATAAAAACAATGAAAAATTCGTCCCTAGTCTTTCATTTTTGTATGTAGAACAAACAGCTTTTTTAAATATAACGTAACAACACATACAGCGATAGTTAAAGTAAAATACAATCATTTTTGACACCGGCAACGCACCTGGTGAGTCGCATGTTCGTTCGCACCTTTGTAAACCAAAGTTGAGGGTACAAAAGTGTGGACATTGGACAGCCCACCTGATGGTACTTAACATCCGTGGACGGTCAGGACACACGGACGGTCAGGACACACGGATGGTCAGGACACACGGACGGTCAGAACACATGGACGGTCAGGAGACACGGACGGTCAGAACACACGGACGGTCAGGACACATGGACGGTCAGAACACATGGACGGTCAGGACACTCGGACGGTCGGGACACACGGGCGGTCACGACACACGGACGGTCAGGACACATGGACGGTCAGGACACACGGACACACGGACCTCTAGGCAGAAAAGTAATCCTATCAAATACTAGCTAGTATTTAATGAGATAACAATTTATTTATTTATATATTTATATAATTTGCATACCACAAGAAATACATCATACATCAAGTGACGCCCCGTAGGGGCATAGCAATTTGTAAGAGGGTAGTTTTTTTAATACTAAATATTGAATACTACATACTAAATACCAACTAACATATTATTTCTTAACATTTACTAGTTTTCGTATTATTTTTTATAATTATTACACATACATTAACTAATTATTCGCATCTATATAGAATAACTTTTATCAGTTAAGAATGACTCAAATTTTTTATAAAAGATAGTGTTATCTATGTTTTGAGGTTATTTGGAACATTATTATATATTTTAATTACCATCGTACCTTTTGTAAATAATTTTAATTTTTAGAATTAAATATTCAATTTATTTTGATTTCGAGTATTTCTTTTGACAGTGTTCACGATATCATATAGATTTGGATGTTTTCTAATGAACTTACAACATTGAAATAATAATTCAATAATCTAAATAGATGTAATTGTTAGTATACCAAGTTTATTTAAAATGTGGTCATAGGTACGTTTTTTCTATATTTGTCAAGATTCTGATACACTGTTATTGCAATTTGAAAATATTATCTATGTCATTACAGAAGGCCCAGAGTCCAGACGACTATTCCATAAGTTAGCATATACTTAACATACGCGTAATACCTCGGAAGAACTGTTTTTAGTCGGTTACTTTTATCAAAGTATGATTGCAAATATAAATTACTTGTTAATTGCTGACAATTTATTTGTAAAATTTTTAATGTAAGGTTTTCAACTTAGATTTGTGTATATTTAAATAGTAGTAGTGTTGTGGAGTTGGCCGTATCGATCGTAAAGTTTTTGTAGTTAAAGTTTATTTGTAGAGGTCGTTTTCGTAAGTTATAAACAGGGTTAATTTAGTTTTATTAAAGTTTAGTTCTAAATTATGTAATTCTAGCCAGTTGTGTATTTTAGTAATTGATGTATTTAATTTTTCGTTTAATTCACAATTGTCTGTAGAAAGCAGATAAACACATCGTCCGCAAAGATAATACATTCTTCTTGTAATTGTTGTGGGAAGTTGTATATATTATATAAGAAACATAATACAACCTAGGAATATATATATTCCATAATACTACCTTGAGGAGTCGATCCTGTAAAAGGGATTTTGTCTCATCTGACTTTTTGTATTTCTCCTATTTTGACTTTTGTATTCTGGATTTCAATTTTAAACACGATTTGAACCATTTATGAGCAATTCCGTGGATTCCAGTAGCATAAAGTTTATCTAAAAGTATTTTGTAACTTACACGATCATATGCTCATGTGTAGCAGTAGGCCTACATCGTATTTTATTAATTATGCCAAAATAGTAGATCGGTTTTTTCGAAAACAATTTTGGCTATCGTGAAATATTATGTTATATTTGTCATAAAAAAATAATTTTGTTTTACCTTTGCACTTCAAATATTTTTCAATCAATTAATCAAATATTTTTGCTGATGTGGGCAATAGCGCAATAAGATTATAATTGTTGGGATTGGTTACGTCACCCTTTTTATGGACAGGTTTTTTTAAAGATATTTTAAAGCATCTGTTATTAAAGAATTGGGAAAGTACCCTTAGTGTACGACTGATTTGTTAAGTACGTGTACGGTATAGTTAATTCAGTTACACAATTGTTTTTTTAACAATGTTTTATTATTAACAGGATGTCTTAGTAATGAAAAGTAAAGTTAAAAAAACAGCCTAAGTTACGTCCCACTGATGTGCACATGCCTCCTCACGTTTCGGAGAGGCATGTCGTGTAGGGGTTGCAGGCCAGCCATGGCAGCCGCGCAAATGTCTTTCAAATATATTTTCTTTAATTGGCATGCAGGTTTCCTAAAGGTGGCGAGCACAAATTCACGTATTGTGGACCGACTTACAAGCTTCGAACGAGCGTTTGGTTCGTGTTCGACTGCGCTCCGTCTATTGTCGGATTTTTACGAAACATAACTTAACGAACACATAGGGATTTGCATCGCATATATCGATTTGCATGTTGTAGGCTCATTGTACGTTCACACTGGACACCGCGAGTAGAGCGGCTCAACTCCTTTGCTTATATACAGCTATATAATCAAAGCTCAACTTGTGTTCAGCTCGTGCTCGGCTCCGCTAGCGCAGAACCACTCTAACAGATGTTTCCTTCACCGCTGAGTACGTCATAAATCAGCAGTTAAAGTTGTAACTAACAAATTCCTTGATATCGACGGAGATTGAACTCGAATTTCTTGTGTATTGTGAAATTTACAGTAAACGCTTAGCCCCTGACTGAAAGTGAAACGAGAGCCGTGCTCTCTCTGCTACTAATACTATTCTTGTAATAATACTCTACTAATATTATTCTTTATTAATTATTATATTTAGACAATCGAAATAAACCAAATTCCTTTGCTAAATTTTGTTTGCAGGCACAAAACTTTCTACGCATTCAAGTGTAGGTGTGACCTTATCGTCTTCTTCACAAGTCCACTGCTGAACATAGGCCTCCCCCAGGGGATGCTACAAGGCAAGGTCCTCACCCACCTGCATCCATCGACTTCCTGCATGTCTTACCAGGTCGTCACTCCATCTAGTGGGGGGACGCCCTACACTTCGCCTGCCGGTACGAGGCTGCCACTCGAGAAAAAAATTTCCCCAACGGTTATTCGGTTACATAAAGGTTCTTCGAGCTATTTGGCGGGCCCATTGCCATTTCAGTTTACTAATCGGTTAGGCTATGTCGGTTACTCTGGTTCTACTGCAGATATCCTCATTCCTAAGAGACATCACGCAGAAAAACTCTGAGTGTAGCCCTTTCCATAGCTCGTTGAGCGACTTTAAGCTTCCTCGTACGCCCGGCAGTGTAGGACCATGTTTCAGATCCATAGGTCATCACTGGTTGTTCAGTCTGGTTTTGAGATTTTGAGGTATGCCTGACGAGAAGATGTGTCGCAATCTTACAAACGCTGACCAGCCGAGTTAAATCCGTCGATTAACCTCTCGGTCGAAGTTAGACTTACCTAGTCGGACTACTTGTGCCAGGTAAACATACTCGTCAACAACTTCGAGCTTAGTGCTACTAACAACCACCGGTATAGGTGTGACAAGGATATTACGCATGACTTTCGTTTTATCCATGTTCATCTTAAGACTTATCCGTTGGGAGATACTATTGAGATCATTGAGCATAGTGCTTAGGTCCGCCAGCGATTCTGCCGTAAGGACAATGTCGTTGGAAAATCTGAGGTAAGGAATATTCTCGCTACTGACGTTAATACCGTATCTTTTCCAGTCCAATAGCTTGAAAACGTGTTCCAATGCAGTGGTGAAGAGTTTCGGGGACATTACGTCACCCTTACACCTCTCCGCAGTTGAATAGGTTTCGTACTCTGGTTCTGTACTCGGATAGTCTTCGTAGCCCTACTGTACAAACACTTCAGCACTTCGATAAACCGACAGTCCATTTGTTACCGCTGAAGAGACTGCAGCACCGCCCAAATTTCGACGAAATCAAAGGCTTTCTCATAGTCCACATACGCAAGACAAAGTGGCAGATTGTATTCTCCAGTCTTCTGTACAATTTGCCGCAGGGTATGTATATGGTTTATGGTACTGAAGCCTTTTCGGAAACCGAGACGATTTGTAATGACTCACGAAAACAGCACGTAGACGCGGTGCAGAGGGGAAATCGGTCTATAATTCTTGAAGAAATCGTTGTCGCCTTTCTTGAAGAACAAGACTACCGCACTTCTGCTTCACCCCTCCAGAGTAGTACCACCATAGAGGAAGGAATTGAATAGCTTCTGAAGGACCTTAAGTATCGGTTTTCCACCCACTGTCAGAAGATCCACTGTAATTCCATCCTCACCCGGGGACTTGTCGTTTTTAAGGTGCTGAAGAGCCGTTCTAATCTCGCTCGACTGACGTCCGGGATTTCATCGGAATAGTTTCAGATAAGATTTGCTGTTGGATCGTTACTCACACTTGCGTATGGCTCCAACGATGACGTGTACAGCTGCCCATAGAACCTCTCAATCTCACTCTGAATCTCAGGTGTCCCTTCGGTCTTCAGCTTCGACAGTTGGCTCTTTCTGGCAGACAGATCTTTGGCAAAGACTTTAGAGCCCTTATCGTCTAATGTCTGTTAAAGACAGTTAAAGACATACATTACTCTGTAGACACTGGTCACATTATTTGAACATCACACCCTTCAATTATCTCCTTTTCGTGTTTATCAAACAAATACGAAAGAAGACATGACTACGACTAAATATTTGCGACAGCTACGCCGTCTATGGACGAACGCTAATAGTACTGCACTTTAAATTGAGAAACACTACCATTCAACGCGTGTGTCCTATTATTAAAAATTGTTAATTTTTTAATACTTTAATTATGATTAATAACTGTTAAATATTATATTCAAGAATTTAAGAAGCCTTTTTATTCATACAATCCTTGCTCCTGTAAGGAATAAGACGTAATAAAGTTTTAACATAAAGGCGTTTCCATATTCGGCTCTGTTCAAAGTCGAGGAATTTTTTTTCACACAAAGAACAGACACCACGATTCGCACCGGCGCGCACATTTCGGGAACCAACGATTACTGCTAACAGTAGTCTTAAAATATGCTAAATAAGGCCCCCGCGGTAGGTCGAAAGGGGACGGGAAACGTTTCTGCTTTTCTTCTCGGGGGGGATGTTCTGACGTGCTACGTAATTTACGAATGAAAAATGGCGAAATTCAAGTATTAAACGACTCGAATAAGTTCGTACATCTCGGTTCTTAAGAATCGTATTGCTATTCGGTAAAACCGCGTTTTACAACGGTGTCTTCTCATCGTTAGAAGTATTAGACGAACTTTTTAATATTGTGTGAGTTCTCTGAGTATGAAGTACCTACAAAATTTTGTTATTTTTACTTTAATTTGAAACAGGTGCTAGGCTTTCTATGATGTAATTTAAAACATTTTTAACTAGGTGCAAGCAGCCGACATTTATGTAGTATTCATCCAAGTCATATATATATATATATATATATATATATATATATATATATATATATGTACTCCGTGTACTGGCGGTGAAAGAGAATCTACTTACCTATATCATCCCGTGTCAGTGTCGTAAGAGAGAGAGGCGACAGAGGTAAATCAAACGGGACGTGGTAGCAGCATCTTCCTAACAACAACTCCAAACATTTAAAAACTGCCCTAAAGCCTGCCAGGAATATCCTCGTATGAGGAAGTTTATGAGAAAGGCTTAAGCACCGCAGGGGACTTTTACTAGGCAGCAGTGAATAAATGATCGGATATCAATAAAGTTCTTTCACGATCAACGCACGTCTCTTCCATAATATTATACACTACTCGTAACGTGCACACCTGCCTGTACTTATCTTTTAGTCTGTGAACAGTTAAAGCTGTTGTTTCATCGTAAATCATAAGACGAAAACATTTAAGCGCCAATTCTATGAGGCGGTCGGAAACCAGGCCGTACTTTTACTAACACACCAAAAGTAAGCGCGGTAGGGCCATGCTGCCTATATTATGGTTGTAGCACGAGCGCTTCGGCTAGACCAGAGAATAGTAGTGTGGAAAACCGGAAACTCTATTTATTGAATATGGGGCATTTCATCTTAGTTCTCAGGGGTGACAACGCATCCGCATTTTGATTGTTAATTGTGGATAAATGTAGATGTCTATGGGCCACAGTATCTACTTACTATCATGTGGACTAAATGCTCTTCCTTATTCAATAAAACAAGCTAGCACGGAACTACACCTTTACATACGTTCATTAAAAAATAATACGAATTTATTATTGTTCAAATATTTTCTCCAGTTTTTGTTCTACTCAAAAATTTAAAATTTTAAGACAGTTTAAAATTTTGAACAAGCTTATTCTCCACCTAATGAATACCGAATTTCACTAATTGTGGTCAGCGTGCTCCAGTACTGCAGCATTCCGTCTACGAGCGCGCACTCGCAAGTTACAGTGCACGAGGACTATCCTCTCATTAGTGTGTTTATTAGCCATTCCTAAAGTTTTACGAAGTGAAACGAGGTCAAATTCATTTTTGGCAACGTTTCCTAACTGTTAGTGTTGTTTGAGGGAGTGAATCGAGCTTCTGCAGCTTATTTAAAAAAGATTATCAGCATAACGGCAATGAGCACCATAGAATTAGTTTTACCAGTAATATAAATAATTAGTTTCACCAGTAATAGATATAAGATGACTTGAAGCGTATTAAGTAATAGTTCTATTTTAAATATTATTTCGACGCGGTAGATCCATACTGCAGTTACATAAAAGTACGAATGGGTTGTTGGACTAGCCAACCCAATACCAGAGTAAAATAGCATCCCCTATAGATCTCATGGCCACGCCGGAAGGGTAACTCATATACCTTTGGTGTCACAGAGAGATATAATATCTAGATCTCTCTCTCTCTCTCTCTCTCTCTCTCTATATATATATATATATATATATATATATATATATATATATATATATATATATATATATATATGTGTGTGTATTTATATTTAAAAAGAAAATAAAATAAAAACAACGACAATATTTACCTAAAAATTTCACAAATACTATCAATTAGCAAAAGTCAGTTTTTAACAATTCTTCTGTTTCCTCATATGATAGGGTGACCAACCATTTCAATATAATTAATTTTGCAGATGCATATTTTTATTTATAATATTACAGTTTATATTACACTATTACAGATTGTCATGATTCTTCGAGCTACATGGTCATCCCTTTGTCAATTCAGCTTACTCGTAATAATCCGTTGCGTTATATGCATTACTTTGATTCTACTACGAAAATATAAAAAAAACTCCAATTGTCAAACCGCTTGCAACTGTGGCAACATACCCCGCCAATAAAAGTACAAAGAACCCTAAAAGATTGTCTGATATTAAAACAAGAAAACCAAAAAAAAATTATCACACCCGTCGCGTTGATGTACCTTCTTGATCGATTCGTATGTATAAAATAATATACCACTAAATTCCGGGCTACGATTGAATAAAACAAATTATATGGATTCGACCAAATTTTACAGATCTGTTACTTATATGATATATTTCAAAAACCAAATCGTACACGCAATATCAACCACCTCATTAAATGAAATGAGTCAAAAGAACAGACGATTCACCAACGAAATTCGGTTTGCTTTAAATGGATTTACTGTGTTCTCCAAGGTACGGTGAATAGCACGTTGAAGTGACAGCTGTCTAGAATCAACAAAGCGACGTTTCGCCAATTAACAAAATCTAAACAAGATCCCGTTCGTCGAGATCTCTTCAGTGTCTTACACTTGCCATATCATTTTCTTCACAGGAAATCCTTAAAGGACTCGTTTAGTAATAAATCAATTTGTGCAGAACTCATCTTAAAACTATTGTAAGACGTTTTAAGACCATAAGTACGTGATACTTTAACTGTGTATGTTCGTTTAGACAAAATATATTTTTTAGGATATTGTAACGCTCCCCCCCTCTTAATAAAATATATTATTTATAATGAATTAACTTCTCCTTTATATATATATATATATACATATATATATATATATATGTGTGTGTGTGTGTGTGTGTGTGTGTGTGTGTGTGTGTGTGTGTGTATGTGTGTGTGTGTGTGTGATCAGGATAAATAAAATATGTTTTGACCTTTCTAAAGGTTTAATAATAGGCCGTTTGTAATATTTTTGGCGTGATCGTCTTAGTTAGGCCCCTTATTTATTTTGTGTTTGTTTAGTAGCTTTGTTCTTTTAGGTGTCTTTTGGAAGAATGAATATTCACTAGAGCAATTGAAAGCTGTTGGTAGTGCCTTATAAGCTAAGTGAACCCCGTTCATGAAGACAGGGCTCGAGTAAGGTTAAGAACATAAAACGTCCCTATTCCACTTGTATCGGTCTTACACTGTTAATGCATTATTATAAATTTCCGCTTGGGAAAGGCTCACAATACATTTACACCTAAAATACCCGATACATGGGTTTCGTTCTGCCACATTTAAAAAAAACAAAATAGGGGAGGCACACGGCTCTACACACACACACACCGTGCGCGGTGAGTGCCAGCCAGTTTAATGCGCTCCTCCCCCCCCCCCCGAAGGGAACGCTCAATCTGGAACTGCACCGTACTCCACAGCAAAATAAACGGCGAACCAGTAAAATAGGGTTTGGCCCCTTGGTAGTGCTTAAGCACAAACATCGACCAAAGTAACGCATGTCAATGCGTATAAACGCCACACAGAATACGAACAAATCTAGCCACAGTGAATGTACGTCACATGGTTTAGGCAAACAGGCACACTGGCTGTAAACCCTCCGTGAGTGTCACCACCTGCCCGATCGCCGCTCCTGCAAACGTGATTTAAGTGTATGGCATCACCACCGATTGCATGATCAGCACGACTACTAGCCGCATAGTGTGTCATGAGTCTACCGCTCACCTCAAGGGAATGGGTTCCCACGTTGTGTGGCTTTCGGCCGCAGCCTTGATAGTTTCCTCAGATCCTCCCTCCAGCTAATACCCGCATGAGGTCTACACATATGCTCCACTAACCAATACAGCGTCAGATATAGCCAAAAGGCAGTTATAAGATAAGAGTAATAATTCGCCATCAGAAAGGGTTTGTGTCACTGACGTTGAGTAAATGTATTTTCGATCATGTTAGTCTCACCCACCAACAAGTTGCCTTCAATCATTCGAAGGTGGGAAAGTTACAGGGATATATTATTATGTTGTTTTATAAAACATCATGGAGGTCGGACAGTCTGCAGCCCCGTAATGAAAGGACTTGGGCAAAGCTACTAAGATGTAAGAAATTGACGCCATATACACAGACTTTAGCAGTGCATACAGGGTTGACCATAAGCAACTCATTAACAAACTTTTTCTGTATGGTATTGGTTCTTCCTTGATTAATGGTTTAGATCTTATTTGGAGAAGAGATCTCAAATTGTTGTTTTCAATGGTTTTGAATCAGAACAGTATCAAGCTCAATCCGGGGTGCCTCAAGGTTCGCACCTGGGCCCTCTATTATTCTTGGCTTTTATTAACGACATCACTAATGTAATCAAAAATTGTCGTTGCTCGTTATTTGCTGATGCTTTAAAAATGTATAAACCAATAAAATCAGTGGAGGATATAAGACTCATACAGGAAGATCTGAATAGAATATTCCATTGGTGTGACGTCAATAGTATGACTCTTAATGCCAACAAATGCTTCCATGTAACATACACCAGGAAAATAAAACGGCTTGTCTCTAGTTACTCAATTGATAATGTAGTTTTGCAAGAGATACCGGAGATTAAAGACTTAGGAGTAACTATTGACAGTAAGCTAACCTTTAAATCTCATATAAACAATATTGTTAATAAAGCCGCGAAGTTCTTAGGATTTATTAAGCGCAGCACAAAGGGATTTTCATCTGGGATTAAAATTCTTTTATATAATGCTTTTGTAAGAAGTCCCCTTGAATTCGCTAGTGTCATATGGAATCCATCTTCTAGTGTGCGCTCCCAACGCGTTGAAAGTATACAGCGCGCCTTTGCCAGTGGTATCTCACATAGGCAGCCTTATTATCAGCGACTGGATAAGTTTAAAATGATGTCTCTCCGAAATAGACGAGATATTTTAGATTTCTGTTTTCTACGTAAAATAGTACACAATAAAGTTAAGTGCAGTAACCTCCTTGACCGCATTTAATTTGCTGTTCCGCGTAAATATCTGCCCATACTGCAAAGGAGAAAGCCGATCTTCTAGGCTCTTTCTTTGCGTCTAACTCGACTCTCGATGACGGGGGGAGTACGCCGCTGACCATCCCGCGGTGTGAGTGCTCCATGCCGGAAGTGCAGTTCACACAGCGCTCGATTCGCAAAGCACTCCTCTCCCTGGACATCCACAAGTCGAGTGGGCCTGACGGAATCCCCCCAATTGTGCTGAGGACGTGTGCTCCAGAGTTGGCACCGGTTTTAACGCGTCTTTTCCGGTACTCCTACTCCCTAGGCGTAGTCCCAAAATCATGGAAGACGGCTTTCGTCCACCCGATCCCTAAAAAAGGCGACCGCTCAGACCCGTCCAACTACCGGCCAATCGCCATCACCTCCTTGTTCTCCAAAACAATGGAGTCCATTGTAAACTGCCAGCTCATGAGGTACCTTGAGGATCACCAGCTGATTAGTGACCGCCAATACGGTTTTCGCCGTGGTCGGTCAGCTGGTGATCTTCTGGTCTACCTCACTCACAGATGGGCGGAGGCAGTAGAGTTCAAGGGGGAGGCATTGGCCGTTAGTTTGGACATTGCGTAGGCCTTCGATCGGGTTTAGCACAAAGCGCTTCTTTCGAAGCTCCCTTCCTATGGGCTTCCCGAGAAATTGTGCGATTGGATCACCAGCTTTCTTGCAGATCGGAGCATCAAGGTCGTTGTAGACGGTGCAAGCTCCGATTGCAAGCCTATTAATGCTGGTGTTCCACAGGGCTGCGTGCTATCGCCAACGCTGTTTCTTCTGCATATCAAAGATATGTTGCATACCCGTTACATTCATTTCTATGCAGATGACAGCACTGGTGATGCTCTTTACACCGGCCGAGCCAATATTTCTCAGGAAAACGTCTCCGAGTGCCGGGAGAAACTTGTGTCTGAAGTCGAGTCTTTGCTGAACAGAGTCTCGGATTGGGGACGACTAAATCTAGTCCAGTTTAACCCCCAGAAGACACAAGTTTGCGCGTTAACCGCTAAAAAGAACCCCTTTGTCGTATCCCCTCAGTTTCAAGGCACTCCCCTTGTTGCCTCAGCCAGTAACGGAATCCTCGGCGTCGACATATCGAGTGACGTGCAGTTTCGTGGTCACTTGGAAGGGAAGGCCAAATTGGCCTCTAAAAAGCTTGGCGTGCTCAGCAGAGCGGGACAGTATTTCATGCCGGCACACCGCCTGCAACTTTACAAGGCGCAGGTTCGGCCGCACATGGAATACTGTTCCCATCTCTGGGCTGGGGCTTCCCAGTACCAGCTCCTTCCACTTGACCGCATCCAGCGCAGAGCGGCTCGAATCGTCGACGACCGAGTGCTTTCGGATCGGCTCGATTCACTGGCGCTGCGAAGAGATGTTGCATCTCTTTGCGTATTTTATCGCATCTATCACGGGGAGTGCTCTGAGGAATTGTTCGGATTAGTCCCAGCCGCCAAATTTCGTGAACGCACTACACGGCAAACGTCCCGATACCATCCACACCATCTGGATGCTTGGCGGTCCACCACTGTACGTTTCACAAGGAGTTTTCTTCCACGTACAACCTCTCTGTGGAATAGTTTATCACCGGCGATTTTTCCGGACCGATACGACCTGGGGACCTTCAAGAAAAGAGCTTACTCCTCTCTAAAGGGCCGGCAACGCACCCGCAATTCTCCTGGTGTTGCGGTTGATCATGGGCGGCGGTAGTCACTTAACATCAGGTGAGCCGCATGCTCGTTTGCCCCCTCTTCTGTTCTATAAAAAAAATCCCCGTTGTCACATCCAAAAAACATTTTATATTCCTTTCGCGAAAACTCATCTCGGGAGTCACGCTCCTATCGTGCGTATATGTGGAAAATATAACGAATTTTCTAAAACCATACCCGGCATTGACATATTTAACGACTCTTATATTGCATTCAAAATCAAACTTACAAATCATTTATCATCGAGTTCCTGATATAAATTACATCCTTAATATAATATATCTTATACTTAAATTAAAAATATACATGCTCCTGAAGAGAGTATAATACCTAGCATATTCCCTTTTAATAATTAAGCCTGTTTTTTATCTTTAGATTTTTCTTATTTAAGCACATAATTTATTTGAATAAATCTGATTTGCATTGTATTGATCGGATGATATTTGTACTCCAAACTAACCCAAAATTTCAGGAATTTGTGAATGTTAAGTACACTTGTTATGGACATACATATCAGATATTATAGAAATGTGTATGTTTTCGTGATTGTCATATATGTGTATTGTAACTGTACTTGTTAAATAAATAAATAAAGGTGTGAGTCAAACCAAGATGCAGAGTGCGCCATTGATAATAGTGTCCCACCACACAGCCATCGCAGAGACGCAATGCTGCAGAACCCAACAAGCATCAATACGACTATCGTCAGACTTACACAACCCCAAGATCCCCATACATCCCAGCAGACATCACCATCCGCATACCTTCATCGATCACAACCACAAGATGCATCGAATCATGCGCAGCACACCCGCAGATCCATCACAAGACGCAATACCACAAGTAGCAATAAGCATCAATGCAACTATCACACGGATGGCGCTCCCTCACAACACACCCACATGATCCCTATCGACCTTAGTAACAAAATTTGTGTTGTTGTCAACTAAAAAATAACACCAACGTATCATAGTAGCACCCTACTAAGACGCTAGTGAACAAAACTCCTCGTATCATAGTGCTCATGCACAAAGGCATGAAATTAAGAATGCATGTTACACTTAAAAGTGCTACCAAACACACTCATTCCAATCCGAAAGATAAACGACACATCGCTATACACTACGACGTCGCCCACAAACGATATGGGTGTGCGATGTCCACGGGAAAGCCGTATTGCTACAACAAACCCGCTTATCACCAGCACTAAGATGATATATCTAGGACACATCGGTTAGCGAGTCCAAATTTACCTCGGTTTTAGTTGCTCGTAAAGCAGCATACACGCCACTATAATAATCCTTTTCAAGTCCCATTTCTGTTAATATAATGATTTTACTTACTTAAGACTTTCCACATATTTGCTTTATTTGATAGACCTTACTATTTCATATGTCTTTAATTTATAGCACTTCAACTCATAACTCTACTATCATAATGCTTATGCATCAAAGAAACCTTTTATAGTATTGATTTTGTATCATAGATCTTAGTATTATATGTTTTTAATATGTAGGACTTCAATGTGGGTTGAAGTCCTACATACTCTGGTATTGTAATACTTATACTTCATAGACCTTCCATAGTAATGCTTTTGTATTATAGACCTTACTATTATATGTCTTTTATATATGACTAGTCATTGTGCTACAGTACTTCAAACAATCGGTCACCCGAATACCCTATATATATGTACGACCTTGGGTATTCGTCTACGGCAGCTCCTCCATACAAGCCATATCTATACACTAACATCCTCCATAACTTTTATACACGAACTCGTTCCAAGACTAAGAAAATTTATAACTAATTTTCCAATTATTATATAAATGTTATTTATCTTTATTTTTATAATATATTCGACTTGTATTTTTATTGTTATCTTACATTTTGTATATTTTTACAAGTTTAATTATTTATTTATTTATTTTGAAGGAAAATATTTTGCCTTTGATTTACTATCATACTTAATCATCATCATCATCATCATTACAGCCCTTCACAAGTCCACTGCTGAATATAGGTCTCCCCCAAGTAACGCCACAAAGCACGGTCCTGAGCCACCTGCATCCATCGACTTCCTGCATGTCTTACCAGGTCGTCACTCCATCTAGTGGGGGGTCGCCCTACACTACGCCTACCGGTACGAGGCTGCCACTCGAGAACCTTTCTTCTCCATCGGTTATCGGTTCTTCGAGCTATATGGCCGGCCCATTACCACTTCAGCTTACTAATCCGTTGCGCTATGTCGGTCACTCTCTTTTTACTGCGGATATCCTCATTTCTGAGTCTATCACGCAGAGAAACTCCGAGCATAGCCCTCTCCATAGCTCGCTGAGCGACCTTGAGCGTCCTCATACGGCCAGCAGGGAAGGACCACGTCTCAGATCCGTAAGTCATCACTGGCAACATGCACTGGTTATACACTTTAGTTTTCGGAGATTGAGGTATACCCGACGAGAAGATGTGTCGTAATTTCCCGAACGCTGCCCAGCCGAGTTGAATCCGTCGATTGACCTCTCGTTCGAAGTTGGACTTACCTAGTCGGACTATTTGTCTCAGGTAAACGTACTCGTCAACAACTTCGAGCACAGTGCTCCCAACAACTACCGGTATAGGTGTGACATGGACATTAAACATGATCTTTGTTTTGTACATGTTCATCTTAGACCTATCCGTTGGGAGGCACTATTGAGGTCATTGAGCATAGTGCTTAAGTCTTCCAGCAATTCTGCCATAAGGACTATATCGTCGGCAAATCGAAGGTGAGTGATGTACTCGCCATTGATGTTAATACCGTATCATTTCCAGTCCAGTAGCTTGAAAACGTCTTCCAACGCAGCGGTGAAGAGCTTCGGGGATATAACATCATCCTGTCTTACACCTCTCTGCAGTTGGATAGGTTTCTGCTCTGTACTCGGATAGCCATCGTAGCCCTACTGTACAAACACTTCAGCACTTCGATATACCGACAGTCAACTCGGCACCGCTAAAGGGACTGTAGCACCGCCCAAATTTCGACGGAATCAAAGGCTTTCTCGTAGTCCACATATGCCAGGCAAAGTGGTAGATTATACTCTTCGATCTTCTGTACAATCTGGCGGAGGGTATGTATGTGGTCTATGGTACTGAAGCCTTTTCGTAAACCGGCTTGTTCGGGAGGCTGGAAGTCGTCGAGTCTGCGTGCGAGACGATTCGTAATGACTCTCGAAAATAGCATGTAGACGCGGCTCAGAAGGAAAATCGGTCCGTAGTTCTTCAAGAGAGCGTTGTCGCCTTTCTTAATGAACAAGACCACCGCTCTTCTGCTCCACGCCTCCGGAGTAGTGCCACCATGGAGGACGGAATTGAAGAGCTTCTGAAGGACTTCAAGTACCGGTGTTCCACCCGCTTACAGAAGCTCCGCTGTAATTCCACCCTCGCCCGGGGCCTTGCGATTTTTAATGTGGTGGAGAGCCATTCTAATCTCGCTCAGACTGACGTCCGGGATATCATCGGAATAGTGTCGGATAAGACTTGCTCTTGGATCGTTACTCACACTTGCGTGTGGCTCCAACGATGATGTGTACAGCTGCCCATAGAACCTCTCAATCTCACTCAGAATCTCAGGTGCCCCGGAAATGATGTTGCCACACTCAGTCTTCAGCTTTGACAGTTGGCTCTTTCAGGCAGACAGATCTCTGGCAAAGAGTTTGGAGCCCTGGTTCCGGTCGATCGCTTCTTTAATACGGGAAGTATTAAAGTTGCGTAAGTCTCGCCGCATGCATTTGGAGATCTGTCTGTTTAGTTGCCTGTATTCTGTCAAATCTGTTGACGATTGCAGCCTCATCTCCCGTCTAACAGCCATGAGATTAAGAGTGTGATCGGAGAGGTTTTGTGTTCTTCTGCGGCGGATCTTGCAGAAGTTAGCTCCGACCGCATGGACAGTTTCCACGAGCTTGTCATTCATATTGTCCACTGCATTGCAATCTTCTAGGCACTGAAAGCGATTACGTAACTCGAGCTGAAAAGTTTCAGGATTCTGGATTAGAGCACGAGGGGGATGGAGCGTTGACTTCATTAGACGAGACCTCTCCAACTTAACGTTTAGGTTCTGTGTGCCTCTAACCATTCGGTGATCGCTGCCAGTTTTCACCCTTGCAATCACTGAGACATCCCTGAACAGTTGGCGTCTGGTCGTTATAATAAAGTCAATCTCATTTTTTGTCGAACCGTCGGGGCTCGACCAGGTCCACTTCCTCTGGGGCCGCTTCTGGAAGAAAGAGTTCATCATAAAGAGTCCCTCTTTCTCCATAAAGTCGGCCAGCTGCTGGCCCCTTCGGTTCCGTTGCCCTACTCCAAATTTCCCTACCTTCAGCTCACCGCTTTCTACTGTGCCTAGTTTTGCGTTGAAGTCTCCCATCAACGCCGTGTAGTGGGTTTTGGAGGAATGCATGGCTCTGGGAATATCCTCATACATTTCCTCCGCCTCCTCATCATGATGTGCCGAGGTTCGTGCGTAAACCTATATGACCTTCATTGAATACCGTTTGGTGATTTTGAGTATCAGGTACGCGACCCTCGTCGACACACTCTTTACAACGTTGTTGACGAGAGACTTGTGGACGATAAATCCGACACCTCCTTCGGACAGATGGTCGCCCTCCCGGTGATAGAACAAGTTGCCGGACTCGAGGATTGCCATGGCCTCCCCCTCTCTTCGGACCTCGGATAATCCAATAATATGCCAGCGCAACTTGTCTACCTTTTCTTCCAGCTCCAGTATCTTCTCGTCAGTCCTCAGGGTGCGTGCGTTATATGTTGCCAGGTCGAGTCGTCGTAGGAGGCAACCGAACCTCCACCGGAGATTCTTAGCACCCCCTGCCCCGCCGTTACCATGGTCGCCACCGTAGCCAGGAATAGCGGGGCCGCCGGGGACTGGTGGCCGTCTGTTTGCGTCGTCACTCATGGGGGGATAACTGCCATAGTTGCCACGCTTGGCGAGCGGGTTGGCGACCCCAGTTTTTTATTATATCACAGTTGTTATCAGGAAGATGCTGCTGCACATCTCCTGCCTGTCTCCCTCTGTCGCCTCTTATGACACCCACGGGAAGATATGGGGTAGTGGATATTCTCAACCGCCACTACACGGCAAATAATACCTGGGTGGATTGAAAAGTACTCGGCCTAACACAGATTCATTCAATTCTAAAAATCAAATCTACCCACATTATTTAGTTCAGTTCAGACTACTTCATTGTATGAAGTTCGAAACGTGTGCGATAATTGGTTGTGATTTTATAAATTTATTAACAAAGTAATCGGACATAACTTCCGCGAATGGAGCAAATCGAGCAGCGTGCCGTCTCTCTATCTCCATAAGAAGGGGCTATCATCAAAAGCCATCCATGATGACATGGTCAGTACATTAGGCGATTGTGTTCTGTTATATTCATCCGTCAAAAAATGGATAGCAGAATTTAAGCGTGGTAGAGAGAGTGTGAAAGATGAACCCCGCTCTGGAAGGCCTTCGACGTCAACTACTGACGAAAATATTAAAAAAGTACTTGATTTAATAATGGGAGACCGCAGATTAAAAATTAGAGAGATAGCCGAGATTATAGGCATCTCTTATGAGCGAACTCAAAACATCATTGTCAACGAGTTGGGTTTCCACAAGGTGTCTGCGAGGTGGGTTCCGCGACTGCTTTCAGTTGAACAAAAAAGGACGCGATTGACTATTTCACGCGACTGTTTGGAGTTATTTGAAGCCGATGCAGATGATTTTTTGAACCGTTTTGTTACTATGGACGAAACATGGGTTCATTACTGTACACCGGAAACAAAACAACAATCAAAACAGTGGAGAAGACCTGGTTCACCACCCCCTAAAAAGGCTAAGTCGATTTTGTCGGCAAATAAGGTGATGGCTTCAGTATTCTGGGACTCGAAAGGTGTGATTATGATTGATTATCTTGAAAGGGGTCAGACTATAAACTCTGATTACTACTGCACCTTACTACGTCGTTTACGAGAGGAAATAAAAAAAAAACGTCGAGGAATGCTCAGAAGAAAAGTCCTGTTTCATCAAGATAACGCCGGTGTTCACACGTCAGTACAGTCAATGGCTGAAATTTACAACTGTGGCTTTGAACTGTTACCGCATCCACCGTATTCACCTGATCTGGCACCATCAGACTTCTTTCTGTTCCCTAACCTAAGAAAGCACTTGGGAGGTCAAAGATTTTCGACAAACGACGAGGTCAAAGCAGCTGTAGACGCATATTTTGACTCTAAGGAAGAATCATTTTTTTTCAACGGTCTAAATGCTTGGAAGGGGAGGTGGCAAAAGTGTATTGAACTTGATGGTGATTATGTAGAAAAATAAAAATATAACTGATTTAGTATGTGTTTATTTTCTTGGTTAGGCCGAGTACTTTTCAATCCACCCTCTGCCTCAAATGTATTTATTTTAACTTTATATTTATTAAAGTAATTTTATTGTTTAATATATATCTTTAAATACAAATTTTGACGCCCCCTTATATAGAGATTGATTGTTAATTATTAATATTAATAATGGCCGTCATAATATGATTTTTAATTTTACTATTATATCCTGTTAATCTGATTCTATGTGTACATTTGACTGCCGCTGATTTAATGGTCGTAAGATCGACTGTTAATTTTGTGGTTCCGAGTTTTAATCTCGGATCGATCTAACATCAGTTATTGGGATTTGCTGTCAAGAAATTCACAATAGTAACTCAGAGTCAGAAAGTTGGCGGTGTTTCTCCGCCGGGGATCAGAAAGCACGTAAAACCGTTGGTCCTGATTTCTCTCTTGTCGTGTCGAATTGCTTTCCATTGGACAATGAGAGCGAGAAAATAGAGAATACTCGTGTGCTAACACACACGCGTACACTACACGTATAACAATATCACCATCCTGCGCAGATGAGTAGTCGCCGTTAGGACTATGTATCTATTAACTGTAATATCTAGTTCTCTGTCCCAAAGGACTAACAAATATTAGAAAACAGGATACATTAGTCACGTTGGTAGTCTAGAAAAAATTATCGTTCATTGTCGCTCATTCTGTTAAGTTATTAAGTTCAGTTCTGTATTCATTAAGTTGAAAATAGATCAAAGTTAAATGTTGATTATAAATAATGATTTTTTATGTTTACGCATACCCTACACATTTAATGGAACTAGTTTTACGGATTTAATCGCGTTATGAACTTATTTGATATTCCTGCCGTTTCGAATACTTTTCAACTTACCATAGGTGATGTACTCAAAACATCAAAAATATTTTTTTAAACGCTATAAAATCCGTAAAAACCACTTTCATTAAAATGAACATTTAAAATATTATAGGCAGCTTACGAGGAGTAGCGTCTGTGATGGGATGCGTTAATTTTTTTTAAATTAAAAATAAGCTCACTCTTGACTTCCATCTGACCCGAGTTTGCTTGGGAGAAGATAGAACTCAGATAAACTTTAACACGCACCAAGAGGTCCAGATTATAGGCACTCGGAAAAACACGCTGTCAGGGCACTTTACTCCTTGACTGTGTGTATTATAAAAATAACTTATGGTGTTTGGTGCGATTGTTCAAAATGTCAACCAAGTGTTAATGCGGCGGCGGTATGGGCTTATGAAGCTCATAGGCACGCTCTCCGAAGTACAATCTGTAGAAGACCAACAAGCAAGCAACTTGACGGCGGTGAGCTAAACTGTGAAGCTTAGTTTTCACCACCTTTTTGTCGCCGATAAGCCTCTTGGATGTACATTCCACGGTAAGTTGATATTTTGCCAAGACATCCCGAAGGTGATTACAATACTCCATGTATATACGTACTTGAGCTTTTTATAAAGTTGCAAGCTATCCAGGCGTGAAGTATCGCTTCACCTTGTTGGGAATAACCAAGCTTTTTGGCTCCAGTTTGTGCTTTCGATTCAATGTTTTTTTTTATAGGATAGGGTGACAAACGAGCACACAGTCCACCTGATGGTAAGTGGTTGCTGTGGCCCATAAGCATCTACATCTATCCTCGATTACGAATCAAAATGCAGATGCGTTGTCACCCGTGAGGACTAAGATGGAATGCCTCGTTTCCAGTAAAAAGGGTCTCCGGTTCTCTACACTCACCATACGAAATACAGCAGCATTCAGCTACTATTTCACGCTGGTATTCTGTGAGAGCGTGGTCCTTCCCCGGTCGAGCCGACCCATTCGTGCTACAACTATACTACTAATATAACTGCAGCATGGCTCTACCACGTATAAAAGATAAGATGTTAGAGCCAAAGTTAAAGTTAGCAATCAACTGTATGTCGAGAAGATCAACATGATCATAACCTCTACAGATGTACCTCGGAGAGTAGAAATCAGATCATACGGACTTCGTTTTGCTGAAAACAGACATTCTTGCGTTTTGGAGGCGTTGAAAGTGACCAGATTGTCGGTACTTCATTGGAAGACTAGCCTTAAGGTCGAATTTATTTGCTACAGCATAGCCTCTCTTAATTAATGTATTACTATCCCTCCATCCTTTGCACTGGATCCATCTCTCTTGACGCTCTTCTCTGTCGTGACTGTGCTGTCGTCTACAAACCCAACAATATCTGGTAGACTTAGATTATTGATGTGCAGCAGGAAAAGAGTCACAGAGTGAATACCTACCCCTGAGGAGCTCCAGCATTAATATGCTTTAGGTCAGAAGAACAACCATTTATGACTACCCTGATCGACGGTTCACTCAGAAAGTCAGATATCTAGTTGTAAAATCGACGAAGATGGCGTAGGCAGGAATCATACCCAGCAGACTTGCGTGACAAACATTGTCACAAAAGCCTTCAATATATCGATTGCACTGCGAAAGCTTCACCGTTCTTCTCGAAGGCCTTACCCCAGATTGCACATCTCCCAAAATTTGGACACCGTTCTAGTTTTAAAAGAGAGGCGGTACAGGCGCGTTAGAAGAGGAGACAAATCAGGCGCACAATGCTTTAGTACCCTTGCAGGAATACCAAATACCTCTTTCATATGGGTAGTGACTATCGGCATCGAAGAAAAACAGCGACGCAGGGTTGGAGGTTGTTTAGACCCAACATTGGACGAGAATTGCTTGCCAACAAACTTTCACTTAATGCTGCATTCGCTAAAAATCTTACTAACCGTGGTACTTAGATATCTGTTTCCACTAATAGCTAATAGCTAATGAGGACGCTATATGGTATTATTGTAAACTAATAAAATAGCACGCTTTAATCTGTTCCTCTTTGTGCTTACTTGAACTTCATCAGTTTAATGTTGTGTACAACGTTAATAAAATTATTTAATGTAATTTTGATTTAATTTCAGACCACGTGGCCCAAGTTCTTTAATTACGATGGCGTTCCCCTCCCCTTCCCATAATATGAAATTCTGCTGAATTAAAAACAACGGTAAAAATTAGCCTCAAGCTTATACCCCCTGCCCTGCCACCGAGTGTAATGATACCCTTCGATTGGAATACTTTTCAAAATATTTGTTGTTTCAAATACGGCACGGAATAGTAAATGTTTCATTGCTAATAACACTTCTGGGATAGGTTTTGCTCCGTCTATCTAATAACATATTCGCATGCACTAACATGTGATTATTGATAATTCCAATAAAAAATCAGGGTCTATTCGATTTATATAAATCTGAAATCGTCTTATATTTAAACAATATGCGCTCGCTGTAAATTTCACAGTGCGCGAGTAAAACTCGGGTTCGAAAATAATGAAATTGTTAATTAAAATTTTAAGTACTGATTTACCACGAGCTCGATGAAGGAACCATCGTAAAGAAATATTCATGTCTGAGAAATGAAACATATTGTTCACTCCTATGTGTGAAGCTCAGCAACAGACTGGAGCAACGGAACAGTGCGGCGGACTACATGCTCCAAGATCCTTCCCAGAAATGGGCGGAGGCTCGTGCCCAGTAGTATTCATTCATTTATTAGATTTATTTGCTTAAAATATGGATAAATAAGGCCATCCTTACAATTCTTAAAGTACACGTGTAACCAGCCTTTTCATAACCAGACCTATTTCTCGCGACTTAAAAAAAACAATTCTAAAATAATTATAATGATATTTTTTAAATATCATTATAATTATTTTAGAATCACTCGTAACACACCACGTAATGTATTCAAATAAGTTTATGTTAAGGCCGTAGTGATAAAATCTATATTTAAAAATGGATAATTCTAAAAGGCTTCGTACTTAATTCAATTTGAACGTTTTATTATTTTTAGCGACATGCCTCTTTAATTGCGCCAAGACCAACTCAATTGGGTTTAGCTTGCAGCGGCAAGGGGGCGTTCGCAAAATAGTGACACATGTTCAGCAGCCATCTCGTGGACGACATACGAGGATGACCTTTCATAGAATTTTTTGAGCATTTGAGCAATTTTAATTAATTCTGGTTTTAATATAATCTATTCATATGGAATATGGAATATGGAATATATAATAAAACAGTAACGAAAAAAAAACTGTACATTGAGTATTTTCGAGAAAAAATAAGTGGCTTTTGTTAGAAAAACGTAACTGATGACAAAAAGTGACTTTTTAGAATTTTTGTCTGTTTGTCTGTTTGTCTGTTTGTCTGTGTGTATGGTACGGCTTCACGCCAAAACTACTGAATAGATTGATTTGAAATTCAGCAAAAATGTTCTTTGTAAACCAAGGAAGGCTTTAGGCTACATATTATCACGCCGTATGTTATAGGGGGTAAGCAGTATTGATTTGAAAAGGTTTTTCTCTGTAATTGAATGCACAAAATAATTGAATGCACAAAATAATTGAATGCACAAAATTATATGTTATTAGTTAAAATAAAAATAAAAATTTAATTCTGGGAACATAATAATCATGCTATTTTTATAAAGGAGCGGGGCAGTAATATTATAAATTGCAAGAGAACAGCTCTTTAACAATATGTCGACCGTCAAAAATGTTTACCGCATTAAATGGTGCAAGTTTAAATCCCATAATATTGTTTTGAAAAATCGTAATTTTTGTTTAATTTTTGCACTTTTTATGTGCATTAGGAAATCCGGGAACTTTACATGTCCTATCTGAGTGTATGGAGAGTTTCACATCAATATTACTAAACAGATTGATTGGTGGTACAACAAGTTACATTATCATGAAGTCAAGTCAAACTTTTGGTTCTAAGTTATCATCCTATAGAAACGGGGGTTACCTTTGTTGTCTGTGTTGGTTGACGTGTTTAATTTTCTTACGAATAATTATTATTTTTCTACTATTACGTACTTATTCGATAACTTTTCATTATTTTGAATATCGTTAGTATCGGATTAAGAAGGAATCTAACTATGCCTTTTATAAAAAGATCGAATCTGTCTCAAAACTCAAGGGTTTTTAAGATGCGCAGGTTAGTTAGTGGTAGCAGTAGTTTCTCTCGAACCCACGCAGAGCGTGAACAACGGCTAGGTGCTAACCGTGAGCGTAATGCACTAAGTTTGTCCGCAGAAACTTCCACGCAGCGCCAATTACGACTAGAATTTAAACGAGTCCGCACTACTGCTTCTCGATCTCAGGAAAGTGTGGAATAACGAGAAATGCTTTTAGCTATCAATCGGGATCATCATTCTTTGTCTCGCGCATCCGAAACGGTTATACAGAGGGATCAGAGGTTGAGTTTTCAGAATATCTGCTCTGAGACTGCTCGATCACTTGAGAGCAGTCAGGAGCGTGAGATACGACTTGCGCGTGACCGAGAACGTGGGCAAAGCCAAGGGTACAGCTATAGTTATTTGAAGATCTGGAACACCTGTTGTGGAACTCCAAAGCCCAGCGACATTATAACATATATAGGAATGACGCCTTAGCAAAAGTTGTTTAATCTGATGGGCATTTCGTGTTGACTTACAAAAATGAAAGATCTGGAACGTCTCGAATCGTCTCGCACATCACGTTGTTTTCCCGTCCCCGGGCTCTTAGAATTCGAAAACAGACGTTTTAGATCTTCGATTTTGACGACCCCGTTGTCGCTGGCGTAAGCAACATCATCCGCGTACAAAGTCGCGGACAGCAGCTAGTATGGAATATTTTCTGATTTTAGCCAGTCTTGAATTTACACTTTCCACCAACTAAACAGGTAACGACTCCAGTTTCCTAGTATGTTATGGAGCACTACCCATTACAAGAACTGCGTTGTCTTTTAATTTTGGGAGAATATTTTTAACCAGTTTTCATATTTATCGGAATTCCTTTCCATGTGGCAATCATCTATCATCATTCGTGAATGATGATAGATGACCTCTTTGCTTCCAACATGGGACAAAAGAAAGGCTGATGTGATAATTGCACACTGGTGTCCACCCAGTGTTTGTTCTCAGTATGACCTAGAATGATTAATAAGATTATATGAACAAAATAATAATAAACATAAATAATGATATTATAAGAACGATGTGTATGTAATGATGTAGATTTATATTAGATATTAGTAAATGATAAAAACGTTTATTTTCTCCACCACAGAATGCAAAATTAGCACAATAGATACGTAATAATGTTTACAAAAATACATTGATGTTGTGGAGACATGCCTCCAACTACCCGGACAGGTCAGAGTAATTCAAAAACACTGATTTATTTTTTATAAATATCGAGCCATAAAATTGTGTAATCTCGGTCAACTAATGTACTGCGGCGTTTTCTGGTCATGTACTCAAAATGAAGGTGTTTTTAACGTTCTTCTTGAAAATGACTGAGGTTTTGGGTCATAATTGCGACTTGAAGAAACTAAAAATTAATAAATGGTGTAGGCAACAATGAACTTTAATTATAACTAGTTTTTAAGCATCGTTATAATACTTGCCAATGATAATAAACATACTTAAAAAACAAAATTTGCATTACCTTGTTCAAGGATGGTGATTCGTTTCTTTAAAATAATTGATGTACTTTTCGACGTAAAGCCGAAAGAGTGAAATCATCTAATTTATCTTTGAAATTTGATTTAAGGCCAGGTATTTTCGGAGAGCTAAACTTTTCATTCTACTTGTGCTCCTTCAGTACCTTGTAGATTGAATCTCTAATGAATGGATATGTTAAGTACAGTATTTCGGCAGTTTTTAAAACACATTCGTTTTTTTTTCTCTTTGTATTTTTCGGCGCCTCGGATGGAGATTCGGTTTTCTTTTCAGTATGTATAATTATTTTTAAACATATTTGTACGCGTTCATGATCATATCTTTTTCCGTTTGCGTGAATGATATGAGTTTAGGTATGTTTTTTCTTGACAGTACACTTTTTCATCACGCCTACGCGGCGATGTTAAAACCTGAGCGTCCATCATAAATTGTTCTGGGAAAACCAAAACGTAACAAAACCACACAACTTAACACAAAAAAATAACAAAGTAACAGAAATAAACTCAAAGAAAATCACTGCCATTGTATAGTGCGTCGTGTCGCCGTGTATACATCATACGTAAATCTAATGATAGGTACTTACGCTTCGAAGTAGAAAACTTTGAAGCTAATCGTCTAATAAAGATATGATTCAAGTTACGATTTAACAAACCAGTATCGTAGCTACAATACTTCACAAAAACGCTGGCAACATTATTAGTATATTTGACATTTGTATGTGTTTTTTTTATAGAAGAGGTGGCAAACGAGCATGGGGCTCATCTGATGGAAGTGACTACCGCTGCCCATGAACAACCGCAAGACCAGAGTAATTGCAGATGCTTTGCCGGCCTTTTAGAAAGGAGTAAGCTCTTTTCTTCAAGGACCCCAAGTCGTATCGGTCCGGGAAAGTCCCCGGTGGTCGAGGAAGAAAACACCTAATAAAACGTACACTAGTGGACTGCCAAGCATCCAGATGATGATGATGAACTCGGTCGTCGACGATTCGAATCGCTCTGCGCTGGATGCGGTCAAGTGGAAGGAGCTGGCACTGGGGTGCCCCGGCCCAGAGATGAGAAAAATGTTCCATGTGAGGCCGAACTTGCGCTTGTAAAGTTGCAAGCGATGTGCCGGCATGAAATACTGTCTCGCTTTGCTGAGCACGCGAAGCTTTTTAGAGGAAAATTTGGCCTTCCCCTCCAAGTGACCACGAAACTGCACACTATTCGATATGTCGACGCTGAGGATTCTGATGCTAGCTGAAGCCGCAAGGGGAGTGCCTTTAAACTGAGGAGATACGACAAAAGGGTTATTTTTAACGACTAACGCGCACACTTGTGACTTCTAAGATTTGAATTGGACTAGATTTAGTCGCCCCCAATCCGAGACTCGGATTGGATCGACTTCAGACAAGTTTAATCCGGTACTTGGTGACGATTTACCGAGAAATATTGGCACAGCCGGTGTATAAGGCATCACCAGTGCTGTCGTCTGCATAACAATGAATGAGTTTGCAACATATTATTGATATGTAGAAGAAACAGCGTTAGTGATAGTACGCAGCCTTGTGGAATATCAGCGTTATCTGGCTTGTATTCAGAGCATGCACCATCTATTTCGACCTTGATGCTCCGATTAGCAAGAAAACTAGTGATCGAATCGCACAATTTCTCGAGAAGCCCATAGGAAGGGAGCTTCGAAAGAAGCGCTTTGTGCCAGACCCGATCGAAGGCCTTCGCTATGTTTAAACTAACGGCCAATGTCTCCCCCTTGGACTTTACTGCCTCCGTCCATTTATGAGTAAGGTAGACCATAAGATCACCAGCTGATCGAGCACGACGTAAACCGTATTCGCGGACACTGATCAGCCAGTGGTTACAATAGACTACATTATTTTTGAGAACAAGGACGTGATGGCGATAGGCCTGTAGTTGGACGGGTCTGAGTGGTTGCCTTTTTAGGGATCGTGTGAATCAAAGCTGTCTTACAAGAATTTGGGACTACGCCTTCGGAGTAGGAATATCGGAAACCGGTGCTAACTCCGGAGCACAAGACTTCAGCACAATGGGAGGGACTCCATCAGGCCCACTCGACTTACTGACACATGCCAAAGCAAAGTCATAAACAGATCTCCCCTCATGATCGGTTAAACGTGAACTGAGCCATTCGACGTGATGAGCGTTAAAATCGACAAGGATCACGATCTCTGCGGATGGGATCTACTATAGCACGGAATTGGTAGCCATTTGGACGTGGTCAAGGAGTCGGTCTGTTTCGGTATTGCTGTTATGGGACCTATAGAGGCACCCGTAGACGCGCGGATGGTCATGTGTAAATTTAGTCTCAGAAATAAAAAAACAGACATTAGTTCATGTTCGTTATTCAAATCAAATTTAAATACTATTTCATTATCATGCAGGAAGAAAAAAAATGTTTGAATACTAAAATCTTTGTCGAAAGTAAACTTTGTTGAAAAATAGTGCTAGAGCTGAGTCTGCAGCCGGGCGACACTTGTTAGTCGTCGAGCTCTCACGACACTTGACAACACTTGCACTAAGACCAAAACACTTTAAGTTGACTATGATTATATATAAGTGTGCGTTTTGATATGTACTGTGTTATTAGATGGGTAGTTGTCAAGAACAAAAAACCTTATTTGATTTAATAATGAAAATTAGGAAAGTAACTAATGATATAAATAAATTCGGGCAATGTCAACCTGAAGTTATTTATTTTTATTTACGAACGTTGATCAATGTTGAAATGGGGGTCATTGTAGAAGCGTGCTCGTCGCGACCCCTGCCAGCCCTTTTCAGGGCTGCAATTCTACACAGCTGCGCACCCATGCAAACGAGGGTTGGGGCGTCCCCCCAAGGCGACGCACACCAGCTCGTCCCCGTTGGTGTGGAATGCAGCGCGCAAAGCGGCGATGGGGACCGCCACCCGTCACGCACAGCCCGACACGGCGGAAGGTGGAGGACGGAGTACAGAGTTGGCACGTGGAATGTTAGAGGGGGCATGAGAGATAAGAGGAATGAGTTGATCGAAATAATGAAAGAAAGAGAATTAGATGTCGTGTGTATGTCGGAGACCAAACGGAAAGGCAGTGGTACTGAAGAGCTCCCTGGCGAGACGTTAGCGTTAGACGTTAAAGTGGTAGAGCCACGCGGCAGCTTTGCTGTTGCACGTATGGGCCGGCTCAAACCGGGGTGGTACCACGACCTCACAGAATACCGGCGTGAAGTGGAAGTTCTGCTTCCGCGTTTCGTCTGGTGAGTGCAGGTGGCCGGAGGCCCAAATCCCCCCCCCCATCAACATGGTAGCGGAATTAAATAAAGATAGACTACCCCAGGAGGGTACCAGCACCCCTGGAGAATCCCTCGCTGAGCATCCACGACCATGTTTCTCCACTTCTGAGCGTGGGTGCTCAGGCTGCCCCGCGTATTCTGGGGGGGGGGGGGGGGCGAAATTCCGCTCAAGACTACAACTGCCCGGGGCAAACGGAGCAACAAGACCAAGGCGACCCCTGCCACGCTGTCCGTGAATTTCTGCAATATCAGGGGACTTCACTCTAACCTAAACGCCGTCCACTACCATCTCGAGACGGCAAGGCCGGCTTTGCTCTTTCTGACCGAGACGCAGGTGTCCTCTCCGGCTGATGTTTCGTATCTCTCCTACCCGGGGTACAAACTGGAACACTCCTTTGTGCCTCGGGCTGGAGTTTGCGTTTACGTCAGAGAGGACATCTGTTCTCGACGCCTCGGCAGACTTGAAGGTTCGGACCTATTCATCCTTTGGCTACGCGTAGACAGCGACGACCATCCGCGCGTCTACGGGTGCCTCTTTGGTCCCACAGCGGTAATGCCGAAACAGAACGACTCTTCGACCACGTCCAAATGGCTGCAGATTCGTTGCTACAGCAGATCACCTCTGCAGAGATCGTGATACTCGGCGACTTTAACGCCCATCACGCCGAATGGCTCGGTTCACGTTTAACCGATCATGCGGGGAGATCTGTTCATGATTTTGCCTTGGCATATGGTCTGACACAACTGGTTACTTCGCCTACGCGGATTCCAGATGTGGAGGATCGTGCACCTTCCCTGTTGGACCTTCTGCTGACCTCTCACCCGGACGGATATCAGATTTCCGTCGACGCCCCTTTAGGCTCCTCGGACCATTGTCTGATCCGGAGTGTTGTGCCACTCACGCTGAAATCGCGGTTGCATTCTGCAGGCTGCCGCCGTGTTTGGCACTATAGGTCAGCCGATTGGGATGGGATGCGGTCTTTCTTTGCATCCTACCCTTGGGGGCGGGCTTGCTTCTCGCCGGATGATCCCAACGTTGTTGCGGATTCTGTTACTGATGTGGTACTTCAGGGTATGGAACTTTTTATTCCTTCCTGTGTGGTGCCCATTGGAGGCAAATCTCAGCCACGGTTTGGTCGCTCCTGTAAAATAGCATCATGCCATAAGCAGGAGTGCTACCAAGCCTGGGTTGATGCATCAGCGTCCCGGGATGTAAACACCAGCGCTCTAAAAAAGAAGTATAATTCCGCCTCTAGGTCCTTCAAAAGAGTCATTGCCAAGGCAAAGTCAGAGCACATAGGCAGAATTGGCGAGAGACTAGTTCGCCTTCCTTCTGGAACCCGTGCATTCTAGTCTCTCGCCAAGGCTGTCCAGGGGAATTTCTGTCAGCCATCTCTTCCATCTCTGCACAGGGAGGACGACTCACTGGCCCATACTGCAAAGGAGAAAGCCGATCTTCTAGGCTCCTTCTTTGCGTCTAACTCGACTCTCGATGACGGGGGGAGTACGCCGCCGACCATCCCGCATCGGAGCATCAAGGTCGTTGTAGACGGTGCAAGCTCCGATTGCAAGCCTATTAATGCTGGTGTTCCACAGGGCTGCGTGCTATCGCCAACGCTGTTTCTTCTGCATATCAAAGATATGTTGCATACCCGTTACATTCATTTCTATGCAGATGACAGCACTGGTGATGCTCTTTACACCGGCCGAGCCAATATTTCTCAGGAAAACGTCTCCGAGTGCCGGGAGAAACTTGTGTCTGAAGTCGAGTCTTTGCTGAACAGAGTCTCGGATTGGGGACGACTAAATCTAGTCCAGTTTAACCCCCAGAAGACACAAGTTTGCGCGTTAACCGCTAAAAAGAACCCCTTTGTCGTATCCCCTCAGTTTCAAGGCACTCCCCTTGTTGCCTCAGCCAGTAACGGAATCCTCGGCGTCGACATATCGAGTGACGTGCAGTTTCGTGGTCACTTGGAAGGGAAGGCCAAATTGGCCTCTAAAAAGCTTGGCGTGCTCAGCAGAGCGGGACAGTATTTCATGCCGGCACACCGCCTGCAACTTTACAAGGCGCAGGTTCGGCCGCACATGGAATACTGTTCCCATCTCTGGGCTGGGGCTTCCCAGTACCAGCTCCTTCCACTTGACCGCATCCAGCGCAGAGCGGCTCGAATCGTCGACGACCGAGTGCTTTCGGATCGGCTCGATTCACTGGCGCTGCGAAGAGATGTTGCATCTCTTTGCGTATTTTATCGCATCTATCACGGGGAGTGCTCTGAGGAATTGTTCGGATTAGTCCCAGCCGCCAAATTTCGTGAACGCACTACACGGCAAACGTCCCGATACCATCCACACCATCTGGATGCTTGGCGGTCCACCACTGTACGTTTCACAAGGAGTTTTCTTCCACGTACAACCTCTCTGTGGAATAGTTTATCACCGGCGATTTTTCCGGACCGATACGACCTGGGGACCTTCAAGAAAAGAGCTTACTCCTCTCTAAAGGGCCGGCAACGCACCCGCAATTCTCCTGGTGTTGCGGTTGATCATGGGCGGCGGTAGTCACTTAACATCAGGTGAGCCGCATGCTCGTTTGCCCCCTCTTCTGTTCTATAAAAAAAATCCCCGTTGTCACATCCAAAAAACATTTTATATTCCTTTCGCGAAAACTCATCTCGGGAGTCACGCTCCTATCGTGCGTATATGTGGAAAATATAACGAATTTTCTAAAACCATACCCGGCATTGACATATTTAACGACTCTTATATTGCATTCAAAATCAAACTTACAAATCATTTATCATCGAGTTCCTGATATAAATTACATCCTTAATATAATATATCTTATACTTAAATTAAAAATATACATGCTCCTGAAGAGAGTATAATACCTAGCATATTCCCTTTTAATAATTAAGCCTGTTTTTTATCTTTAGATTTTTCTTATTTAAGCACATAATTTATTTGAATAAATCTGATTTGCATTGTATTGATCGGATGATATTTGTACTCCAAACTAACCCAAAATTTCAGGAATTTGTGAATGTTAAGTACACTTGTTATGGACATACATATCAGATATTATAGAAATGTGTATGTTTTCGTGATTGTCATATATGTGTATTGTAACTGTACTTGTTAAATAAATAAATAAAGGTGTGAGTCAAACCAAGATGCAGAGTGCGCCATTGATAATAGTGTCCCACCACACAGCCATCGCAGAGACGCAATGCTGCAGAACCCAACAAGCATCAATACGACTATCGTCAGACTTACACAACCCCAAGATCCCCATACATCCCAGCAGACATCACCATCCGCATACCTTCATCGATCACAACCACAAGATGCATCGAATCATGCGCAGCACACCCGCAGATCCATCACAAGACGCAATACCACAAGTAGCAATAAGCATCAATGCAACTATCACACGGATGGCGCTCCCTCACAACACACCCACATGATCCCTATCGACCTTAGTAACAAAATTTGTGTTGTTGTCAACTAAAAAATAACACCAACGTATCATAGTAGCACCCTACTAAGACGCTAGTGAACAAAACTCCTCGTATCATAGTGCTCATGCACAAAGGCATGAAATTAAGAATGCATGTTACACTTAAAAGTGCTACCAAACACACTCATTCCAATCCGAAAGATAAACGACACATCGCTATACACTACGACGTCGCCCACAAACGATATGGGTGTGCGATGTCCACGGGAAAGCCGTATTGCTACAACAAACCCGCTTATCACCAGCACTAAGATGATATATCTAGGACACATCGGTTAGCGAGTCCAAATTTACCTCGGTTTTAGTTGCTCGTAAAGCAGCATACACGCCACTATAATAATCCTTTTCAAGTCCCATTTCTGTTAATATAATGATTTTACTTACTTAAGACTTTCCACATATTTGCTTTATTTGATAGACCTTACTATTTCATATGTCTTTAATTTATAGCACTTCAACTCATAACTCTACTATCATAATGCTTATGCATCAAAGAAACCTTTTATAGTATTGATTTTGTATCATAGATCTTAGTATTATATGTTTTTAATATGTAGGACTTCAATGTGGGTTGAAGTCCTACATACTCTGGTATTGTAATACTTATACTTCATAGACCTTCCATAGTAATGCTTTTGTATTATAGACCTTACTATTATATGTCTTTTATATATGACTAGTCATTGTGCTACAGTACTTCAAACAATCGGTCACCCGAATACCCTATATATATGTACGACCTTGGGTATTCGTCTACGGCAGCTCCTCCATACAAGCCATATCTATACACTAACATCCTCCATAACTTTTATACACGAACTCGTTCCAAGACTAAGAAAATTTATAACTAATTTTCCAATTATTATATAAATGTTATTTATCTTTATTTTTATAATATATTCGACTTGTATTTTTATTGTTATCTTACATTTTGTATATTTTTACAAGTTTAATTATTTATTTATTTATTTTGAAGGAAAATATTTTGCCTTTGATTTACTATCATACTTAATCATCATCATCATCATCATTACAGCCCTTCACAAGTCCACTGCTGAATATAGGTCTCCCCCAAGTAACGCCACAAAGCACGGTCCTGAGCCACCTGCATCCATCGACTTCCTGCATGTCTTACCAGGTCGTCACTCCATCTAGTGGGGGGTCGCCCTACACTACGCCTACCGGTACGAGGCTGCCACTCGAGAACCTTTCTTCTCCATCGGTTATCGGTTCTTCGAGCTATATGGCCGGCCCATTACCACTTCAGCTTACTAATCCGTTGCGCTATGTCGGTCACTCTCTTTTTACTGCGGATATCCTCATTTCTGAGTCTATCACGCAGAGAAACTCCGAGCATAGCCCTCTCCATAGCTCGCTGAGCGACCTTGAGCGTCCTCATACGGCCAGCAGGGAAGGACCACGTCTCAGATCCGTAAGTCATCACTGGCAACATGCACTGGTTATACACTTTAGTTTTCGGAGATTGAGGTATACCCGACGAGAAGATGTGTCGTAATTTCCCGAACGCTGCCCAGCCGAGTTGAATCCGTCGATTGACCTCTCGTTCGAAGTTGGACTTACCTAGTCGGACTATTTGTCTCAGGTAAACGTACTCGTCAACAACTTCGAGCACAGTGCTCCCAACAACTACCGGTATAGGTGTGACATGGACATTAAACATGATCTTTGTTTTGTACATGTTCATCTTAGACCTATCCGTTGGGAGGCACTATTGAGGTCATTGAGCATAGTGCTTAAGTCTTCCAGCAATTCTGCCATAAGGACTATATCGTCGGCAAATCGAAGGTGAGTGATGTACTCGCCATTGATGTTAATACCGTATCATTTCCAGTCCAGTAGCTTGAAAACGTCTTCCAACGCAGCGGTGAAGAGCTTCGGGGATATAACATCATCCTGTCTTACACCTCTCTGCAGTTGGATAGGTTTCTGCTCTGTACTCGGATAGCCATCGTAGCCCTACTGTACAAACACTTCAGCACTTCGATATACCGACAGTCAACTCGGCACCGCTAAAGGGACTGTAGCACCGCCCAAATTTCGACGGAATCAAAGGCTTTCTCGTAGTCCACATATGCCAGGCAAAGTGGTAGATTATACTCTTCGATCTTCTGTACAATCTGGCGGAGGGTATGTATGTGGTCTATGGTACTGAAGCCTTTTCGTAAACCGGCTTGTTCGGGAGGCTGGAAGTCGTCGAGTCTGCGTGCGAGACGATTCGTAATGACTCTCGAAAATAGCATGTAGACGCGGCTCAGAAGGAAAATCGGTCCGTAGTTCTTCAAGAGAGCGTTGTCGCCTTTCTTAATGAACAAGACCACCGCTCTTCTGCTCCACGCCTCCGGAGTAGTGCCACCATGGAGGACGGAATTGAAGAGCTTCTGAAGGACTTCAAGTACCGGTGTTCCACCCGCTTACAGAAGCTCCGCTGTAATTCCACCCTCGCCCGGGGCCTTGCGATTTTTAATGTGGTGGAGAGCCATTCTAATCTCGCTCAGACTGACGTCCGGGATATCATCGGAATAGTGTCGGATAAGACTTGCTCTTGGATCGTTACTCACACTTGCGTGTGGCTCCAACGATGATGTGTACAGCTGCCCATAGAACCTCTCAATCTCACTCAGAATCTCAGGTGCCCCGGAAATGATGTTGCCACACTCAGTCTTCAGCTTTGACAGTTGGCTCTTTCAGGCAGACAGATCTCTGGCAAAGAGTTTGGAGCCCTGGTTCCGGTCGATCGCTTCTTTAATACGGGAAGTATTAAAGTTGCGTAAGTCTCGCCGCATGCATTTGGAGATCTGTCTGTTTAGTTGCCTGTATTCTGTCAAATCTGTTGACGATTGCAGCCTCATCTCCCGTCTAACAGCCATGAGATTAAGAGTGTGATCGGAGAGGTTTTGTGTTCTTCTGCGGCGGATCTTGCAGAAGTTAGCTCCGACCGCATGGACAGTTTCCACGAGCTTGTCATTCATATTGTCCACTGCATTGCAATCTTCTAGGCACTGAAAGCGATTACGTAACTCGAGCTGAAAAGTTTCAGGATTCTGGATTAGAGCACGAGGGGGATGGAGCGTTGACTTCATTAGACGAGACCTCTCCAACTTAACGTTTAGGTTCTGTGTGCCTCTAACCATTCGGTGATCGCTGCCAGTTTTCACCCTTGCAATCACTGAGACATCCCTGAACAGTTGGCGTCTGGTCGTTATAATAAAGTCAATCTCATTTTTTGTCGAACCGTCGGGGCTCGACCAGGTCCACTTCCTCTGGGGCCGCTTCTGGAAGAAAGAGTTCATCATAAAGAGTCCCTCTTTCTCCATAAAGTCGGCCAGCTGCTGGCCCCTTCGGTTCCGTTGCCCTACTCCAAATTTCCCTACCTTCAGCTCACCGCTTTCTACTGTGCCTAGTTTTGCGTTGAAGTCTCCCATCAACGCCGTGTAGTGGGTTTTGGAGGAATGCATGGCTCTGGGAATATCCTCATACATTTCCTCCGCCTCCTCATCATGATGTGCCGAGGTTCGTGCGTAAACCTATATGACCTTCATTGAATACCGTTTGGTGATTTTGAGTATCAGGTACGCGACCCTCGTCGACACACTCTTTACAACGTTGTTGACGAGAGACTTGTGGACGATAAATCCGACACCTCCTTCGGACAGATGGTCGCCCTCCCGGTGATAGAACAAGTTGCCGGACTCGAGGATTGCCATGGCCTCCCCCTCTCTTCGGACCTCGGATAATCCAATAATATGCCAGCGCAACTTGTCTACCTTTTCTTCCAGCTCCAGTATCTTCTCGTCAGTCCTCAGGGTGCGTGCGTTATATGTTGCCAGGTCGAGTCGTCGTAGGAGGCAACCGAACCTCCACCGGAGATTCTTAGCACCCCCTGCCCCGCCGTTACCATGGTCGCCACCGTAGCCAGGAATAGCGGGGCCGCCGGGGACTGGGGGCCGTCTGTTTGCGTCGTCACTCATGGGGGGATAACTGCCATAGTTGCCACGCTTGGCGAGCGGGTTGGCGACCCCAGTTTTTTATTATATCACAGTTGTTATCAGGAAGATGCTGCTGCACATCTCCTGCCTGTCTCCCTCTGTCGCCTCTTATGACACCCACGGGAAGATATGGGGTAGTGGATATTCTCAACCGCCACTACACGGCAAATAATACCTGGGTGGATTGAAAAGTACTCGGCCTAACACAGATTCATTCAATTCTAAAAATCAAATCTACCCACATTATTTAGTTCAGTTCAGACTACTTCATTGTATGAAGTTCGAAACGTGTGCGATAATTGGTTGTGATTTTATAAATTTATTAACAAAGTAATCGGACATAACTTCCGCGAATGGAGCAAATCGAGCAGCGTGCCGTCTCTCTATCTCCATAAGAAGGGGCTATCATCAAAAGCCATCCATGATGACATGGTCAGTACATTAGGCGATTGTGTTCTGTTATATTCATCCGTCAAAAAATGGATAGCAGAATTTAAGCGTGGTAGAGAGAGTGTGAAAGATGAACCCCGCTCTGGAAGGCCTTCGACGTCAACTACTGACGAAAATATTAAAAAAGTACTTGATTTAATAATGGGAGACCGCAGATTAAAAATTAGAGAGATAGCCGAGATTATAGGCATCTCTTATGAGCGAACTCAAAACATCATTGTCAACGAGTTGGGTTTCCACAAGGTGTCTGCGAGGTGGGTTCCGCGACTGCTTTCAGTTGAACAAAAAAGGACGCGATTGACTATTTCACGCGACTGTTTGGAGTTATTTGAAGCCGATGCAGATGATTTTTTGAACCGTTTTGTTACTATGGACGAAACATGGGTTCATTACTGTACACCGGAAACAAAACAACAATCAAAACAGTGGAGAAGACCTGGTTCACCACCCCCTAAAAAGGCTAAGTCGATTTTGTCGGCAAATAAGGTGATGGCTTCAGTATTCTGGGACTCGAAAGGTGTGATTATGATTGATTATCTTGAAAGGGGTCAGACTATAAACTCTGATTACTACTGCACCTTACTACGTCGTTTACGAGAGGAAATAAAAAAAAAACGTCGAGGAATGCTCAGAAGAAAAGTCCTGTTTCATCAAGATAACGCCGGTGTTCACACGTCAGTACAGTCAATGGCTGAAATTTACAACTGTGGCTTTGAACTGTTACCGCATCCACCGTATTCACCTGATCTGGCACCATCAGACTTCTTTCTGTTCCCTAACCTAAGAAAGCACTTGGGAGGTCAAAGATTTTCGACAAACGACGAGGTCAAAGCAGCTGTAGACGCATATTTTGACTCTAAGGAAGAATCATTTTTTTTCAACGGTCTAAATGCTTGGAAGGGGAGGTGGCAAAAGTGTATTGAACTTGATGGTGATTATGTAGAAAAATAAAAATATAACTGATTTAGTATGTGTTTATTTTCTTGGTTAGGCCGAGTACTTTTCAATCCACCCTCTGCCTCAAATGTATTTATTTTAACTTTATATTTATTAAAGTAATTTTATTGTTTAATATATATCTTTAAATACAAATTTTGACGCCCCCTTATATAGAGATTGATTGTTAATTATTAATATTAATAATGGCCGTCATAATATGATTTTTAATTTTACTATTATATCCTGTTAATCTGATTCTATGTGTACATTTGACTGCCGCTGATTTAATGGTCGTAAGATCGACTGTTAATTTTGTGGTTCCGAGTTTTAATCTCGGATCGATCTAACATCAGTTATTGGGATTTGCTGTCAAGAAATTCACAATAGTAACTCAGAGTCAGAAAGTTGGCGGTGTTTCTCCGCCGGGGATCAGAAAGCACGTAAAACCGTTGGTCCTGATTTCTCTCTTGTCGTGTCGAATTGCTTTCCATTGGACAATGAGAGCGAGAAAATAGAGAATACTCGTGTGCTAACACACACGCGTACACTACACGTATAACAATATCACCATCCTGCGCAGATGAGTAGTCGCCGTTAGGACTATGTATCTATTAACTGTAATATCTAGTTCTCTGTCCCAAAGGACTAACAAATATTAGAAAACAGGATACATTAGTCACGTTGGTAGTCTAGAAAAAATTATCGTTCATTGTCGCTCATTCTGTTAAGTTATTAAGTTCAGTTCTGTATTCATTAAGTTGAAAATAGATCAAAGTTAAATGTTGATTATAAATAATGATTTTTTATGTTTACGCATACCCTACACATTTAATGGAACTAGTTTTACGGATTTAATCGCGTTATGAACTTATTTGATATTCCTGCCGTTTCGAATACTTTTCAACTTACCATAGGTGATGTACTCAAAACATCAAAAATATTTTTTTAAACGCTATAAAATCCGTAAAAACCACTTTCATTAAAATGAACATTTAAAATATTATAGGCAGCTTACGAGGAGTAGCGTCTGTGATGGGATGCGTTAATTTTTTTTAAATTAAAAATAAGCTCACTCTTGACTTCCATCTGACCCGAGTTTGCTTGGGAGAAGATAGAACTCAGATAAACTTTAACACGCACCAAGAGGTCCAGATTATAGGCACTCGGAAAAACACGCTGTCAGGGCACTTTACTCCTTGACTGTGTGTATTATAAAAATAACTTATGGTGTTTGGTGCGATTGTTCAAAATGTCAACCAAGTGTTAATGCGGCGGCGGTATGGGCTTATGAAGCTCATAGGCACGCTCTCCGAAGTACAATCTGTAGAAGACCAACAAGCAAGCAACTTGACGGCGGTGAGCTAAACTGTGAAGCTTAGTTTTCACCACCTTTTTGTCGCCGATAAGCCTCTTGGATGTACATTCCACGGTAAGTTGATATTTTGCCAAGACATCCCGAAGGTGATTACAATACTCCATGTATATACGTACTTGAGCTTTTTATAAAGTTGCAAGCTATCCAGGCGTGAAGTATCGCTTCACCTTGTTGGGAATAACCAAGCTTTTTGGCTCCAGTTTGTGCTTTCGATTCAATGTTTTTTTTTATAGGATAGGGTGACAAACGAGCACACAGTCCACCTGATGGTAAGTGGTTGCTGTGGCCCATAAGCATCTACATCTATCCTCGATTACGAATCAAAATGCAGATGCGTTGTCACCCGTGAGGACTAAGATGGAATGCCTCGTTTCCAGTAAAAAGGGTCTCCGGTTCTCTACACTCACCATACGAAATACAGCAGCATTCAGCTACTATTTCACGCTGGTATTCTGTGAGAGCGTGGTCCTTCCCCGGTCGAGCCGACCCATTCGTGCTACAACTATACTACTAATATAACTGCAGCATGGCTCTACCACGTATAAAAGATAAGATGTTAGAGCCAAAGTTAAAGTTAGCAATCAACTGTATGTCGAGAAGATCAACATGATCATAACCTCTACAGATGTACCTCGGAGAGTAGAAATCAGATCATACGGACTTCGTTTTGCTGAAAACAGACATTCTTGCGTTTTGGAGGCGTTGAAAGTGACCAGATTGTCGGTACTTCATTGGAAGACTAGCCTTAAGGTCGAATTTATTTGCTACAGCATAGCCTCTCTTAATTAATGTATTACTATCCCTCCATCCTTTGCACTGGATCCATCTCTCTTGACGCTCTTCTCTGTCGTGACTGTGCTGTCGTCTACAAACCCAACAATATCTGGTAGACTTAGATTATTGATGTGCAGCAGGAAAAGAGTCACAGAGTGAATACCTACCCCTGAGGAGCTCCAGCATTAATATGCTTTAGGTCAGAAGAACAACCATTTATGACTACCCTGATCGACGGTTCACTCAGAAAGTCAGATATCTAGTTGTAAAATCGACGAAGATGGCGTAGGCAGGAATCATACCCAGCAGACTTGCGTGACAAACATTGTCACAAAAGCCTTCAATATATCGATTGTACTGCGAAAGCTTCACCGTTCTTCTCGAAGGCCTTACCCCAGATTGCACATCTCCCAAAATTTGGACACCGTTCTAGTTTTAAAAGAGAGGCGGTACAGGCGCGTTAGAAGAGGAGACAAATCAGGCGCACAATGCTTTAGTACCCTTGCAGGAATACCAAATACCTCTTTCATATGGGTAGTGACTATCGGCATCGAAGAAAAACAGCGACGCAGGGTTGGAGGTTGTTTAGACCCAACATTGGACGAGAATTGCTTGCCAACAAACTTTCACTTAATGCTGCATTCGCTAAAAATCTTACTAACCGTGGTACTTAGATATCTGTTTCCACTAATAGCTAATAGCTAATGAGGACGCTATATGGTATTATTGTAAACTAATAAAATAGCACGCTTTAATCTGTTCCTCTTTGTGCTTACTTGAACTTCATCAGTTTAATGTTGTGTACAACGTTAATAAAATTATTTAATGTAATTTTGATTTAATTTCAGACCACGTGGCCCAAGTTCTTTAATTACGATGGCGTTCCCCTCCCCTTCCCATAATATGAAATTCTGCTGAATTAAAAACAACGGTAAAAATTAGCCTCAAGCTTATACCCCCTGCCCTGCCACCGAGTGTAATGATACCCTTCGATTGGAATACTTTTCAAAATATTTGTTGTTTCAAATACGGCACGGAATAGTAAATGTTTCATTGCTAATAACACTTCTGGGATAGGTTTTGCTCCGTCTATCTAATAACATATTCGCATGCACTAACATGTGATTATTGATAATTCCAATAAAAAATCAGGGTCTATTCGATTTATATAAATCTGAAATCGTCTTATATTTAAACAATATGCGCTCGCTGTAAATTTCACAGTGCGCGAGTAAAACTCGGGTTCGAAAATAATGAAATTGTTAATTAAAATTTTAAGTACTGATTTACCACGAGCTCGATGAAGGAACCATCGTAAAGAAATATTCATGTCTGAGAAATGAAACATATTGTTCACTCCTATGTGTGAAGCTCAGCAACAGACTGGAGCAACGGAACAGTGCGGCGGACTACATGCTCCAAGATCCTTCCCAGAAATGGGCGGAGGCTCGTGCCCAGTAGTATTCATTCATTTATTAGATTTATTTGCTTAAAATATGGATAAATAAGGCCATCCTTACAATTCTTAAAGTACACGTGTAACCAGCCTTTTCATAACCAGACCTATTTCTCGCGACTTAAAAAAAACAATTCTAAAATAATTATAATGATATTTTTTAAATATCATTATAATTATTTTAGAATCACTCGTAACACACCACGTAATGTATTCAAATAAGTTTATGTTAAGGCCGTAGTGATAAAATCTATATTTAAAAATGGATAATTCTAAAAGGCTTCGTACTTAATTCAATTTGAACGTTTTATTATTTTTAGCGACATGCCTCTTTAATTGCGCCAAGACCAACTCAATTGGGTTTAGCTTGCAGCGGCAAGGGGGCGTTCGCAAAATAGTGACACATGTTCAGCAGCCATCTCGTGGACGACATACGAGGATGACCTTTCATAGAATTTTTTGAGCATTTGAGCAATTTTAATTAATTCTGGTTTTAATATAATCTATTCATATGGAATATGGAATATGGAATATGGAATATATAATAAAACAGTAACGAAAAAAAAACTGTACATTGAGTATTTTCGAGAAAAAATAAGTGGCTTTTGTTAGAAAAACGTAACTGATGACAAAAAGTGACTTTTTAGAATTTTTGTCTGTTTGTCTGTTTGTCTGTTTGTCTGTGTGTATGGTACGGCTTCACGCCAAAACTACTGAATAGATTGATTTGAAATTCAGCAAAAATGTTCTTTGTAAACCAAGGAAGGCTTTAGGCTACATATTATCACGCCGTATGTTATAGGGGGTAAGCAGTATTGATTTGAAAAGGTTTTTCTCTGTAATTGAATGCACAAAATAATTGAATGCACAAAATAATTGAATGCACAAAATTATATGTTATTAGTTAAAATAAAAATAAAAATTTAATTCTGGGAACATAATAATCATGCTATTTTTATAAAGGAGCGGGGCAGTAATATTATAAATTGCAAGAGAACAGCTCTTTAACAATATGTCGACCGTCAAAAATGTTTACCGCATTAAATGGTGCAAGTTTAAATCCCATAATATTGTTTTGAAAAATCGTAATTTTTGTTTAATTTTTGCACTTTTTATGTGCATTAGGAAATCCGGGAACTTTACATGTCCTATCTGAGTGTATGGAGAGTTTCACATCAATATTACTAAACAGATTGATTGGTGGTACAACAAGTTACATTATCATGAAGTCAAGTCAAACTTTTGGTTCTAAGTTATCATCCTATAGAAACGGGGGTTACCTTTGTTGTCTGTGTTGGTTGACGTGTTTAATTTTCTTACGAATAATTATTATTTTTCTACTATTACGTACTTATTCGATAACTTTTCATTATTTTGAATATCGTTAGTATCGGATTAAGAAGGAATCTAACTATGCCTTTTATAAAAAGATCGAATCTGTCTCAAAACTCAAGGGTTTTTAAGATGCGCAGGTTAGTTAGTGGTAGCAGTAGTTTCTCTCGAACCCACGCAGAGCGTGAACAACGGCTAGGTGCTAACCGTGAGCGTAATGCACTAAGTTTGTCCGCAGAAACTTCCACGCAGCGCCAATTACGACTAGAATTTAAACGAGTCCGCACTACTGCTTCTCGATCTCAGGAAAGTGTGGAATAACGAGAAATGCTTTTAGCTATCAATCGGGATCATCATTCTTTGTCTCGCGCATCCGAAACGGTTATACAGAGGGATCAGAGGTTGAGTTTTCAGAATATCTGCTCTGAGACTGCTCGATCACTTGAGAGCAGTCAGGAGCGTGAGATACGACTTGCGCGTGACCGAGAACGTGGGCAAAGCCAAGGGTACAGCTATAGTTATTTGAAGATCTGGAACACCTGTTGTGGAACTCCAAAGCCCAGCGACATTATAACATATATAGGAATGACGCCTTAGCAAAAGTTGTTTAATCTGATGGGCATTTCGTGTTGACTTACAAAAATGAAAGATCTGGAACGTCTCGAATCGTCTCGCACATCACGTTGTTTTCCCGTCCCCGGGCTCTTAGAATTCGAAAACAGACGTTTTAGATCTTCGATTTTGACGACCCCGTTGTCGCTGGCGTAAGCAACATCATCCGCGTACAAAGTCGCGGACAGCAGCTAGTATGGAATATTTTCTGATTTTAGCCAGTCTTGAATTTACACTTTCCACCAACTAAACAGGTAACGACTCCAGTTTCCTAGTATGTTATGGAGCACTACCCATTACAAGAACTGCGTTGTCTTTTAATTTTGGGAGAATATTTTTAACCAGTTTTCATATTTATCGGAATTCCTTTCCATGTGGCAATCATCTATCATCATTCGTGAATGATGATAGATGACCTCTTTGCTTCCAACATGGGACAAAAGAAAGGCTGATGTGATAATTGCACACTGGTGTCCACCCAGTGTTTGTTCTCAGTATGACCTAGAATGATTAATAAGATTATATGAACAAAATAATAATAAACATAAATAATGATATTATAAGAACGATGTGTATGTAATGATGTAGATTTATATTAGATATTAGTAAATGATAAAAACGTTTATTTTCTCCACCACAGAATGCAAAATTAGCACAATAGATACGTAATAATGTTTACAAAAATACATTGATGTTGTGGAGACATGCCTCCAACTACCCGGACAGGTCAGAGTAATTCAAAAACACTGATTTATTTTTTATAAATATCGAGCCATAAAATTGTGTAATCTCGGTCAACTAATGTACTGCGGCGTTTTCTGGTCATGTACTCAAAATGAAGGTGTTTTTAACGTTCTTCTTGAAAATGACTGAGGTTTTGGGTCATAATTGCGACTTGAAGAAACTAAAAATTAATAAATGGTGTAGGCAACAATGAACTTTAATTATAACTAGTTTTTAAGCATCGTTATAATACTTGCCAATGATAATAAACATACTTAAAAAACAAAATTTGCATTACCTTGTTCAAGGATGGTGATTCGTTTCTTTAAAATAATTGATGTACTTTTCGACGTAAAGCCGAAAGAGTGAAATCATCTAATTTATCTTTGAAATTTGATTTAAGGCCAGGTATTTTCGGAGAGCTAAACTTTTCATTCTACTTGTGCTCCTTCAGTACCTTGTAGATTGAATCTCTAATGAATGGATATGTTAAGTACAGTATTTCGGCAGTTTTTAAAACACATTCGTTTTTTTTTCTCTTTGTATTTTTCGGCGCCTCGGATGGAGATTCGGTTTTCTTTTCAGTATGTATAATTATTTTTAAACATATTTGTACGCGTTCATGATCATATCTTTTTCCGTTTGCGTGAATGATATGAGTTTAGGTATGTTTTTTCTTGACAGTACACTTTTTCATCACGCCTACGCGGCGATGTTAAAACCTGAGCGTCCATCATAAATTGTTCTGGGAAAACCAAAACGTAACAAAACCACACAACTTAACACAAAAAAATAACAAAGTAACAGAAATAAACTCAAAGAAAATCACTGCCATTGTATAGTGCGTCGTGTCGCCGTGTATACATCATACGTAAATCTAATGATAGGTACTTACGCTTCGAAGTAGAAAACTTTGAAGCTAATCGTCTAATAAAGATATGATTCAAGTTACGATTTAACAAACCAGTATCGTAGCTACAATACTTCACAAAAACGCTGGCAACATTATTAGTATATTTGACATTTGTATGTGTTTTTTTTATAGAAGAGGTGGCAAACGAGCATGGGGCTCATCTGATGGAAGTGACTACCGCTGCCCATGAACAACCGCAAGACCAGAGTAATTGCAGATGCTTTGCCGGCCTTTTAGAAAGGAGTAAGCTCTTTTCTTCAAGGACCCCAAGTCGTATCGGTCCGGGAAAGTCCCCGGTGGTCGAGGAAGAAAACACCTAATAAAACGTACACTAGTGGACTGCCAAGCATCCAGATGATGATGATGAACTCGGTCGTCGACGATTCGAATCGCTCTGCGCTGGATGCGGTCAAGTGGAAGGAGCTGGCACTGGGGTGCCCCGGCCCAGAGATGAGAAAAATGTTCCATGTGAGGCCGAACTTGCGCTTGTAAAGTTGCAAGCGATGTGCCGGCATGAAATACTGTCTCGCTTTGCTGAGCACGCGAAGCTTTTTAGAGGAAAATTTGGCCTTCCCCTCCAAGTGACCACGAAACTGCACACTATTCGATATGTCGACGCTGAGGATTCTGATGCTAGCTGAAGCCGCAAGGGGAGTGCCTTTAAACTGAGGAGATACGACAAAAGGGTTATTTTTAACGACTAACGCGCACACTTGTGACTTCTAAGATTTGAATTGGACTAGATTTAGTCGCCCCCAATCCGAGACTCGGATTGGATCGACTTCAGACAAGTTTAATCCGGTACTTGGTGACGATTTACCGAGAAATATTGGCACAGCCGGTGTATAAGGCATCACCAGTGCTGTCGTCTGCATAACAATGAATGAGTTTGCAACATATTATTGATATGTAGAAGAAACAGCGTTAGTGATAGTACGCAGCCTTGTGGAATATCAGCGTTATCTGGCTTGTATTCAGAGCATGCACCATCTATTTCGACCTTGATGCTCCGATTAGCAAGAAAACTAGTGATCGAATCGCACAATTTCTCGAGAAGCCCATAGGAAGGGAGCTTCGAAAGAAGCGCTTTGTGCCAGACCCGATCGAAGGCCTTCGCTATGTTTAAACTAACGGCCAATGTCTCCCCCTTGGACTTTACTGCCTCCGTCCATTTATGAGTAAGGTAGACCATAAGATCACCAGCTGATCGAGCACGACGTAAACCGTATTCGCGGACACTGATCAGCCAGTGGTTACAATAGACTACATTATTTTTGAGAACAAGGACGTGATGGCGATAGGCCTGTAGTTGGACGGGTCTGAGTGGTTGCCTTTTTAGGGATCGTGTGAATCAAAGCTGTCTTACAAGAATTTGGGACTACGCCTTCGGAGTAGGAATATCGGAAACCGGTGCTAACTCCGGAGCACAAGACTTCAGCACAATGGGAGGGACTCCATCAGGCCCACTCGACTTACTGACACATGCCAAAGCAAAGTCATAAACAGATCTCCCCTCATGATCGGTTAAACGTGAACTGAGCCATTCGACGTGATGAGCGTTAAAATCGACAAGGATCACGATCTCTGCGGATGGGATCTACTATAGCACGGAATTGGTAGCCATTTGGACGTGGTCAAGGAGTCGGTCTGTTTCGGTATTGCTGTTATGGGACCTATAGAGGCACCCGTAGACGCGCGGATGGTCATGTGTAAATTTAGTCTCAGAAATAAAAAAACAGACATTAGTTCATGTTCGTTATTCAAATCAAATTTAAATACTATTTCATTATCATGCAGGAAGAAAAAAAATGTTTGAATACTAAAATCTTTGTCGAAAGTAAACTTTGTTGAAAAATAGTGCTAGAGCTGAGTCCGCAGCCGGGCGACACTTGTTAGTCGTCGAGCTCTCACGACACTTGACAACACTTGCACTAAGACCAAAACACTTTAAGTTGACTATGATTATATATAAGTGTGCGTTTTGATATGTACTGTGTTATTAGATGGGTAGTTGTCAAGAACAAAAAACCTTATTTGATTTAATAATGAAAATTAGGAAAGTAACTAATGATATAAATAAATTCGGGCAATGTCAACCTGAAGTTATTTATTTTTATTTACGAACGTTGATCAATGTTGAAATGGGGGTCATTGTAGAAGCGTGCTCGTCGCGACCCCTGCCAGCCCTTTTCAGGGCTGCAATTCTACACAGCTGCGCACCCATGCAAACGAGGGTTGGGGCGTCCCCCCAAGGCGACGCACACCAGCTCGTCCCCGTTGGTGTGGAATGCAGCGCGCAAAGCGGCGATGGGGACCGCCACCCGTCACGCACAGCCCGACACGGCGGAAGGTGGAGGACGGAGTACAGAGTTGGCACGTGGAATGTTAGAGGGGGCATGAGAGATAAGAGGAATGAGTTGATCGAAATAATGAAAGAAAGAGAATTAGATGTCGTGTGTATGTCGGAGACCAAACGGAAAGGCAGTGGTACTGAAGAGCTCCCTGGCGAGACGTTAGCGTTAGACGTTAAAGTGGTAGAGCCACGCGGCAGCTTTGCTGTTGCACGTATGGGCCGGCTCAAACCGGGGTGGTACCACGACCTCACAGAATACCGGCGTGAAGTGGAAGTTCTGCTTCCGCGTTTCGTCTGGTGAGTGCAGGTGGCCGGAGGCCCAAATCCCCCCCCCCATCAACATGGTAGCGGAATTAAATAAAGATAGACTACCCCAGGAGGGTACCAGCACCCCTGGAGAATCCCTCGCTGAGCATCCACGACCATGTTTCTCCACTTCTGAGCGTGGGTGCTCAGGCTGCCCCGCGTATTCTGGGGGGGGGGGGCGAAATTCCGCTCAAGACTACAACTGCCCGGGGCAAACGGAGCAACAAGACCAAGGCGACCCCTGCCACGCTGTCCGTGAATTTCTGCAATATCAGGGGACTTCACTCTAACCTAAACGCCGTCCACTACCATCTCGAGACGGCAAGGCCGGCTTTGCTCTTTCTGACCGAGACGCAGGTGTCCTCTCCGGCTGATGTTTCGTATCTCTCCTACCCGGGGTACAAACTGGAACACTCCTTTGTGCCTCGGGCTGGAGTTTGCGTTTACGTCAGAGAGGACATCTGTTCTCGACGCCTCGGCAGACTTGAAGGTTCGGACCTATTCATCCTTTGGCTACGCGTAGACAGCGACGACCATCCGCGCGTCTACGGGTGCCTCTTTGGTCCCACAGCGGTAATGCCGAAACAGAACGACTCTTCGACCACGTCCAAATGGCTGCAGATTCGTTGCTACAGCAGATCACCTCTGCAGAGATCGTGATACTCGGCGACTTTAACGCCCATCACGCCGAATGGCTCGGTTCACGTTTAACCGATCATGCGGGGAGATCTGTTCATGATTTTGCCTTGGCATATGGTCTGACACAACTGGTTACTTCGCCTACGCGGATTCCAGATGTGGAGGATCGTGCACCTTCCCTGTTGGACCTTCTGCTGACCTCTCACCCGGACGGATATCAGATTTCCGTCGACGCCCCTTTAGGCTCCTCGGACCATTGTCTGATCCGGAGTGTTGTGCCACTCACGCTGAAATCGCGGTTGCATTCTGCAGGCTGCCGCCGTGTTTGGCACTATAGGTCAGCCGATTGGGATGGGATGCGGTCTTTCTTTGCATCCTACCCTTGGGGGCGGGCTTGCTTCTCGCCGGATGATCCCAACGTTGTTGCGGATTCTGTTACTGATGTGGTACTTCAGGGTATGGAACTTTTTATTCCTTCCTGTGTGGTGCCCATTGGAGGCAAATCTCAGCCACGGTTTGGTCGCTCCTGTAAAATAGCATCATGCTATAAGCAGGAGTGCTACCAAGCCTGGGTTGATGCATCAGCGTCCCGGGATGTAAACACCAGCGCTCTAAAAAAGAAGTATAATTCCGCCTCTAGGTCCTTCAAAAGAGTCATTGCCAAGGCAAAGTCAGAGCACATAGGCAGAATTGGCGAGAGACTAGTTCGCCTTCCTTCTGGAACCCGTGCATTCTAGTCTCTCGCCAAGGCTGTCCAGGGGAATTTCTGTCAGCCATCTCTTCCATCTCTGCACAGGGAGGACGACTCACTGGCCCATACTGCAAAGGAGAAAGCCGATCTTCTAGGCTCCTTCTTTGCGTCTAACTCGACTCTCGATGACGGGGGGAGTACGCCGCCGACCATCCCGCGGTGTGAGTGCTCCATGCCGGAAGTGCAGTTCACACAGCGCTCGGTTCGCAAAGCACTCCTCTCCCTGGACATCCACAAGTCGAGTGGGCCTGACGGAATCCCCCCAATTGTGCTGAGGACGTGTGCTCCAGAGTTGGCACCGGTTTTAACGCGTCTTTTCCGGTACTCCTACTCCCTAGGCGTAGTTCCAAAATCATGGAAGACGGCTTTCGTCCACCCGATCCCTAAAAAAGGCGACCGCTCAGACCCGTCCAACTACCGGCCAATCGCCATCACCTCCTTGTTCTCCAAAACAATGGAGTCCATTGTAAACTGCCAGCTCATGAGGTACCTTGAGGATCACCAGCTGATTAGTGACCGCCAATACGGTTTTCGCCGTGGTCGGTCAGCTGGTGATCTTCTGGTCTACCTCACTCACAGATGGGCGGAGGCAGTAGAGTTCAAGGGGGAGGCATTGGCCGTTAGTTTGGACATTGCGAAGGCCTTCGATCGGGTTTGGCACAAAGCGCTTCTTTCGAAGCTCCCTTCCTATGGGCTTCCCGAGAAATTGTGCGATTGGATCACCAGCTTTCTTGCAGATCGGAGCATCAAGGTCGTTGTAGACGGTGCAAGCTCCGATTGCAAGCCTATTAATGCTGGTGTTCCACAGGGCTGCGTGCTATCGCCAACGCTGTTTCTTCTGCATATCAATGATATGTTGCATACCCGTAACATTCATTGCTATGCAGATGACAGCACTGGTGATGCTCTTTACACCGGCCGAGCCAATATTTCTCGGGAAAACGTCTCCGAGTGCCGGGACAAACTTGTGTCTGAAGTCGAGTCTTTGCTGAACAGAGTCTCGGATTGGGGACGACTAAATCTAGTCCAGTTTAACCCCCAGAAGACACAAGTTTGCGCGTTAACCGCTAAAGAACCCCTTTTTCGTATCCCCTCAGTTTCAAGGCACTCCCCTTGTTGCCTCAGCCAGTATCGGAATCCTCGGCGTCGACATATCGAGTGACGTGCAGTTTCGTGGTCACTTGGAAGGGAAGGCCAAATTGGCCTCTAAAAAGCTTGGCGTGCTCAGCAGAGCGGGACAGTATTTCATGCCGGCACACCGCCTGCAACTTTACAAGGCGCAGGTTCGGCCGCACATGGAATACTGTTCCCATCTCTGGGCTGGGGCTCCCCAGTACCAGCTCCTTCCACTTGACCGCATCCAGCGCAGAGCGGCTCGAATCGTCGACGACCGAGTGCTTTCCAATCGGCTCGATTCACTGGCGTTGCGAAGAGATGTTGCATCTCTTTGCGTATTTTATCGCATCTATCACGCGGAGTGCTCTGAGGAATTGTTCGGATTAGTCCCAGCCGCCAAATTTCGTGAACGCACGACACGGCAAACGTCCCGATACCATCCACACCATCTGGATGCTTGGCGGTCCACCACTGTACGTTTCACAAGGAGTTTTCTTCCACGTACAACCTCTCTGTGGAATAGTTTATCACCGGCGATTTTTCCGGACCGATACGACCTGGGGACCTTCAAGAAAAGAGCTTACTCCTTTCTAAAGGGCCGGCAACGCACCCGCAATTCTCCTGGTGTTGCGGTTGATCATGGGCGGCGGTAGTCACTTAACATCAGGTGAGCCGCATGCTCGTTTGCCCCCTCTTCTATAAAATAAAATAAAAAATAAATAGCTATATGGTCCGGAGTCCCGGAAATCGAGAACGCCTGCCAGGGAGTGGGAGTGCTGTTGTCGTCCCGGTTGGTCGATCTTATGACTGAATACAAGGTTGTGAACTCAAGACTTCTCTGGGTTCGCTTCAAAATGGGACTGACGAAGTTATTCCTTTTGGCTGTTTATGCGCCGGTAGCTTCGTCGTCCAGGGCTGAGCTGGAGGAGTTTTGGGAGAATGTAAGAGAAGTTCTAGATTTGGTTAAGGGAAACGAAAGAACTGTTGTATGTGGTGATTTGAATGGATGGGTAGGTATCGCTCGACCAGGATACGAGTCGGTGCTTGGAAAGTTTGGCGATAAAAGGGTTAATGATGCTGGCAAGCTTATACTACTTTGAAAAGGGTCTTCTTGTGACAAACACTATGTTTAATCACAGGAAAATCCATATGTACACTAGAGAGAGAAAGAATGAGAGAAGTATGATTGATTTGTTCTTGGTGGATGACCGACTGCGAAAACAGGTGATGGATACACGAGTGTTCAGGGGTGCTGACCTGGGAACGGATCATTATCTAGTAATTACTAGATTTAGGGGTTTGTTCGCGGGTTGGCGCTACCGGACGGCAGTAACAGAACCACAGTCGGTCTGTCGCATCCGAAGCTGGAAGCTTCAGGAAACGGATACTAGGGACAAATATCACACGAGGGTAGCCGAAAAGCTTGACACCATCGATGGCAGGAAAGAATGTGTGGAGAGAACATGGCAGAACCTTAGGGATGGAATGGTAAGTGCAGCGGAAGAAGTGTGTGGAACGACAAAAAGAGGTAGTAGTAAAAGAAGAGATGCATGGTGGAATGATGAAGTGAGAGAAGCTGTAAAAAAGAAGAAAAAAGCATGGTTAGACTACTTAGCCTCTAGTAACGATGAGCATATGAGAGAGAAGATGAAAGAAAGACATAAGCTGCAGAAAGTTCATGCGAAAACATTGATTGAGGAAGTACGTGAAAGGTGTAGAATAGAAGCGGACGAGAGGTTGTCGCGCAACTTTAAGGAAAACTCCAAACTCTTCTGGAAAGAGGTTGGAAGGTCACGGAGTGGTGTGACAGCCTTAAGAATGAACAAAGTGCTTTCGAGAACCAATGACGTCCTCTCAGAAAAATCGGACGTCATGCAGCGATGGAGTGAATTTTATAGAGAAATGTATGCGTGTCATGATCTTAGTGAAGGATCCGGGGGTGACGCCGTGACTGGCACGCCAGACACGGACCTCGATGACACTGAGGTCAGGTCATCAGCATGAAAGAGATTGAACGTGCGATTCGAAGTTTGAAATGTGGTAAGTCTGCGGGACTAGACAGAGTTACTGCTGAAATGGTCAAGTACGGTGGGCCTCGCATCTGGGACAGCTTTCATCTGCTGTGCAATTTGTGCTGGCGGACGGGAGATGTCCCGGATGATTGGCGATCCGCAGTCATTGTGCCTTTATATAAAGGTAAAGGTTCACATTTTGACTGCGGGTGCTATCGGGCGATCAGCTTGACCAGTTTAGCAAGTAAAGTTTACTCGAAGGTTTTGACACGTAGGATGCAAGAGAAATCGGAAAGATTCTTATGGGAGGCACAATGCGGATTTAGACCTGGAAGAGGATGCACGGATCAAATGTTTTCTCTCCGCATGATCACGGAGAAGCTTCTGAGTGTTAACCAGAGGATTTTCTGTGCTTTTGTGGATCTGGAGAAAGCATTTGATAAGGTTATAAGGAAGAAAATGTGGGAACTGTTGCCGGGATATGGTGTGGATGGTCGATTGTTAAGGGCTGTGCAGTCACTTTACTATGACTCTAAGGCTTGTGTGCGGGTAGGGCATGACCTGTCACCCATGTTTAGCGTCCAAGCGGGCGTAAAACAGGGTTGTGTCATGTCTTCCTGGCTGTTCATACTGTATCTCGACAGCTGTTTACAGAAGCTGAAAGATAGCTGTTTGGGTGTGAAATTGGGTGACATAAAAGTTAATTGTCTGCTGTACGCTGATGATGCAGTGCTTATTGCACCATCAGAAGCAGAACTGCAGGCATTAGTCACGTGTATGAAAGAGGAATGTGAAATTAAAGGTCTCCGTTTGAATGCTAATAAAACTAAGGTTCTGGTATTTGAAAAGGACGAAGAGAGAACGAAATGTGAAATATGGGTAAATCAGGAATGTCTAGAACAGGTAAATGAAATTGTATACTTGGGGAGTGCTTTCAGCCGGGATGGAAGATGTGATTTGGATGTGGATAGGCGTGTCGCTGCCGGAAACAAAGTCAATGGTGCCCTGAATGCATTAGTAAAAAGGCAAGGCGTGGTGAAGAGCGCACGCCTTGCAATACATAACGCAGTGTTGGTACCGACTTTGTTATATGGCAGCGAAACCTGGGTACGCCAGAAGAAGCATAAAAGCAAGTTGAATGCAGTGGAGATGCGATCTCTTCGTAAAATGTGTGGCGTTACCATAGCCGACCGAAAGCGAAACGAAGAGATTCGCAATATGGCAGGATTGAACGATGACCTTATCACAAAAATTGATAGTGGCGTACTCCAATGGTTTGGGCACGTTGAACGAATGAGTGAAGACCGAATGGTGAAGAAAATATATAGAGCGAAAGTTAATATTAAAAGGTGTCGAGGTAGACCGAGACTAACTTTCGAAGACCATGTGAGCAAATTGCTCGAAGAGGGGAGGGTCAAGAGTACTCGGATACCTAGACGTGCATGTATGAAGAAGTTAATGAACCTGAAAGAAGCGAAAGAGGTATGTAAGGATCGTGACACTTGGCGATCTGTTCTCTCTGGCTACCCCGTTAGGGATTGTGCGTGAAGATCAATGTTGACGCCATCAGTCAGCAAAAAGAAGCTATCATTTGTGCAGAGTACACCTGTGCAGACACTCGATTCTACCTACTGCTCATTAAATATACAAGGCAAATACAATGAATGAGAGATTACTTTTTTATCGTAGGTAGTGGTAGTAATCACGCTGTGGCTATACCGGTGCAGCGCAAATAGGTCAACTTAGAATTCCAGCGAAAATAGCGGCATAATGCTGCTGTTTTTCGTATGGTGAGTAACGGGCAACCAAGCAGTGGCGTAGCTACCTTGGGTGGCACCCGGTGCGGAAGTTGGTGGTGTCACCCCATCGAAAGTAAAAAGCAGTAAATTTTATATGACAAAGGACATGGATCATTTATTATTTATAATATTGAAGAAATAACAAAACAATAATAACTAAGACCGAAAAACAATTGTTATACAATTAAAATTTCTTCTTTCTAGCTTTGACAGCTGCAAACTCAGCAATAACTTAATTAAAATTTATATTTAGTATTGCCTTGTGTTCGATGGCTAATATACCAAGATTGCTAAGCTGCGATTGGGTCATTGTTGCCAGCAAATAGTTTTTTATTAATTTTAAATGAATTAGCCTAACTATGAACCAATGAAGAAAATGAAACGAAACCAAATTTATTTTTCAATATAATCAAAATGAATGCTAACACACTTCTGACATCTGTGAATCAACATCTCTAAACCTTTATAAAAATAATCACATTTTTTATCCTCAAAATGACTGAAGACGGCCGCCTGCAACTCTTCAACGCTTGAAAATTTTCTGAAATAAATAATAGTCGGACGGGGCCATACCTGGATTGTAAGGTGGATATTGAACTTCTGTGAACCCGCATTGACGAACTGCATCCTTCGAAACACCAGCGGTATGAACAGGGGCGTTGTCATGGAGCAACAGGACACCTTTAGACAGCTTGCCTCTTCGTTTTTCCTTTATCTTGTCTCGTAATTTATATATTAAAGAAGCATGATATTCGCCGTTCACGACTGTGTTACGTTCTTTAAAATCCACCATCAAAATGCCTTGAAAATCCCAAACTATTGTGCACATCAGTTTTTTAGTCGATTGTTGCACCTTTGCCTTTCTAGGGGGCTTTTCACCCTTATAACGCCATTCCATTGACTCGCCCTTGCTTTGTGGATCATAATACAAGATCATAGTTTCATCACCAGTCACTGGCCGCTCGATCATAGTCTTTGGATTTTCGCCACAAAGATCCAAAAACTCCGAAGCGCAGCGCACTCTTTCCTGTCTCTGTACCGCTGAAAGAAGTTTCGGTACCCATCTTTCACTCACTTTTTTCATGTGAAGATGTTCATAGATCGAACGGTACTCTTAGAGAGCCCAAGCTTTGCTGCAATTTCTCTAATCTTCAAATGGCGGTCACTCAGAACCTCCTCTTCGATAAGAGAAATCGTTTCGGGAGTGAGCACTTCCACAGGTCGACCGTCGTGGCCAAAGTCTTCGACGGTTTCTCTCCCGAGGCGAAACTCTTTCACCCAATTTTTCACTGTGCTATAGGAGGGGGCAGACTCCTTATACACGCCATCCAATCGTTCTTTTATTTGGGCAGGGGATAAACCTTCTTTAAACAGAAACTTTATGACACTTCGATACTCAGTTTTCGACATTTTGAAAAAATACGCGACTCTCGTTATTCAAATGCCTGTTTAACTAAGACTAAGCATTTCATGTCGATGCATGTTTCTTATATTAAGTGCACGATAAACATACTATTTAATGCAACACAACATGTAGCGACATGTCGCGTTGAACTATATCAGGCCAGTTCATTATGGGACCGCCTGGTAGCTACGGACACCCAAACCGTCATGAACAATTTCAGTGCAATACAATAAACTTTAAAAAATCTAAAGACACCCAATCAGTAACCGTAACATTAGCGGTTTTTATGTGTCTTCGCAGTCTTGGTATCTCCAAAAGTAATTCGGTTTCTGAGACCTCATCATAAAAATCACTAAATTCATTCCCCTTCCAAAAACTTCTAATCCTACATCTTTATCCCAATTCCGCCCTATTTCCATTCTTCCGATCTTATCTAAAGTACTAGAAAATATAGTTCAGAGGCAACTATCTCAATTCCTAACTGTTCACAGCCTGCTGAGTCCTATTCAATCTGGTTTTCGTCCAGGCCATAGCACAGTCAGCGCTCTGATTAAAGTGTCTGATGATATTCGCTGGGCCATGGACAAAAGACTTCTCACTGTTTTAACATTATTGGATTTTAGCAGTGCATTTAATTCCGTTGATTATGACATACTTCTTGGTATTCTTGCGTCCTTAAACATTTCACCATCAGTAATCTCTTGGTTTAATTCTTACCTTAGGGGTCGCTCGCTGTGTGAACACACTGCGAGCGACCCCTAAGGTAAGAATTAATGCCATGAGGAGGATTTCTCCGAGTGGTGTGATCTTACGGTGGGTGTTCCTCAGGGTGGTGTTCTTTCCCCACTTCTCTTCTCTATTTTTATCAATGCTCTCACTACTGTTCTCTCCTCTTATTATCATCTCTATGCTGATGACTTGCAATTATACCGTCATTTCAAAGTCCAAGATATAGATGAGGCTATTAATAAGCTGAATGCTGACTTAAGTAGCATAAGCTGTTGGGAAAAATTTGGTCTTCTTGTTAACCCTGCTAAATCCCAAGTAATGATTATCGGCAGCTCATATATGCTTAATTTATTAGATTGTTCGAAGATCCCTGCAGTTACGTATGATAATACTCAAATTCCATATACAGAGACCGCTAAGAACTTAGGTGTTATTTTTGATAATAATTTGTCTTGGGTCGCTCACATTAATATGATTAGCAGAAAAGTGAACTACTCTTTTCAATCTCTCAAACGTCTCCAGATGTTTTTATCGTTAAAAACTAAGATAACCTTAGCTCAAGCACTTCTTCTTCCTCTCATTGACTACGCTGATGTTAGTTTTTTGGATGCTTCAGTGGAGCTGTTGAACAAACTGGAACATGTTCAAAATTTGTGTATACGTTTTATTTTCGGTCTTCGTAAGTTTGATCATGTTTCAGAGTACAGGGCTCAATTAAACTGGCTTCCTATCCGTAGACGTCGAGACTTACATGTGTTATCATTTCTATACTTTCTACTCTTTAATCCTCTTGCACCTCCATATCTCCGCGAGCATTTTGAGTATCTTGTACCTCGTGAAACTCAGTGCCGGACCACTAAACAACTACTTCTCAAAACTCCTTCTCATTTCACAAGCCGATGTGGTGGATCCTTTATTGTAAGGGCGGTCAAGCTATGGAACTCACTTCCACATGACATACGTGCTAGCTCTTCTCTTGATATATTTCGAAGCAGAGTAAAGAAATATTATCTGTCAATTTGGAATTATAAATATTTACATATTTTATGTATTTATATGTATAATTGTATATATATGTATATGTGTATGTATGTATATGTATATATATATATATATATATATATATATATATATATATATATATGTGTGTGTGTATATGTGTATATATGTATGTAAATTAATAGAAATAAGAATAAAAGAAATAAGATAATGGATTGTACTTGTATGTTATACACTTATATGGTAATTGTTAACTGTTACTTATAGCCAATTTCTATTAAGTAGCGTTATGTTAATTATTAAGTACGCACGCTGCTACCTACTTGCTTTATATATAAAACTATTTCTCTTTCCCAATAGGTTTGCTGGAAGAGAACTCTTATTAGGGTTAAGCTCGCCTTTGTACATTTATTTAAATATTTAATAATTGTTACCAACTTATTGTGTGTACAATAAAGAATAAAGAATAAATTTAAATGTAGCTAATTTCAGTTCTTCATTATTCGCCAAAATCACAGTATCTGTTTGTACGATCTCGAACAATGAAGTTATTTATTTATTTATTTATTTATTTATTTATTTATACTTTTTTGTACACCACAATACAGAAACATCAATATAGTTAAAACTAATTAAAGTATGTACAATAGGCGGTCTTATCACTGAAAGTGATTTCTTCCAGACAACCTTTGCGTAGAGGAAAGATGCAAACAAAAGTTACAAATAGAGGGGGGCATGCAAAATAATAATAATAAAAAAAATACAATAATACATACAGATAAAAGTAAGTGAAAGTTATATATAAAATATCATATAATAGATTAAATGAAAAGAGTAAGAGAAAGGTAAAGTAATTTATCTAATAGCGTTCTAAATAATACGATTTAACAAGAATTTTGAAAGAGTGAAGAGATTTAGCACGACGAATATGGAGAGGTAAGGAGTTCCACAATCGCACAGCGGTTATGGCGAAGGATTTCTTGAAAAAGGAAGAAGAGTGCAAAGGTGTAGAGAGAGAAAGATTGATGGATGATCGAAGGAACCGATTATGGGTAAGAGAAAGATACTGGAAACGGTTTTTTAAATAAAGAGGAGTAGAAGGATTAAACAGCACACTATACAACGCGGAGAGAATGTGAGTATTCCTGCGAAGGCGGATCGGGAGCCATTTGAGCTGTTTGCGAAATTCGGAGATATGATCATATTTGCGAAGCCCAAATATAAATCTAATGCATAAATTTTGAATGCGCTCAAGCTTATTAAGCTGCTCCTCGGTAATGTCAAGATAGCAAATATCAGCATAGTCAAGGATAGGCAGAAGAAGAGACTGGGCGAGCGTAACTTTAGTTGCTGTGGGAAGGAAATTACGTAATCTACGTAAAGAGCTTAACGCAGCAAACATTCTTCTACTGACCTCATTAACCTGTGAGGTACAAGACATACAGGAGTCAAGATACAACCCCAGGTTTTTAACCTTGTCACTGTAAGGGATTAGAGTGCAGTCTAGTATAATAGGGAGTAGGGAAGACCAGTCAATTTTGCCAATTAATCTAGAACTACCGATGACAATGACCTGAGTTTTCTTAGGATTAATCGTTAAACCATAACATTTACTCCAATTCGAAATACAAGTCAGATCAGCGTTAATAGTGTCAACTGCTTTAGATAGATCTTCAAGAGAGGACTGAGTATAGATTTGGAGATCATCAGCATACAAGTGGTAGGAAGAGGACAAATTATGACTTATAGAGTTAATGAAAATTGCAAAAAGGAGAGGAGACAACACGCCACCTTGTGGTACACCAGCAGCTGTAGTAATCCAGGTGGAAAAACCTCTTGCACCTGAATTCGCTGTCGGCGACCAAACAAGTAACTTCGAAACCAGTCAACTACAGTTGGAGATATGTTGAGAGAGCGTAGGATGCTTAACAAGATATCAAAATCTACAGTATTAAATGCGTTACTAAAATCAAGCAACGTGAGAATAGTAAGCTTTTGTTTCTCCATACCATACCGAATATCATCAGTGATTTGTAAAAGTGCAGTAGTCGTACTATGGCCAGGACGGAAACCGGACTGCAAGGGATTTAAAAGATTGTGTTTTGAAAGATAGGTGCTTAATTGATTGTGCACAAGACGTTCTAGAACTTTGGAAAAGAAAGGCAAAATAGAGATAGGTCTATAACCGGAAAAACTGGAGGGATTTGACTTTTTCGGAAGAGGAACTACAAATGCGTCTTTCCAAGCTGAAGGGAAAGAAGCTGAATTCAGTGATTTATTCAGGATAGACGTGATTATAGGTAAAAGGAGATCAATGAGAGGGATGACCATTTTCCGACTAATGCAGTCACTACCAATCGAATTTGAATGGATGGACATTATGGCTCTCTTAACATCACAACTGTTAAATTGACTAAAATTAAAAGCAGGGGTGTCCGGAGTGGGAGCTTTTGAAAGAGAATCTAAAGTATTATGTTTTGCTTTATCGTTAATGCAAGACGAAGATGAGAAATGCAAATTAAGTTGATTGAGATCAAGGTTATGGTGTGTGAGATTTTGTCGTCATTTCCCAACTCCTAAGGACTTAAGAAATTTCCAGACCCTAGCAGGATCAGGATCTTGTACTGATTCATGGATATGGCGTCGTTGTGCTTTTCTACACAAATTGTTGCAACGATTCCGTACTAATCTATACTTCTCTCTATTCAAATCGCTAGGGACTGACTTGTATTTAGCTTTGGCACAATTTTTAATGTGGATGATTTTTTTTATATTATCGGTCAGTCAAGGAGAGGGAGGATGCTTTACACGCACTGGACGAACAGGAGCATGAACGTCGAAAAGTTGAATTAACAGAGAGTTGAACAAAGCAACCTGTTCATCAACAGTAGACGCATTGACGACTACACTCCAATCAATCTTTACAGCGTCATTTAAAAGCTGCTCCAAATCCAAGTCACTAAAGTTACGCTGAAGTAGTATCCTTGACTTAGCTTTAGGGGGACGGATTTTGTACGAAAAGTATAAAAGGTCGTGATAGGAAAAAGAATCAGCAGCATGTTGCCCAAATTTAAGAACATGGTCAGGTAAAGACACAATCATTATGTCGAGAAGAGAAGGGGCACAGTTCGGGAAAAAGTGTGTGGCAGAAGTAGGAAGAAGTTTTAAATTTGCTGCTTCAATAATAGATTTAAGTTTTATTGATCTAGCGTTGTTTTTTAAAAGACAGGTATTAAAATCACCCATAATAATACTGTGACAATAGACAGGTGTAAGATTGTCAAGAATATTTTCTAACGTGGTGAAGTAGTCGACAGTGAGAGAGGGACTGTAAAAAACTCCAAGAAGTAATTTTGTATGACCAAGAAGAACTTCGATAAAGAGAAATTCAGCTTCGTTTCCAGTCTGCGAACCATTTGAAACTTGAATTACTGAAAAAGGTATATGTGAGCGCAGATAAATAGCAACACCACCACCGCCCCGATCGGTACGGTCGTTATGAATCAAATGAAAACCTGGAAGCGAGTAGGAAGTTGATGGAAGACATGGTTTTAACCACTACTCCGAAACAAGGATAGCGTGTATGTTTTTGCTATTAAAACTTGACAACATGTCGGGGTAATGAGCAGGAATACTTTGAGCATTTATGTGAATAGCGTTAAAGTTTTTGTTAGATTCAGAAAAAGTTGAATCTAACATAATATTTAAGGGTTTAATACTTTCAAAGCTGTCAATACTGCTTAATCCATCAGAGGCAGAATCAAAGGCGAAGGAATTGGAACTCCGAACACTATCATCTGAAGAAATCATATAAAATTATATCTGATTTAACATACAATAGACACAAAAGTGAGAGGTGTATAACAGATGAGTCAAAGTGTCAAAGTTACAGTACGTTAACTAGCAATTATCTACCTTACAATATACTTTTATCACTAATACTAAACATTCCAAAGAAAGATTACAATAACAATTACCAACATACAAGAAAAGTTATAACACTAAATAATAAACATTCCAAACAGAGATTATTAATCATTACATTTTGCTATCTAATCTACAATTAACAAGGAAAAGTAATGAAGATATAATGATAAAAAGAAAACTAAAATATGAAGTCCAGAGAAAAGTTATAACAGAATTACAAAAATTAATAAAATATAAAATTAAATTATTTACGAAAAAGTTCATTTTTTACCGGCCCTCTTACTACGCTGTGGTGCACCTTTATCTTCGGGGGCCTTATTTGCCTCAACCACAATAGGATAAACGGGTGAAGCAGAAGTTGACCCGTTGCATAATGCGTCAAGCTCAGACAAGGTCTCAAGTTGGTGCCTTGTGCCATCTGGAGTAAAGATATTGATAACTCCATCCCTGGTCCAACATTTGGTGATGCCATACCCTCGCCTAGCTTCTAGAAAAACACTGTGGCGCCTCCTTGTTAGAAACTCAGACTGGGTTATACCTGTGCCCTTAAGTTTGGTTTTGGAGTACCAAACCTTGTCTCGCATCACAGTATCGCTGAATTTGACAACTACAGGCCTGGAAGATTTATCAGAAGGGCGTCCCAGACGATGACAACGGCTTATGGATGTTGATGTGATGTGAAGTTACATTTTGAAGAGACTTCGATCTGGTTTGGAGTTCAACTCTGAATCGGTCAAGACATTCCAACATATCTTTTTGAAGTTCCTCTTTCATTTCCCTCTTTCAGTTCTTCATTCACGAAACAAATGAGAAATGTTGCAACTGAGACGTCAAAGATCGCGAGTATGGGACGGGGAATCCCCCACGACAGCGTCAGGCTCTTTTGCGGAAATCCCCGAATTATACATAGAACTGAGCTAGTGATAGTGGAGGAATCCCCGATCAAGAAATTTTTGTGCTAGCGATTTTTTTTGTTTGTACATTGTTCTTAAAGTTGAGAGACCGGGTGGGTGTCACCCCAAAAAAGGTGACACCCGGTGCGACCCGCCCCCACCGCCCCCCCCCCCCCCTTTGCCATGCCACTGCAACCGAGACTCATTTTACTGATAACAAGGCATTCGATCTTATTTATTGAGATTCTTAATCGATTCGAGGATAGATACATCTATCCTCGAATCGATTAAGAATCTCTCACGTCGATGGGCCACAGCAACAACTTACCATTTGGTGGACTGTGGCTCGTTTGTTACCATTATTCTATTTAAGAATAAAATGTAATTTAAAACTACCTGTATATTTCTCATAATAACATTACAACCCTGTTTATGACATAAAGATCTATTACGCACGCACCACGTCTCTTGTCTCGCCGTCGCGCAGTATAATTTACAGCGTGGTTAATAAATATGTCAAGATGTTTATTAAGATGTTCGAGGCCGTGGGAAAACGCGTATCCCTAAGCTAAAAAATCCTCTTTGCTATACACTTTGTACAGATATACTGCAGGTAATGCATGACTCGCCGTGTAAGGGTCGACGTGAGGGAATTCACTGTACGCTCATATCATCCTGTGGGTGCCCGAAGGGGCGACGAAGAGAAACTGAAAAAGGAGATGCGCAGCAGCATCTTCTCGATAACAACCGAAATTAACTTTTTGACATCTCTGCAAGCACTGCGTTACTAAGCGTTTCATAACGGTGCTGCAAATCCCACGGGTTCAAATCCCACAGGAAACAAATGTCGCTTACGAATAATTGTTCCAGGTCTTGATGTGCGTCCTTGTGTAATTTATGGATGTAAACCATCCTCACTATACAGAAGAATATTCTGTAGTGGGTTAAGCGGTTTAAAAAATAAATAAAAAAGAGTGCGGTTGCCAAGTATGGCAACTATGACAAAATCATCCATATGAGACAATCTGTGTTCAGCAGTTGGACAGACTGTAATGAACACGTCTAGACAAGTTACAGCTTTTATACAACCCATTCTTAGCACAGGCCTGCTCATTTCTGAGAGAGTTTTAGGGCAAAACAGTGTCCGGAGCGTTGCCCAATTGCTACGTCGACGGACTTCACGCGTCGTCGAAATATATTTTTAATTTCTCAAAAAGAGTAGTTAAAGAAAATGGTGGAAAAAATTGGGATGTGCAGAGTGAATTTAGATAGAGGGTGGAGGGTGCAAATTATATTTTTCCTTCGTTCGGTTTTCTATATATTTTTATACTTCGAAAATGCCGCATTTTAGAAAACGAAGACGACGGGGTTGCCTTATTATAAAGATGGCCTAGTTTAGTTTGAGCAAGGGCTGATACAGGATTTAATATCTCTTTATCTATCTATGGGCTCTCTATATAGCTGTACAGGGGCAATTGTTCTTGCATCAGAATCATATTTAGCAATAGATTGTTTTGGCATCCATAAACTTGCCCGTGCCCGTTACAGTTCAATCTGTTTAAAGACAATTGTTGAAAAATTATGACAGTAGAACAATGTGGGTTAAGAATGGGTGAGGGAGCTGACAAATTACTCTTGTATACCAACGATCTACTCATATTTGTCGTCGGTAGGTGAGTTGCATATTTCACACCAATCTTCTGTAATATAAATTTCTTCCGAATAAAGAATTTGCATTTTCCTACTTAAATCCTCTCAGTAGATTAGTACATTATTATAACGGCTTTGCCATTCTAATGTATCGTTATAAAAATACTTTATTAACATTATACGTTCTTTATACGTTATTATACCCATAAAATGTTTTTATGAAAGAGTCTGAGGCAACATCCACCCCCTCCGCTCCCTCTCCCGCAGCGGAGCCGGTCTATTATTTAAAATAACAAGGGTTCATGGCGCCCCGGGCACTACATACAATAAACGTAAATTACACATAATTTGATTCGATAGAAATTACACGGAAATATGTGTCTATTAACGTTATAACGTTAAATTTTGTACGCTTTGAAGCACTTTTAATTGTATCGTGTGTATCATGAAGGCTGCACGGGGATGAGATGAGAATGGTCGAGTGTGCTGCACCTAAGGGGGTGAACAGTAGATGTAAGAAACAAGGAGACTTCGCGACTTTAGTGTACATGAAATATTTTCATACAGTGTAGAACTACTACATATCATGCTAAATAAAACTTATCCTTCAGTCCGCTACAGTCCATTGCTAGAAATGGACCTCTCCCACTGTAAGCATGATTCGATTCGCCACGCTAACGGATTGGCATTAGTATTGTCAGACGTTTCACATCTTTACGGATTTGACTCGTTTCTCCGTCGTCGGTCTAATTATTTAACATCCAACATGACAACATAGTTTTAACGCCAACTTTCAGGAATAGTGAAATCATTCTACCTGAAGCCCCGTCTCGTGGCTCCCTTTCCATTGATAACAAGAAATACGAGTTTTGGCGGGAACTTCACCGTCGACGGATTGTTTCTCCTGTTTTATCGTATAAAAATTGTTTGAAGCGGATATTTATAAGTACAAGTGATGAGGTTTTGTGTATTTAGTGTGTTCGCTTGTGAAAAATTAGTGAATACGACAAAACAAGTCATTCGATGTGGAAACATCAAGTTATTTTGCTCGCTTAGGCACTTGAGTTACTGTCGTCATCAACTGTCCGTTGGGTTAAGCCGCTGTGAAAATCTCCCAAAAACTGCAATATGATCAACATATTGTGAAGAAGTTTTTAAACATAATAATTATATTGGATAATTTCTTATTACTTGACACTGGCAAAAGTATAAACGTACGAGTCTGTGACCAACGAAAAAAACAAGGAATGTCATCTTAGTTCTCAGGGGTGACATCATTATGATATGGCCAACTTTAGGAAGTGTAACCGGAAAAATATGGAGTCAGAATAATGAATATTTAAAAATAATATTTCCTTAAGACAAAATAAAGAATGTTAAAGCAGTTTCTCTTTAATGTATTCCCTATTCCAAATTAACATAAATCCGGGGAAAGCGGGTGGTAGCTGGCAGCCCGAGTCCTCGCGGGCAAAGGGAGGGGTCGGGGGACGGGGGACTGCGTCGCAGCCCAAATATTAACGAAATAAGCGGCGACAAACAACAGTTTAGCGACAATTACAGTGCAACTTGCGCCATTAGCATGTTTTATTTCCTACTTCTCCTATTTAGAAGAGGATTGGAGAGGACAAGGCTGTCTCTCCTGACGCTTCGCCAAGCGTCTTACAATGTATTACGTCACTTGAATTTGAAAAAAAACTCCGGTACGTAAGAAATATAATATAATCATTCACTACAGCCTATTGAAAGTCCACAGCTGAACGAGAGGGGGAGTCCTGAGACTGCTTCATTGTGCCACAGTTCACGCACACGCTTGGCAGGTGGATTGGCACTGGCAACTGCAGTCATTTTTTTTGTAATTTTTAATAAATCTTGAAGATCTCTAGATGCTGCTCATCTCCTATTTCATTTAAATGTTTTTGTAAATGTAGGCAGACCTAATAAAACTAGGTACCCACATATCATTTTTTTGTTTGGAGAATCAATAATTTTACATTTCGTTATTCCTATTTAACCTTCTCGTTACGTATACCTCACAACTTGTGGACGAAAATGTACAACCAGTACGTGCTACCGGTGATGATGTATAGATTTAGGACGTGGCCCTTCATTCTGCTGGCTGTATGAGGAAACTTAAGGTTGCTCAGCATGCTATGGAGAGGACTATGCTCGGAAGCACTCTTTAAAACGAGGATATCCGCAAACCAAAAACGAACTGCTCGAATAATCAAAACCCGATAGGAAATAATGGCTCAAGAGTGACTAAGGTACTACCCCGTATTGTGCCGTGTGTGTCTTAAGAGACGACAGAGATAAACAAACCAGGTGATGGGCATTGGTGTCTTTCTAACAACCTTTCGCCGCCTTATTAAGCCGCCTGTTAAGTGGCGCTGAGGTCCGCGGGTTCGAATCCCGCACGGAATAAGTTTTTCTATGGCTTACAAATAATTGTTCCGGGTCTGGATGTTAATCCTTATAAATTTGTTGTTGTTTTGTATAAACTACCGCGACGATATAGGACAAAATCCTAGTATGGGGTACCTAACGCTATAAAAAATTATTTTCTTTCTCTGATGTCTATCCCTGTGATTACAGGTGCATGTGGTGGTGCTGTGAACAAATCAACCGACCCATTTCATTCAGTGGGTGTCGTGAAAAAGCGACTATCGGAAACGACAGAAAAAAATATTACTATGACTTTTAGTAGATGGCGCTTATGATAGACCTAAAATACCCAGACCGGCAAAGAACATCAGTGCCAAGAGTGCGAAAAATGTGGTACTGCGCGTGTCAATCCAAATATACTGACTGGTAGAGAACGCCTTTCATGCGTTAAGTCCTCCTTTGTACATTTTTTATAAGTTGAAATAAATAAAAGAAGAAGACGCATAATATGGAAATTACGAAGGCCTTTACATAAATATCAGCAAGCTTCTTCAATTTTATAGCGAATATATTTCAATCTGCACGTAAAAACTCTTGGTACCGACGCAGGCAAGCGCTGCCGTCGCAAACTTTATCCAAGTTGCGTTATGCAAATGTCGCTTAAAGCGCCTCATTATCGCGTCGCCTTGTGAACCCTAAACACAATATTTTCATTACGCACTTTGAAAGGACCCTTCGAAAAAAACAAGATTACTTTCTGAAGTTTGAAGCGAAATGGCGCTTGAAAGGGCCTAACTCAATTTGTGAGCAATTCCTCCCGCTGGAGTCGGCGGGGCCATATTTCAGCCCCTCAGCGGCGGATTAACTCGATTATAAGAATTCGGGGATGTGGTAATGGCTGTGTAATGTGGTGCCGATTCGGGGCGCATCTGTCTCGAGAATGGCGAGCTGCCAACGCATTGCCAGCGCATTGCCAACGCATTGCCAACGCATTTCCGAGGGAGCCCCAAATCTATAATAACATACAAACTAAAATCATGTCACACTTCTGTACTACCATTCTTATCATTACAGCCCGTTGAAGTTCGCTATAGAAATTAGGCCACGGTTCTGAGTCACTTATATTGACGGACTTCTGCATGTGTACTAAACTCTGAAGCCGTCAACTCGTCTAACGAATGGCGCTACTGTGGTGACATAATGATTTCTTATATTTACACTCTCTCTCTAGTCGGTCCCTCATGACTGAGGATCGTGATCACCATCACGGAGAGTAAATTTATTGTTTATAATCTCTCTCCACCGGGTCCTATCGCTGGCCATACGGAGAGCGTCGTAGAAATTTCGCGCACCGACTTCTTTGACTTGGTCGGACCACCGGGTTGGAAATCTACCTCTGGGCCTTCTTCCCTCTACGTTTCCAACAACTATCAATTTTTCGATACTTTCGTCCCCGCGGCGAGAGATATGACCAAAATAGCTGAGGATGCGCTGAAGACATGTGGTGGAAAGACGCGTCTTGATCTTGAGTTGTGATAGGATTGACACGTTTGTGCGTTTCGCAGTCCACGGTATTCGCAGCATTCGCCGCCAGCACCACATTTCGAACGCATCAATTCTTTCCCTTTCTCTGACGCGTATAGTCCATGTTTCCACTCCATAGAGAAAAATTGGGAATATAAGAGTATATACTAGGCGTAATTTAGTATTATTTGTTATGCTTCTGTTTCTCCAGATGTTTGTCAGCCTGGTCATCGCATCCTTAGCTATTGCTATTCTACGTTTAATTTCGGGAACGCAAGTACCCTCATTTGAGATCAGAGATCCTAGGTATATATAACTCTCCTCAACGTCGATCCCTTGAATGCTGCAAGTGTTGGAAAGTTTGCTAGCCCGGTCTATAACCATGAGTTTCGTTTTATTCCTGTTGATTGACAGACCTAGCTCTTCGCTTTCTAATTCTAGCTTATACAGCAGCTCCTCCATGTCCTCATAAGATGTTGCAAAAAGCACAGTGTCGTCCGCATATCGCAAGTTAGCCACCCTTTTACCCCCAATATGAAACCCTTTATCCCAGCCTTCCATGGTTTTCCGCATGATGTACTCCCAATATATATTAAAGAGCAACGGAGACAGTATACAACCTTGTCTCACGCCTTTCGTAGTCATAAACTCTTTGGAAAGACTGCCATCGAGTCTCACATAAGATCGGTTGTTATCATACAGGTTGGCAATTAGGCTGACTAGGTGTGTTGGTACTCCCATTTCGACCAATATTGACCATAGTTTATCCCAACGGACGCAGTCAAATGCCTTACTGTAATCGATGAAGCACAGTAACACTGGATTGGCAAACTCGCGACTCTTTTCAATAATCTGCCTGATATTTAGAATTTGTTCTCTTGTGCCCTTGCCCTTTACGAAGCCAGCTTGCTCGTCGGGAATCTGCCTGTTTAGGAAATTCTTAAGACGTTGATTTATTATATACAGCATGACTTTACTGGCGTGCGAAATTAAGGAGATTGTCCTGTAGTTTGTACAATTACATTTGGAACCTTTCTTATGCAAGGGCACAAAAACAGATTCAGTCCATTCTCTAGGCCATACGCCTGTATTCCAAATCGAGTTGCAGATGTTTGCTATAATTTTCCGGCCTATTGGACCCATGGCTTTTAAAAGTTCTGCTGGAATGCTATCTTTACCAGGTGATTTGTTCGTTTTTAATGCCTTTATTGCTTGTTCTACTTCGGCGTCTAAAATACTAGGTTCTGGGTCATTCATAGTATTCCAATTATTGTCAACACGAGCAGGTGTGTCCTGTGTACAGTAAAGTTCGGCACAGTATTGTCTCCAGCGTTCCAACACTGTATCTAAGTCGCTAAGTAGGTTTCCGTTTTTGTCTTCTATGGCCCATGTTTGAACGATCTTGCTCTTGCTTAGTTCGCGCACCCTTTTAAAAAGTTCGTGGGTTTCCTTCTTTTCGGCGTGCCGTTCGAGTTCGCAGCAGATATTGTTGATGTAATCATTGGTGTCTTTTCGGCACCGCCTCTGTATCTCCTGACTCAATTCTGCGTAACATTCATGATCTTCTTCTGAAACGAAACCCTTTTCCTTAAGCATGCGCCTTTCCAATATTATTTTAGATGTCTCCATCCTAAAATGACCTTTCATGGTTGCTGCTGCGTGAATTTTACTTTTATTCGCTTGCTCTATAATTGCATCTCTTAACTCTTCCCACGATACTTTGCAGTCGTCTTTGTTGGTACTCTGTGCTGTCATCGCCGTAAGTGAGTTCTCCAACCCAGATCTAAAGTCGCTAATGTGAACCGTTTTAAAATTCTGCATAGACTTCTGTTTGTTAAGTTTCTTTAGTCTAAGTTTAAATGTACACATGAGAAGCTGGTGGTCGCTTCCGCAGTCTGCTCCTGGGTAGGTCTTGGAGTTAAGTATAGAGGATCTCCATCGTGACTGAATCATAATGTAGTCTATCTGGTTATATTTACACTAATACTACACATTGAACAAAACTAATTTTCGTTAACCCGGGCTACTTTTTGAATAATAATTTTTGGTCCGATCTCCGCCGAATATGGATGGATACGACAGACTTCAGAATCTTGTTGCAGTCAGCGACGAGCTTTATCTGTCGAAGTTGGTTACTGTTGATTCAATAATGTTTCACTTAACTTGATTTTCTCGTTGATCCAGTGGTCGTAAACGCGGTTACTGTCGCTAATCATGAATTCTTCGGTTCGAATCCCGGCGCGAGAGTCAAGGAATAGAGAGTGCACCTGTGCTTGCGCAAACACTTTGGCACTATAATCCTGTCCTGTACAGATAGCTAATGTCCGTTTTCGCCGCCGTGACAGACATTCGGTCTGGAAAACATTATAACTTTAAGAATATTTACTTCAGGTAAGTAAAGTTACTGTCTATGTGTTCTATAAGGAACTTTTGTAGTTAGAGTCCATGTTATACGTACCACTGCTTGACACAGGCCTCCACTTGTTTCTGAGAGGGCAATTATAGTACGCCGCCGCTTCAGTGCGTTTGGTTGCAAATGTGCTCGACAAATGTATTGTGTCCCTCAAGCACGCATGTACAATGTTTTTCTATAAGGAACTTTTGTGGTAAATTAGCACTTAAATCTGCAATTAACACTTTTTTAAAGTTACCTCCACAGTCCACACTATCATTTTTTCCTGTATTCTGGAGGAAGTTTATATACATAAAATTACCAAAGACAAACATCCAGACCGGGAAAAATTATTTATAAACCATACAAATACAGATAATTGTACCACGCGGGATTCAAACTCGCGGTCCTTAGACGCGCAACTCAGTGCTTTGCCAATAGTCTACATTCTCATCAATTTTCTACCAATAGTGATTCTATTTAGAATTCAAAATAGTTGGTGTAATATGTGATTTGCTTAGTTTCAGTTTTTCTTGTAAATACAAAGAGCAATCTCTTAATGAAATTTGTCCCCGGCCAGTGCGGTTGGGGGGGGGGGGAGCAGTCCGGGGGAGGTGGACAAGAGGAATGCTTGATATTTAATTAAAGCGTTTTTGGGCTGCGTCTATATTTTATTGGAACCAATCGAAGTAAAGCCGGCCTCCTCAAAGTAAAAGTCCTCAGGACAGCGTGATTGTGTTGAGTCTTGCTGTTCAAAGGTGACGAAGTATTAGTCTCCTTTATTTAATTATTTTCAATTAAATATTAGTCTTTGGTAGAGGATTATTTCTCACGAAGAGCAGACAAAAGATAAACTTGTCCGTATATTAAAAAAAAAAGAAAACTTATATTTTTTTAATTAAAGTGACAGTAGGTTTGGGTACCTCTGATTCACCAGAGCGTTTGGACATGAAAAATTCCGCCGTTCAGTTCTATAGTGACTTGGCGGTTTTCGAAATATTTCCGAAATATTTTTTTATAATTCTATGACATGCAGCGCGGGGTAAGCATTTACAAATGTATTATTTTTACGACAAGTAACGTGGCAGTCATCTGAGTTAACGTCGATACATGTATAAACTTTTAATGTGTGGTTATTTAGATTTAAGATGATCATCATCCATTATCATCAGACCATTTATTCTAATCTCTCGAAAAATAGCTACTTTTAAAAATAGCTACCTCTAGATCTAGATCGTAAATCAAGATATATGAAATAATGCTATGCTATTGTTAAATATACCTTCAATACAAACATGATACAGAAGCGTAACAAAATGCGAGCAATTGTTTATAGAGCAAATTGTAGGCGAAATGTGTCGGACGCGGTGCAGATCAAAGCGCCGCCGGAGCGCCGCGCCACGCACCGTACAAGACTCGTGCATGCCTTTATATACTCCAAATTCATTTAAAGAAGTTTCTTGTATGCCAACACCACAGTGTAGGTTTGATTGAAATTGTTTCTAGGTACTACCAAATCTAGAAACAAATTCAATCAAACCTTTTTTAACTTATAGTGACTTAAAAAACCAAAAATATATTATTAGCAGGTTTTTTTAAACATAAGGGCGACAAACAAGCACACAGTCCACCTGATGGTGACTGGATGCTGTGGCCCACAGTTACTACATTTACCTATCCTTAGTATCCTTTGTTAAGGATCAAAATGCAAATGCGCTGTCACTTCGGAGTACTAAAATGGAAAGCCCTGTTTCCCGTAAGAAGGGTCTCAGTTTCTCGACACTCACAATACGAAACACAGCATCAACAGGCTGCTGTTTTATGCTGGTATTCTGTGAGAGCGTCGTCCTTCCTTAGTTGAGCCGAGTCATTCGTGCTACCATCATAATATACCTAGTTGCAGCGTGGCTCTACCACGTACTAAACATCCTTCATAATAAATTGCTATCCCAGATCAACTGGCTAATTAGGTAGGTACTGCCCGTATGAACTGGCTAACCAAATGCTGATTTACCACGTGCTAAACCTTAAAGCAAAAATATCTTGGACAAGTCTGCATGCCTGAGAAACAAAATATGTCAAGACTTCGTGGTTATTTTAAGTCAACACGCCCGCTGTAGTTAGGCTAACTTCTCCACTATCATTGAGCTATACAACACTCCACTATCCTCTTAGAATTACTTGAAGGTCTAACTACGCCCAGCAGTTAAACGTACTTAAGTTGGAAGTCTAAATATTGGCCATAGTCGGGATTGAAACCCTTACTGGGTTTGCCTTATCTGTAAGATATTCTCACCCAAGTTTAACAGTAGTAGAGCCACGTGGCAGTTTTTGCTGTCGCTAGAATGGGCCGGGTGTGTACCGGGGTACCACGACCTCACAGAATATTAGCGTGAAGCCGAGAGTTACCTCTACGTTTCGCTTAGATAGTGCAGGTGGTCGGAGGCCCAATTCCCCCTCCCCCTTAACATGGTAGGAGAATTAAGAGAAAAATTACCCCAGGTCCTTCCTGGGGTACTCCATTCCAGCACCTCTGGTGACGGAGAATCCCTTGCTGAGCCTCCACCAAGTTATCCTACTCTTCCTGAGCGTGGGTGCTCAGACTGCCCTGCGTATTCTGGGGGGGGGGGCGATTCCGCTTCCGACAAAAACTGCTCGGGGCAAGCGGAGCAACAACACCAAGGTGATCCCTGCCACGCTATCTTTTGCAACATCAGGGGACTTCATTCCAACCTTAACTCTGTCCACTACCATCTGGAGATGGTTAAGCCGGCCTTGCTCTTTTTTACCGAGACTCGGCTGTCCTCTCCAGCTGCATGCTACATATCTCTCATACCCGGGGTACAAACATTCCTTTGTGTTCCAAATATTCGCGTTTAATGACTACAGTACAGTTGTACGGCTGCTGGTTTCGGTTGTCAACGGCCCTCCATATTTAGTGCCGCGTCATGATGCGGCCGGCCCTTTCGCTGTTGCACCATCAAGCAAAAAAACTTCCATTACTCAACAACTGACATTTACAAGCTTTGAATGCATAAACACAATACTTGGTACGTTTTTTAATTACCAGCTAAATACTGAACTGGCTTGCTAAAAGAGAGAAGCTAAAAGAGATAACTTTTTAGAAAAATTAGGTTCAAAAAAGGAGGTTCTCAGTTCGACTGTACGTTTTACTGTAACTATTAGAAAATCTCGTGAAGTAACAACAGTAAAATTCACACAGGTAATCATGATGCACTTTAAAATGCGAAATTCACCTATTGTTACTGTGTGACAGTTTTTCAAGCGGCTAAAAATATAATATAACTTCTGAGTGAGTGAAACTTTATTTATTCGGCTTATTTAGTTGACATGATGAGCGCAAAGTTTGTGCGCGAGTGAGCGGCGGAAACTTCCGCGGGCACTTCGCCGCGTCGCTGTCGCCCGCCTCTTCACGTTCAGTCTGACGCACAGCTTCACTAATTAATTATAATTGTCAAAAACACTAGAAATAATTCCCTGTGAGACAAGTACTACAAATTTGTCTCCGATTGGGAAAATATATGGTCATGTTTATATTGTTTCAAATAATTAATGGCTGTAAATAGGCTAAAGACGAGAATTCAGATACAGGATTCTTCTGGTGGTCATTTTTCGGTTTCGTTTGGACGTTTGATGTTTAGTTGTATTTTGTTAATTTATCAGTCTCGATGATAAGCAACAGTGACTTTATATTGTTTTCTTACTTTAGCCAAAATTTTCTTCTCGTATAACTTAAGATCTCATCTACTTGACCACTCAATCACAGAGTAAGGAGGTCGGTTTCTTTACCCATGTGAAGTATGATGCCAGTGCCGATAACTAAGCCTACATATATTTATAGTACATATAATTCTTCTGTGCGTGGGTTTGTCACTGAACTCCTAAACAACTGAACCGTTTTTGATGAATTTTTGTGTATTTGAGTTGAGATGGATGGTTTAGATTCACAATTGTATGCGGTAAGTAGAAATCACCTGTGCGAAACCGGGGCAGATAGCTAGTTATAATATAAAATAAACGATTTCTACCAGAGCTACACATTCACACTTTTCAGTGTCATGAATGTTATTTTTACTTTTTAACCCTAATTAAATAAATTTACTCAATTCAAACATCACAATGGCCATCAAAAATAATTCAATTTTAACGTTTCCCCGAATTACCCGTGTCACAGAGCCGCTCTTTGATTGTCCATTGCTTTACAAATTTATCCATGTCATTGAGTGCGCGTGACAACTTGTCATGTTGGATGCGAGTAGTCCACTTACTCGAAGGGCCATTACTCGGACATATCATGAAAGCAGGCAGTAGGCAGCTGCGTCGCCGCCGGGCGAGTCAACCCTTACGAAGTGCATGTACGAGGTTTAACATTTATATGTTATACTCCTTTTCAGCGTAAGTAAAATCCCACACATAACCAGTCCCTTTGATTTACTTGAAAGGGTTTAGAAAATATATTACGCTTTACAAAACCACCAACATTCGAAATGCATGCCTATTTATATTTTTGTAGCAAACACTGATCCCAGCTCATGTACTAAACCACTAAAAGGCTACGTTTCGGAGTTTTAATACATTTTACTCACAATTATTTGACAAAGCCTAACAAAAATCACCAAGTGAAAGTAGTGAGAGTTACAAGCAATATAAGTCAAAATCTAGGCACCGCCTGCTCTTTTCCGTCCTCTTTTTGTTTTTTTGATAAATTTGTGGATAATAAGACCGTCCTTCTGTTCCACTGCGTTCCAGGTAAAACCATATCATATGCTATAAATATTTTCTTTCCTTCATCGTTTTCCTTACATAGGAAAAGTTAAAAAGTTAAAATTACAGCCTATATTCGTCCCACTGCTAAGCACAGACCATCCCTCATTTCTTAAAGGGTTTTAGGGCAAGGAAATGTCCGCCGCACTGCCCCCAATGTTTGTTGGCGAATTTCAAGTGTGTTCGAAATATATTTTTTTTATAATTTCTCAGACATGCAGGTTTCCTCAAAATTTCTTTCACGCCGAGCACGTGGTAAATCAGCACTTAAAATTGCAAATAACAATCTCGTTGGTGCCGGCGGGGATCGAGCCCAGGTTATTAGCGTACTGTGAAATTTACAGCGAGCGCTAAGCATCTGAGCTACCACGGCTCCACTTTTTAAATTTTAAACTACGTAATATATGTATGTATGTAGGTATGTAAGTATGTATGTAGGTATGTAAGTATTAGAGATCATCGGAGAGCGCCTAGTCCTAATCGAGCACAGCTCTCGTATATCATATATCAAATAAAAACAATTTACCGGTATTTTTAAGTAAGGCTACGTAATCTGCACACATATTTATAATTTGCACACATTTTAAGGCTGTAAATTAATATCTTAAAACAACTAATAAATATAAAGCTAGAACATGTACTTTGTAAATGGTAAACGTATTTTCTATGCTTTGCTAATGGTGTGCTCTCCGCCGTCATATTTTTATTTTCCTGTTCGGTGAACTGAATTTAATTTTTAATCAAAATTTAGTTGTCGGTGGATGGTTGAAGCACCCTTATATAGCGCCCGGAGCACCAATACTCGAGCAGTGATATCACGAGTGTGACGTCACATGCAAGTGCCCTCGCAGTCGTGTTGCCACTCGTCTCTGTCTCTTTTCTGAAGTTAAAATATCTAGTTTACCTTTGACAAATGAAACATTGAAATTTAGCCCGTTTTAAAAAGAAGTAAGAACTGTGTCACAATATGAAATCTGCAATCTTACATAATATGTTGTGTTTTATTATTAAGACGGGTACCGTGTAGTGGCGATGTAGAAATATAAACTACCCCCGGGGGAGGGGGGGGGGGTTAATGAATTGGAAGACGGGCAGCCATCGTAGTAAGTCTCGCTAATAACGACTTAAAATGAAGAAAACTGCCAACTCGCTTGCCAAGTGTGTCGCTCTGTTTGTGTGAGGCAATCTGTGGACCTTAGTAGATTGTAACGGTAACGGTATTATTACATTTGTTTTTTAACTTTTTAAATGAAACAGGCAGTATGTCACAATATAAAGCCTGCATTCATTAATAATAAAACACAAATTATGCAGCACTGCATAATTTGTGTTTTATATTTTATTGCCAAGCAAGCCATTAAAAAGTGGAAATAGACAGTAGTATTTTTTTACATGACATGCTACGGTTTTGGATTTGTTATTCATTAGAATGTCTGAATTTACAGTTTTTTTTTAAGAAAAAAGAGGTGTACACCTCAGACAAGACACAAAATACGAGTAGACTTTAAGGCAAAATAAAGAAAATATTAAATTTTATCCACGTCTTAAGATTTAATAGTAGCGCTATGTAATTATTTATGCTGTTATTCTGTTAACATATTTTTTTTTTATTTCCAGGTCCCCCCGGGCCCCCCGGCAAGCGCGGCAAGAAGGGCAAAAAAGGCGACCCGGGAGACCCCGGCCCAGCGGTGAGTTCGCTCTCCACAACAAACTCAGTTTTCTCGTTTTAATTAATTAACGTAACCACAGATCTCCTTAGGGAAATTACATACACAATATTTTAATAAAAAAGAGATCAGTAAGGAATATACCATAGCCCTTCATTACCTACTCGTATCAACGTCGTTGAAGTTACAGAGTTTATGTCCCGTTATAAAAGAATATTTTGTTTTATTTTTAATTTTCTTTACAGGGTTTAATGGGTGCACCGGGGAAGAACGGATTTCCGGTACTTATTTTTAGTTATTTATTATTTTTACTTTTTTCTTTTTCGTTATATGTAATTTTTTCAACTCTTAATGTCTTCACTACGCTCAGCGTGCTAGTTTCTCCTTCTGAGTGAAAATAAAGTTGAATTTTCTTATAATCTTTTGCAATTTATAATATAAGTAAAATATAAAAGCTAGTATTTTTAGAATTGGTACATTAGACTTTTAAAGCGATTTCCCCTTTTTACTTTTGTACTGTGACGAGCGCAAGGCCGCGGCGTGGGTCGCTCGCATACCGATGGCTTCTGTACGCCATTGTGACGTTTCAGGGAAGCAAAGGCGAGAAGGGCGAGCGAGGCTTTATGGTAAGAGGCTCCCCGTAGCGAACTGTAGTAGCCCCCCCCCCGCCCCCCGCCCGCCGCCGCTAACCGTCCCTCCCCCGCTGCAACTAACTACAATTAATACTCCGCAATGTGTTTTGTATAATCAATTGTACTCGTATTCATTATATACAATGTGTTTACTAGTTTTTTAATTTACTACTATTTATAATATTTTAACAACTTGGATTGCACAAAGTGCCAGTGTAACTTAGCATTAATGAAGGAATTCTAAGTCAATCTCTTACAAGTTTCAGTCCAGATCATATTATAATGGCATAACATGTTGATGTCAATGATATGAGCTTAAATTTGAGATTGTCTCTGAATACTGGTCTTACACATCTGTCACAATTAGTGCTGTGAAAATACCAATACATTCATAATCGTCATTTTTTGAATTAATAATCACAAAACAGAACGCTTTTCAATAGTATGAATTATATCTAATAGTACAGAGTAGCAGACAAAATTAAAATTGTAGTTAATGCATTTGAGCAAAACCCAAATCCACCTAGCGAAATGTAGACAGTAGAAATTGTGTAGTTATTAGAAAACTAACAACCTGTTAGTTTGAAGCATCTTCTTAACTAACACATACATTTGTAATAATATATCGGTTGTGGAAGTTATCAAGCGCACCAATCTCTTGGAATGCATGTCAACTTATTCTTCATTTCCAACGTAACCTTGTGCAATCTCTCTGCTGTATTTTTTAATTTCAACTAATCTTGCTTCCTCAACCATTCGGTGTTGGTACAATATTTTAAAATCAAAACACTAAAGTACAAAATATTTAGTTTCAAAATTTGAATTATTTATGAATTGGAGTGCTCAGATTTTTTTGCACTATTTTCAGGGACCAATCGGACTGGACGGGCCTAAAGGTGATCCGGTAAGTCCAATTAAAAAGAAATTATTGCTTGCACCTAAAAACTTTCTTAAGCAAAAAATAAATTAGTCTACTAATGTAAACTGTATGATATAATAAACCATGTCGTGTACAGTAACGGTGTAAGGATATTTACTATCCCCCACCCCCACACCCCCACACCCCCCCATCGCGTCAAGAGGTGACAGCGAGAAACTGAAGCAGGAGATGGGCAGCTACATCTTCCTGATACCAACCAAGTACCATACCAACCGTACCAAGTGATAAAGAAAATGCGGTCAATCCGTCCGCCAAGCACGGCCACTATGGCAAAATATAAGTAAGGCAGGTGTTCCTAATCCTCTCTTTCAACAATATACTGTTTAAATGGACTGTTAAAACTCACTATCGTGAGGATTAACTCCTGGGTTACCTATAAACCTGAGATTTTTTCTAGAATTTTTTCTTAGCACCTAAGGCGGTATAGAATGCTATAAAATACATGACATAGAGAATTTTGAAAATAAAAACCATCAGGTGTAAAAGGTTAATACAGTATATGCTCGAAAAAAATATTTGCATACATGAAATAAAAGGCTGTTACTAATCATAAGATAATCATACGAAATGAATGATGGAAATGGACTGTTTTAGGTTTTAATGGTAATGATAATAAAACGTACTGTGTTTCAGGGCCGACCTGGTGACAAAGGACAAAAAGGCGAGCTGGGCAGTCCAGGCTTCGATGTATTCGCTGCTGTAAAGGTGCGTGATTTTAAATAATATAGACGGCATTCGTACTCACGACGTAAGTCGAAATATATTTCGTTATTTAGTTTGAGCAAAAAAAAATTACTTCGAATGGTTACAATTGTAGCCGCTGTCGTTACTCATAAAAATGAACCAAGAATTGAGGAATGCTGTAAATTTTTCTTAATGTGACATACAAACACACAACCCACCTGATGGTAAGGGGATGCTGTCGCCCGTAGATGTCTACATCCATCCTTGATGTGATGTTACCCCTGAGGACTAACGATGGAATGCCTTGTTTCCATTAATAAGGTCTCTGATTCTCTACCCTCGGCATATACAGCTGCTGTTTTACGCTGGTATTCTGTGAGAGCGTGGTCTTACCTCGGCCGAGTCGACCTATTCGCGCTACTACTATAATGCTATATAATATATAATACTATAATGTGACAGCAGCATGGCTCTATCACGTTTTATTATATACAGGACTCGACTCAACTCAGTATATATGAGTTAGAAGTAGAGAAGGAGCCCCGCTGCCACTGCAGTCAATTTTACAAATAAATTAGAATATGAAACCTTTTGGTTTTTTGAAAGTGTAATAAAAAGTATGTTGCGACGGTTGCAGGGTGTGAAAAGATCGGTGGACAACTTTAAGATGAGTCCATACACGACCGCGGAGATCATAGCCGTGAAGGTACGGCGGGCCACTCGCTCTGTAGACTGTAGTGCAGTGTGTCGCTTTACGCGCCGCTTCGTCGCGCACTTTATTTTAAACTGCGGTTTTCAAACAAATCGTATCGGCTAACATTCGCATCGCTTTCATTTTTTTGGCAATTTCTTATTAATCTCATGTGCGCTTTCCAATTATATGGAACAGCGGAGGCTTTACCGAGTGATGTTGTTGATTTTGTGTAGAGTTCATACAGGGGCTTTTAGATTGAAGTGGAGTTATATTTTTATTTTTTATATTCAATTACATCAATATTATGTTTGTTTATCCGCTTTACTGTTTGTTTGTGTGTGTGCACGTGTATTGACGCAATGTGACTCTGTAGGGCTTGCAGGCGGCCGGCCACAACATCTCCGCACACTCCATCATACAACTCAAGGTGAGCCAACATCCCTACATCTCAACTAATTATTTATTTCTCCCAACATTCTTTAACTAAATATTTTCAATTTACTACATAAAACTAAATAAAATTTTCAACCTACGTCAGTTTGATAATTAAAACACTTGAATTATATTATTTATTTCAGTAAATGCATTATTTTGCTGATGTAAAATCATGTATATAATCAAAAAAAAAATAATTAAAATCTATCACTGTTTTATTTGGAGGTTAACATTTATCAAATTAATAATTTAAAAAAGAAATCAACTGTTAACACAAACAAGACATAGTTTAATAGTTTGTTAATTTAGTTTTTATGTTAATTTATAATCTACCAAGTGGGTGCAAGGTAATGCAACTCGAAACAGTAAATTGTATTGTTTTCTGCTAATACGATCATTGATATTATGGTGTTCTATGAGTTTCCAGTAAAATGATTATTTAATTCATTTCGACTTATTAAAATAGCACATTATATAATCTTTTTAACTAAACTATTATATTATTTAATATTCTTTACTAAAACATTATATTAAATAATATTTTAATAATCTTTTTAACTAAACTATTATATTATTTAATATTCTTTACTAAAACATTATATTAAATAGTATTTTAAGCCTTTATCACTTCAAAGTAATGAAAATATTTGTTCATATTAGGTATATTTTTTGTTAATTAACTTGTATTTATTATAAGAAAAGTCTAAAGTTATCATTTTAACCTCCACTTCATAAACTAAAATTATTTTATCCTTTTTAGTGAAGTCGAGCTTTTACTACTTTATTACAGTAGTTTTTACTCATTAAAGTCGTCTAAATACTTGCATTAAACATTATTCACTTATTCACTCCATTTTGCCTCCCTTATGGGTGAAATTTAATTTCCATATTTATATTTACGACCATTTAATTAAAAAAACCTATTTAATAAAAAAGAAGAAGAGAAGATATCCTGTAACATAAGTACAAAAAAAACATAACTTTCTCTTTTTTTCAAATAAAAACAGTAAAAACAATTGAATTAAATAACTGTATCGAATATCCTAGTTGTACCACATGCAATGAAACCGGATCTGCCCAGCTAAAGCTAAACAACTGCAGCAGACTCCTCCGATGTCAATCGTACAGCAAACTGCACGCAGAAGAATGATGTTTACGATTAACATGCTCCTGTTCCCTAGCAGTAGTCTGACTTTTCATACTTACAATAATACACACGTGTTACGTAGAGGAAACCTTTTAACTACCATGAGGTCCAAGTGTTGCACCCGTCATGCTAACAAGGTATTTATATCATTGTAGAGAGTGCGTTTTGTTCACATTACTGTTACTGGCCACTTGTAGTATATGTGTAGTTCTTTATATTGATATTATTGTGTTAATTGAAAAAATTTGCCAATTTTCATCAAAAAAAAAACACACTGAATTCCATATATAGAATCGTTAAAATCCAATTTAAAAAAAATTTGATATTTATGAGATTTTTTTAAAGTTTTTAAGAAAGAGACTTCAAAGAGACTGTCCCTATCAAATATTAACACAATTTACGCTTTGCTTTATGTTAATCACTAACAAAAATATGACAGGGTGAACCGGGTGAGCCGGGCCCACCGGGACCACCGGGCGCGACTGGGGCAACAGGGCTAGCGGGCAACGAGGGTCGAGCGGGGGCACCGGGTGCTCAGGGCCCCCCGGGCCCTGTTGGCCCTCAGGGCATACAGGGTCCCCAAGGACCACCCGGTCCACAGGGCTTGTCCGGACTCAAGGTCAGTATCGCTTTTGTAATTTTCGTATTTAAAAAAAGTCAACCTCCAAAAAAATTATTTAATATCGACCCACGCAACAGAAATTTTTCCGTATTTTTATTATCACTTAATTATGTCTTGCGAGAAAAATAGCCATTAGACAAATATATTTAAGTGGATGATATTGATAAATTTTTTATGACAATTGCAGGGCGATAAGGGTGACAAGGGCGAGCGTGGCTACACGACGACACTTAAGGGCGACGCCTTTCCTACCGGCATCATCGAGGGTCCCCCGGGTCCTCCCGGGCCTCCCGGTAAGGCCTAAAAATTTTACCTTACCGAATTTTAACTCGCTTCGCCCTAACAATTCACGGGCCTCAGTAGCTTACACGCACCGCCCGCACGGATGCGCGAGCTCTCGGTAAAATAACTGCACTTTGTTTTATTATATCGGATGGTTAATTGTGGTATCATCCTTCATCAACACACAATAAGCGCAGTGTTATTTTCGAGACTCCGCAAAATTAATTTTTTTTACGTTTAACGTCGGCTGTCGGGTAGAGTTGTATGTACTAGTTGCGTAGTTAAAGCAATAAACAGTAGTTGTAAGTGTCCCCATGCCCCGGCCCTGTGTGCGTGTGTGCGAGTGTGGTGCGCTGTCTGAAGCGGCGGTGTGTTGAAGGCGCGGATGGGGCGCGCGGGGAGCGCGGCGCGGCGGGCGTGCCCGGCCCGCCCGGCGAGCGCGGCGCGCGTGGCAAGCGCGGAAAGCGGGTACGCGCCTGCCACCTGCCACCTACCTGCCACCAACCTGCCACCCACCTGCCAGCCGCCACTACCTGCCTGCCAATCACCCGCCGCTCTCGGCCGCGGGTTTTCGGTCCACATGCATTGTGCACGTTCCCACCCTTCCTTCGCTACGCATGTTCGCTTTTACGATTTCCTTTTAAAACAAAATTATACCTACATACTCCACTATTTCTTCAGTGGTATTTTCAAATAGAAATAAGCAATAGTTACTGTTGAATTCAGGCTCGGATATTTCTTTCATCATCATCATCATTACAGCCCTTCACAAGTCCACTGCTGAACATTGGCCTCCCCCAAGTAATGCCACAAAGCACGGTCCTGAGCCACCTGCATCCATCGACTTCCTGCATATCTTACCAGGTCGTCACTCCATCTAGTGGGGGGTCGCCCTACACTACGCCTACCGGTACGAGGCTGCCACTCAAGAACCTTTCTTCCCCATCGGTTATCGGTTATTTTTTTACCCAGCTCAGAATCTTCACAGGCCAGTATCGTAGTAGTCTTTGAAAAACGTATAATCAAAATGAAATTCCGAATAAAAGTAATAGATTGTATAATAAATTCTTCTTAAATCTTGCAGTTAATTGAAATATTAAAAAAGAAAATATTTTCTGATCGAGTACAAAAAGAAATAGCACTAAAGACACGACAAACTCAAGACAAAGTTCGCCTTTTTATATAAATGCACCTTTTACATTATCCCGAACGTATCTAACAATAAAAATTTGCGTTAAATTACCAATATAGAAGTTTCGACGACACGTAACAGGCTTACTCGTAGAATACTATAATACATACATAATAGAACGGGGGAGTGGGCAGAGCCCGTGTAGCCACTAAAATGCCACTAACACGTCAATTCACACGTATATGTCAACACGAGATGTGTTTTGCCGTCGTCTCCAAATTTCGCATGGAAATTATTTAGAAAATGCTCAATTGCACGCTATTTACAAATAAATATGTATTAAAATCCGTCTGTCAACACAACGAATCGGGTTTGTAGTAGTGATTAAGTGCTAATACGACGTACTCGTACAAAATAAGGTTGACAGCCATTCTATTGTGTGTTATAGTATTCTATAGGTTTACAGCTGTGCATTTATTTTCTATTACATATTAATAAGGTTTCGAGTATCGTTGTTTCACAAACCTTTCTAGAAGATGGTCTTCCGTCAGAGAAAATATTTTGCTGGTATTTTCTATAGTTCATTTCAGGTTCAACTAATTCTTCAAACGTTGCCTAATAAAGAAAATTTTATTTCCAGTTTACTCACTTGTACGATTTTTTTATTTTCTTGGAAAATATACATCATTCAAAGCACTTCATTCCTTCTTTTATGTATATTTGTATATTACGTAATTGCATAACATCAAACATGAAATTCCTCATACTCTTTACACTTAATTTGTATATAATCCAGTTGAAATGATAATACATATTTTATGTTTGAAACTATTTTATTTACTTCAACAATGTTCACTTTTGTAAATTTAAATGTAGGACATCAATTATACATACTTGGATCTCCCTTTCCTCTTTCCCAGATCTGAACATGTGCAGTTTCTGTCCTTTCGCTTCAATTGTTATGACTTGTTATGAGCATGTAGCATGAGCTTGAGAATGTGTCTAACGAATCATAGGTGCTGGTGATCAGAACTATTGCACTAGCATGAATGCATGGTTTCTAACTTCGCACAGCTAACCGTTCTGTTCAAGTAGGCTCGTTATGGTAGCGGTACAAATGACAACTAACGCGCTCGTTCTGCGTAAAATGTTTTTAACGACAACGTTGATACCGACGGCGCACAGGCGGCGGCCGCCGGCGCTGCTGCAGCTTGATTATACTTAGAAACAGGTAAACCAGTTTTTTTAACATTTGGTTCTTCTTTTTGCCTCTATTTTCCATTACTATAAGGTTAGTTTAATATTTATATAATTTTTTTTAATTTCTCCTCTTGTACTCTAATGTGGCATTTATTTTGAACTTTACTTTACTGGTAAATGAGACAGTTTTCTTGGAGAGCCAGTTGTCATCAATCTTTTTCTTCTATTTTTCTCATCAGCTCGAAAACAACCTTATAATGCCCAACATGGTAATTTTCCTTAGTAGTCGGGATTTTCCGTAATCGCCTTAGCAGATGGATTAATAATCGCAGTAATAAACGTTTTGCGCCGTACGTTTTGTCAGTTCTTATTTATTGAAAAGCTCGCCATTATTAGTCTGTGTATTAACATATGGCATTGTCATCATCATCTTTATTATTACAGCCCAACTCAAGTCCACTGCTTAACGTAAACCCCCAACAAGGACTCTATTTACTCAATCATAAACATACAAAGTATTTATTTCGATATCTATCAAAAGTCCCCAATACTTTTCGGTTTAAAACCTTACAAGACTCCACGAGATGACATGCGGTAATGTTTTAATCTTACGCCACCACCGTAATCATTTACAAATGTATGGCTACCTCCATACTTTCTCTTGAAGCTCATACGCGCTGGGGAACAGCTGCTACAGCGGTACAAGGCTGATCACTTATCGATACATTATGAAACTGATTATTTTTTACATACTAAAGGCGCTGCGACATTAAAATGTGTGGGGAATGTGCAAGCTAAGTTCATACATGGAATAATCATATCATTATTATGCCTATTTCCATTTGTCCATATATTTACATACTTTACAACAGGTTTTGTTGTCTTGTTGCATATACATTCGGTTTGCACCAGCCTCCAACTGCCAGAATTTTCATAGTGACCGTTGAAGCATGAACGGTTTGATTCCCGACTGGCCGCTGCCTTACGTAGATGCGACAAGCCTGAGAATCCTGAGCACTATTTAACTACTGTAAAATTTATTTATCGAGTAATCTTTTCAAGTAGCATATATCTGCTACTTGAAAAGATCATAATTTTTTCGGTATCCACGATAAGTAGAGTAGAGTCCGGGGGGGGGGGGGCATTGGCTGTTAGTTTGGACACAGCGAAGGCCTTCGAACGGGTCTGGCACAAAGTGCTTCTTTCGAAGCTTCCTTCCTATTGGCCTACCGAGAAATTGTCCAATTGGATCACCAGTTTCCTTGCTGATCAAAGCATCAAGGTCATAGTAGACTGTGCATGCTCTGATTACAAGCCTATTAACGCTGGTGTTCCACAAGGCTACGTGCTAGCTTACCAAAGCTGTATCTTCAGCAAATCAATGATATGTTGCAAACTGGTAACACTCATTGCTACGCAGACTACAGCACTGGTGATGCTTTATACAACGGCCGTGCCAATATTTCTCGCCAAAACGTCGCTGAGTACCGGGACAAACTTGTGCCTAAAGTCGAGTCTTTTTGAACAGTCTCGGAATGGGGGTGACTAAATCTAGTCAAGTTCAATCCCCAGAAGACATAAGTTATCGCGCTTACCACTAAAATGAACCTCTTTGTCGTATCTCCTCAGTTTGAAGGTACTCTTCTGCCTCAACTAGCATCGGAATTCTCGGCGTCGACATATCGATTAGTGTGTGCAGTTTCGTGGTCACATGGAAGGAAAGGCCAAATTAGCCTATAAAAAGCTTGGCGTGCTCAGCAGAGCGAGGCAGTATTTCATGCCGGCACATCGCTTGCAACTCTGCAATCTTGCTGCAAATCTACAAAATTGCAATCTCTGGGCCGAGCCACCCCAGTGCCTGCAGCCTCCACTTGACAGCATCCGGTGCATAAAGAGAATCGCCGTCAACCGAGTTCTTTCTGATTAGCTTTATTCACTGGCGCTGCGTAGGGAATTGCATCCCTTTGTGTTTGCTATCGTATCTACCATGGGGAGTGTTCTGAGAAATGGTATTAGTTCCATCCGCTAAATTTCACGATCGCACATCGCATCAAAATTCCCGATACCATTCTCATCATCTGGATGCTTGGAGGTCCACCACTGTGCGTTTTACTAGGAGTTTTTTTCCTCGTAAAACTTCTCAGTGGAAATGTTTACCAGCTGCGATTTTTCCGGACCGATACGACTTAGGGGCCATGAAGAAAAGATCTTACTCCTTTCTAAAAGGCTGGTAACGCACATGCAATTCCCCTGGTGTTGCGGTTGTTCATGGGCGGCGGTAGTCACTTAGCATCGGGTAAGCCGCATGCTCGTAACCCCTGTTCTATAAAAAAAAACAACGTCTGCTTTCTCGAAACCAATTATTTTGATGTTGCGACTGGATACCGTAGAATCGACATCGAAACATTTAAAATGGTTAGCATATTGTTTTATTCAATGTGTAGTGTTCGCGTAAATTTAAGAAATCATTACGGTTAGCATAGGGCTAATTCTCTGAGAGCTTCCTGAGAGCTTACGCGGTTTGTTGCTACCAAGAATCGCTCTAGCAGTTAGCTTTTGTGCGTATGAGCTATTAACTAAACTAGACTAGAGTCTAAGGTTATTATATTTATTACTACTACTCGGTATTATCGACGATGCAATTAAAGAATGTTGCTGTATTGCAGGAGCGCCGGGCCCGGCGGGGATTGCGGGGGTGGGGCCAGCGGGACCCCGCGGTCCGCCCGGCACCGACGGACGCCCGGGGGCCACCGGGCTGCCCGGCCCGCCAGGCAAGCCCGTTAGTAATTACATTTACCACAATATAATTGCAGCGTGGCTCCACAACGTATTACATTCTCATGAATTTAACCCTCTATTGCATGAATTATTAAATTAAAAAGAAAAAAAATATTTTTATGTTTCAATGTGTTTTAATAGGGCTTGTAAGACAAAATATAAAGTGAAAAAAAAATAAGTATCTAATTTTAGAAAAAAAAAACAGAAGCCAAAATTGGCTTCCCATGCAATAACGTCTGTGTATGAGACTGCCATTTTTGGCTTCCTATGCACAACAAATACCAAAACTTACACAAGGTGAAATTCTCTAAAACAGTTTCTTTTCTCATTCAAGCAAAGAAAAACGTCGCATTTCTCACATTTTATATGAGAACGCAAAGAACAATCATTCTGACATAATTGACGATTCTTTTGGTGTATCGGGAAATGGTCAATTTTGTCTGTACGTACTGAATTTAGAGGTAGGTCTTGCACTTTTGCTGGGGTTTTCCGTGCCCTTTTTCGAGGTGTGAAAGATTCATTTCTACTGGTGGGAGTACCCGTTCTAGATGACGTAGGAGTATTTCCTCTTGACAAGGTAGGTGTACCGGGATTACTGATACTAGGACGGCCCTTTTTCTTGAGATACTTTTGCCAGCCTTGCAATAATGTTCAGAAATGGCTAGCTTGAAGTCAAATAGTGACATGTATTGGTCAGTCTTGCGTCGCCACAGTAACCAAGCATTAACTGCACACATATCAACCAAGTGGAAAAATATTTTTTTATACCACTGACGAGATCTTATTTTGATCCTATACAGACCTAACAAAGAGTCAAGCAAATCAACGCCTCCCATGTGTCGGTTATACACATCAACGCATTGTGGCGATGTTATGTCCTTGTACTGTTTATCTTTTCTGAAATATCTAGTCTTAGTAGAAGTCGGTTCACTACCAACAAACGCAGACAGTAAATTGACCACTTTATTGTCATACCATGATACCAGGCTTAGTTTTACGTCATCGACGATGGCGATTTTCTCAACCATAGTACCACGACCTATTTTCTTCAGGTCCTTTTCTGTAGGCATATCAGCGTTAGGTACTCTGTTCATCCTAATGGTTCCCAATGGCAGCAATCCATTTTTATACAGGTAAACTTGCAATTTTATACTATTGAACCAGTTATCGAAAAATATTTTGTGGTTTACATTTCGAGGCACAGTAGATGTGAGTCGTGTAACAACGTTGGAGCTGACACCAAGATCCGGTGCATCACTTGGAAAAATGTTGCTTTGATCGCCAGCAAAAATATCGAAGTCGTAACTGAACCCTGATACGCCACTCAACACTTGATTTTTGTACCCCCACTTATGAGGTTTGGCTGGATTGTACTGTTTGAGTTGGTGGCGAGCTTTCGTGGGTATAATTTGCTCATCTACGGCCAGATATTCTTCTTTGGGTATCAAAAGTAACCGCTCTCTTAATTTTTCTATGAGAGGTCGAATTTTAAACAGTTTATCGTGACTTTGTGTACCGGGTGGTTTGAAATCTTCATTATTATTGAAATGAAGATGATGTTTTATCATTTCAAACTTATTACATGTCATTATTGAATTGACTTGATGCTGACCAATGTTGTTGGACCAATACATCCGTGTAGATGGCAGGTGAACTAATGAGGTGAAGATGACAATACCTATAAATTGCTCAATCTCAGTAGTTTTGATAAATGCTGGCTTGTTAACATTGACCTGAGTAGATTTCAGATTTGACTGTTCCGTAATAAATGTTATCAAATCTTCTGTGAAAGAAAATTGGAAAAATTCGGCAGGTGATTCTAATTCTTGAGCAAACTCTGGCAATTCCAGGCTACCACTAAAATTGAAATTATTTTCATCATACGCTGGCGTTTTTCCTTCAGTCCAGATAATTTTTTCCTTAACTGCTCGCTTCTGTTTCAAATTTTTAGGTCTAGGATCAACTATTTCGTCATCGGAAGTATCGGAATCGGATGGTAGAATAATTATAGGTTTTTTACGTGTTTGGTTGCGCAAGCGCGATAGCGGAACATCGTCAGCGGAATCAGATAGTGAATCATCGTTGCTAAGAGAGCCATCACCAGGAATAGGTTTAATGCAGTTAGCAGTGCCATAAAAGCGTGAAGGAAGCATTCTGGAAAGATAAAAAAAACTCTGAATGCATGCGAAGCCATTTTAGGCGCAAACATACTTCATCGTAAATGCATGCGAAGCCAAAATTGGCTCCTGTAGAAAATATTGAAAATGAAGTATAAGGAGCAAATATTTTGAATAAACTGTGATAGGGGTCAAAAACAGAGGTTTTGCAGAACATTATTTACATTTTTTAACATCAATTTTCTTACCTTTTCTATTTAATTTCCACCAACAAAGCTGCAATAAATTCACTAAGAACGACGTCGCGTACGCACCGGAGAAAAGTGAGGTTATAATGACACATGACGTTGGCCATAGATAATAAAAATTACGTTTCGGTTCAGTTTGAATTCCTTAATATTACTACATTGACATTTTATAATTTTGTTTAAAATTAGGGTAGAAATAAATTACTAAAGTTGAGCAGCCAAAATTGGCTTTGTATGCAATAGAGGATTAAATAAAACTAACCTTTACGGATTTTATCGCGTAAACTTATTTTCTATTCTCGACGTTTCGAATAGTTTAAGGCACCCTGGTAATAACGTAACATAGTGGATAGGTGTGATTTTGGGATGTGGAACACCTCAGTCTGCCCGTGACCATGCGTGCTGTAAAGTGCTCGTAATGACTAGTTTCATTTAAATGTGTTGTATTCGTAAACATAAGATCTCTCAGAATCAACATTTTTATGCCGCATTGGGAGAGCAAACAACAACCTGTCCAACTGATGTGAGTGGCCACCGCCGCTCATGGCCACCTGGAACTAACTTCAAATAAAAAAACGATTGCTTCGTCACCACAGGAGTACCTATAGGATGTAATACCTCAGCTTGGTTTTATACTGACTACACTTCTACGCCTTCTACTGCTGTGTAACTTTGTAAAACTGCAATTTCTCGTGATCAAATTCAACCTCGTATACATTTTAATTTAATTTTTTTTATTGTCTTTGAGTTCAACCAACATTATATATTTATAACCTACATTAATTAATAAAATGAAACATTCAAGCTATTTGTGGTTATACATAATTAATATTTGTTTCTGAAGGTTTCTGAAGGTAAGAGTATTTATTAATTTGTTTAAGAAGTTATGCTATATCTGCTGTTATCAACCGACGAAAAAACGGAGGAGGTACTCAAGTCGACGCGTATTTTTTTATGTAAGACCACGCATAACTTTTTACAGTCACAGTCTGATTTTGATAATTCTTTTTTTATTGGAAAGGGTATACCTCTAAATCAGTCCGATATAAATTTAGAATAAAAATTTTACCCTAAGGGTTGGAAAATAGGAGTGATTTATTACAGAATGGTGCGATTTTGATAATTCTTTTTTTATTGCATAGGTTTCACCTGGAAATTGGTCCCACATACATTTGGAAAAGTTTTTACCCTAGGGTAGGAAAATAAGGGTGATTTATTAGAAAGTAGTCCGATTTTGATAATTTTTTTATTGGGTAGCCGAACGGTACATACATCGAAATTGGTCTCATATAAATTGTGAAAAAAATTACCCAAAAGTTGGGAAAAAGGGGTGATTTATTGTTTACTCACAGATTTTAAAGAGTTGTGTATTACAAAATTATACAATAATTACATTACAGTACAAAAAACCTCACGATGAATGAGCTTTAGACCTGTCAGTCTCTGCATTTCTGATAAAGCTCGTTCATCGTCAGGTTTGTGTAATAACTTATTGGCTCTAGATCAGATAAAGCAATACCCTCAAGTGTTTTACTCTACTCAGTGCCACATATGCCTGCCCTTTGGCAAACTTTTTCTTTCCGAAGTCGATTACAGCTTTAAACAAATAATAGTTAAAGTAGGATTATATAACAGTTAGTAGCTAAAGTAAGGTAAGTAGCTATTTTAAAAGCAATCAAAGATAAGCATGTAAGAATTACTAGATTATAGCCACAAAAAATTATAAAATAAAAACTTTTAAAAAAAATTAAACCGCCGAAAAAACTAAAAAGCAAAAAATAATAAACCTTTTTCTTTTAATAACTAAGTTCTTAAGCTAATGTAAATGTACCTAAGTATATATTTTTGTAATTATTTTGAGTTTTTAATTACCCTTAATAACTAAGTTCTTAAACTAATGTAAGTATACCTAAGTAATTTTGAGTCGCCGCCGGGGGACTGACGCGACTGAAGTCCCGATGTCAATGTTAACCCGGAGTACCTTCAGCTTTTTAATTATTGTCCTTGGTCCGATCTACGCAGAATGAACTAACTGTGTTTGAAGTCTTGCAGTGTATGCTTGGGTTTAGTTTTAATTTTATTAATTATAGGGTCCCGAGCAGGTGGTAGTACCCAGCCTCCTTCTCTATTGAAATTTGAATGTTTTTTTTATTTTCAATAGCCTCACGTACCTTCCTTGATAGGGATCGATGTTCTTTCGCGAGGATTAGTGGTCTATCAAATCTGATATAATGGTTGGGGCCGTCTAGGATATGATCACAAACTGCAGACTTCCCGGAACGTTGACGCATCACAACAGCTATGTGTTCTTTTACGCGGGTTCTAATTTATCTCTTTGTTTGCCCTGTATATGAGAGACCACAATCACAATCAAGCTTGTACACTCCTGCATCTTGTAGAGGTATATGACATTTGACGGATGGTAAGAACTGACTAATCTTCTTCGGCGGCACACGCTCGACTGTGGCCGGCTTCACTCGTTCACTGTGACATAGGCGCGGGAACCGAAGCTTGTTGTCGTGCAGAACCTGCTTGACGTGATGAAGCTCGGCGGCCAGGTGTTTGCTGTCACAGATCCCCCGTGTTCTCTGTAACAAAGATTTGCCCACGGTAGCTAACTGTGAAGGATGATGGTGAGATGCACCATTTAAATATCAGTTTGTTTGGGTCTTTTTTCTATACACAGTGTGACCTATGGTGTTGTTAGGATTTCGGATGACTAACACATCTAGGAAAGCTAAGGAATTATTTGCCTCTAACTCCATAGTAAATTGAATTTTAGAGTTTATGGAATAAAGATGTTCTAAAAATGCAGTTATTTTGTCTGATGGTAAAACTGTGAAAGTGTCGTCTACGTACCACTTCTTGGCCCTTGGTGTAACAGGTGCAGTAAGTAGGGCTTTCTCCTCAAAGTCTTCCATGAACATGTCGGTGACAATGGGTGATACAGGTGAGCCCATCGCAACACCATTTACTTGCTTATAAAACTCTTCCTTCCACAATAGATAGCCTGAATATAATAATATAATAAATAAAATAAATAAAACGCGATAAAATCAGTAAAAGTAGTTTTAATCAAGATTACCTTAGATGTCATAGTTTTGGTGTGCTAGTGTTAGGTTTAATTAATTATTGAATAATTTATTAAAGAAGAAAGAAACTTTTCTTCGAACTCATATATAAGTCCATTCAATCTACAATTGCTATATTAATGCATTTTTAAATAGGGCGAAATCGGACCGAAAGGAGAGAAAGGAGACTACGGCGACATGGGATCGCCTGGCATGCTGGGTGCCCCCGGCCTGCCCGGCCCGCCCGGGTACCCAGGTCTCAAGGGTGATAAAGGGGATAAGGGAGACTCGGTGAGTAAACATTTTTTTAATAGTTATTACCAAATAACCGTTGTCAGACGGTAAGAATGTTAATAAATACAAAATAACACAATAACATAACCTTCACACTAGGATTTTCTCTTGTATCGTGGTATAGTTTACAAACATAAATTTCATCAGGACAAACATTCAAATACGAAGATCGGGGTTCTTATACGGTTTCCGTAATAAAATTGCCTACAAATTAAATACAACGTTTTCAAGTAACTCACTATTCCTTAATAAAATGGTTAACTACTAACTAAACGAGATGTCAGAAAGTAGAAGCCCATACGAGCCCTCAACCAGACATAAGATTCGCAAATTGGGATCGATCGTCATGACTGTCTAATTAAGCAGATAACTATAAAAAGTGACGTCTTTGACTTTGACAGAACACTGAATAGAACGTATCGAAGCTGTATTAGTGTTGACACCGCGACAGCGCAGTGCTCGTATTTGCATCGCTGAAATATGTTGAAGCCAATGCGCAGATCGGTCGTGGGCGAGACTAGGTCGGCTGATTTTCCGTCTTATGTCTAGCGTGATCGACTCAGGCCAGCGTGGTCGTTAGGCCATATTAAAGGCGATGGACTGCCAGGGCCGAACTTATTTCTTTTACAAATTTCATAGAAATTACACGTTATTTTCACCCTGTAATAGCATGGCGGTGTAATAACTACCATAACTATATTTCGTCCAGTTGGTGTCGTAGGAGGCGACAGAAAGAAAGAACCACGAGATGGGCGGCATAATCATCCTAGTAACAACTAGAAAATAAAAAATTGCGGATGCTAGCCCAGGGTGGGATGCCCAACCAAGCGTGGCAAGCGTGGCAACTATGGTAAAGAGAGTGGAGGCCCATGTTCTCAGCAGTGAATTTTAATAACTGTAAAAGTCTCATTTGTCTGTTGCGTTTCTATAGTGTTTCTTTATCATATATGCGTAAAAATCCCCTAAAATCGATTTTTTATAGCGTTGGAGGACAAACGAGCACACAGTCCACCTGATGGTAAGTGGATGCTGTGGATCATAAACATCTACATCTATCCTCGATTAAGAAATAAAATTCAGATGCGTTGTCACCCCTGAGGGCTAAGATGAAATACCTCGATTCCAGTAAAAAATCTACGGTACTTTACACTCACCATCCGTAACACAGCGGCATTACACTGCTACTTTACGCTGGTATTCTGTGAGAGCGTAGTCCCGCCCCGGTCGAGCCGAGCCATTCGTACTGCAACTACAATATAGCTGCGGCGTGGCTCCACCTCGTAAGGAAAGATTTCTTTTAACATGTTCAAGCTGTGTCGTTGTTTATTGTAATGTCTGATAAGTAGTGTGCATATGTAACGATCCGCTGTTGCATGTTCCCGGTGGCGTTGCGGCGGCTGTCAACCAGAAGTACAGGAAGCTGAGAAGAAGGCAGGTAACTATCTCCTCTTACTTACACTCTTGCAAATGAGTTTAAATAAATATCTAAGAAAATTGAAGTTAAATAAAAATTCACTTCATTGTGTGACATTTTTAAATACTCCTATCAAAATTATTTTATTGTAATATTATATTAGAAATTATTACTATAAACTTATTCCTTTTTGAATCTTGATTTGAGTTTATTGTTAAGTAAAACACTGATAGCTCACATGAACCAGCACGAAACTGTTAATCTTTATAGCCACTGTTGAATTTGCAGGGAGATGGCACCGGCTATGAACTTTATGGACATGAAATGGTAAGTTGTCGTAATTCCTTATTAAACTCTGATATGTAATTACTATTTTATTTAATAAAATTAAACTAAAATTTAAAATTAATATAAATTTTATGGTAATCATCGATTGAAAAATGAAAAAGATATAGCAGTTCGTAATTTATCATAATGATTTCATAAAACGCAAATTTACAAATTGTGTGCAAATTATATCAAAGATTCTTCTTGTCACACTTCACTTGTTCACACCTGCAGAAAATTGGACTTGACATTTTAAAACAAAGCGCCGTAGTGAAAAGTTGTTTTTGTTGATTCTGTCATGTATACAGAAAATGTTTTTTTTATCCTTGGGAGGATAGTAAAGTGCCTCAAAATGAAATTTTGAGTGAACCGATGACAAAAATACCTAATATTTTAGTACAGATTCAGAACACGATACGTTGAATGACTTATAAATACTGGTGGTAATGACTCCGACACTTCGAGTGATGAAGAATCGTGTCCATTCTACTTTCGTTTATGTTTACCTACCTACTCATATTTTTCATTTATATTCTCTTTGATACCTAACTTGTGCCTATTATTTATACTGGTATTTTATTACAATAACCATAAGTATAAAATAGTATTCTAGGCCGTAATTCTTAAGCCGGCTATACATGTTGGCCGCGCGAAGGCGAGCACCAATGTGTAGACAGCTCATTTGTCCAGCCTCGCCATTTCTTGTCAACGTTCGCCTAGCTGGCCGAGTGCAGGCGAACGCCAACGTGTATACGGTTCGTTTGGCGTTCCTTGCCGCCACTCAGGATCGCTCGCTAGGATTCGTCCACTTCAGAATTCGGAACAGTGTTGGTTTTTCAGCACAAATCAAAGGCGCTCACCTGCACTCGGCAAGTCGCTTCCACATCTTAGTCGCCCATGTCAGTTACAGTTTGGCGTCCGTCCCGATGAGATGTTGATTGAATTACAACATTAAAGTAATTTCGACAATTACATAATACTAACGAGGACATTTTTAAGTTTTTTTTTTTAACTTTAATGCGGAGTACACTGACATAATAATAATTATATGCACTTTTTAAATAAATAGCAAAAGCTGCAATAAATTTTACATCCTCCATATCATACCAATTCCCAATGACGACTAATTACGGCCAACATGTAGACAGCTCCACAAAAACCCGTGAACATTGGCCTTGGAATTGATCTCTTTCGAACTTGACCAACGTGTAGACTGTGGCACTTGCCTTGTATCAATTTGCCTATGCTCACGTTGGCTGAGGCTTGGCCAACATGTATTGCCAGGGTTAGAATAAAAAACATTTATTTAACAACACAGTAAAATATAATAAAATAAAAGCAAAATAATAAAGTAATTGCGCCTCTGGGCGTACCGACACTATGTTAGCGAACAGACTATATAAGGCATGGTGTTGATGTGTGTCCGCAGATGATGGGTCCGCCGGGCGCGCCGGGCTCCCCGGGCTCGCCGGGCGTGGCGGGCCCCCCCGGCATCAAGGGCGACAAGGGCGAGCCGGGCACGCGCGGCAAGGCCGTACGTACCCGCGAACTGCCACACACCTGATAGTCCTCTCATGTCCTCTTATTTAATAGGTCCTTACATATGAAATTGGTGTTTTGTACGGGGGGACTATAAAGTAATTTATTTTTGTAAAATATTTTTTATTAATCAAAGTATGCACCGTTGTAATCTATGCACTTTTGCTATCTCATAGGTAGTTCATTGATCCCTTTACTAAAAAAACCATGGAAGCGAGAATCAATAAACTCTTTGAAGGCGGTTTGGACTGCCGCATCGAAGTTGAATTTTTTTCCTTGTAAGAAGTTGTTCCAATTCCCGAAAAAATGGTAATCTGTTGGAGCAAGGTCCAGGGACCACGGTGGATGTCGCAAACATTCCAATTGTAGCTCATCTAACTTAGAGATTGTTTGTTGTGCAGTGTGTGGCCTTGCATTGTCGTGAAGCAGCAGTAGCCTGGAGCGATTGACCAATCTCGGTTGTTTAGCAGCTAGTTCTTCCTTCATGGTTTGCAGTTGCTGACAATAGATGTCTGCCGTAATCGTTTGGCCAGATTTTAGAAAACTGTAGTGAACGACACCGGCGCTAGTCCACCAAACACAATTAACTTTTTCTGAGTCGATTTTCGTTTAGGGCAGTATGGGCTGGGTCTCCAGGGTTCAGCCATTGCGACGAGCGCTTTCGATTATCGTACAGCATAGAATAGAATAGAAATTATATTTGTTTTCTCATCACAAACAGGTACAATATTATTTCAAATTCAAATTCAAATCATTTATTACGAATATAGGTTGATACAGATGGTATTGCCATAGTTTATCACTTAGAGAACAAACACGTACAGCTATATTCTGCCTAATACATAACATAAACATACATAAACACTCACGCCTGTCACCCAGAGGTGTAGGCAGAGACTACAGACTTCCATTTAGCACGATCCTGACATATCTCTCTCACCTCTTCCACATCCATATACCTACGCATACATGCTCGTCGGTTAACGGTACTCTTAATTTAGCCCATTTTTAGTATATCGCCAATTTGGTCGACAAACTTCCGCCTAGGACGTCCCTTTCCGACTCTTCCATTCACTTCTGCAACATATATTTGCTTTGTCAGTCTTTCCGCATTCATTCTTTCTACATGACCAAACACCGAAGCATTCCTTTCTTAATCCTGGTGACTGCATCATCTTGCAAACCACACTCTTCTTTTATCACACAGTTTCTCACCCTGTCACTCAGATTCAGCCCTAACATACTCCTTAGCGACCGCATTTCTACTGCATTTATTCTACTCTCGTGCTTCTACTGCCACACCCAACTTTCACTACCATATGTTAAAGTAGGGACTAATACAGCATTGTGAATTGCCATACGTGCCTTTTTTGACACATTCTGACTTTTCACAATATAGTGTAGAGTCCCATTTACTTTATTTCCTGCATTCACTCGTCGTTCAATATCCTTATAATATCTCCCATCCCTGCTGAATACACATCCCAAATATACGAACTCATCCACTTGCTCAATTAACGCTCCTTCTATTCTTATTTCACATACCGTTTTGCTTTCTTCTCTTTCAAAAACCATCACTTTCGTCTTACTTGCGTTCACTTTCATTCCCCTTTATTTTAATGACCTGTTCATTAATGTAACCATCATTTGCAACTCGGCCGCCGACTACGCAAGTACGACTTGATCATCGGCGTACAAAAGGCATTTGATGGTTAACTCACCCATTCCTAACCCGCATTCTTCAACTTTCAAATTTTCCAAGCAACTGTCCATAAATAGGTTGAATAGCCACGGGGAAGCTACACAGCCCTGTCTGACACCTTTGTGGATGCCAAACCAGTCCGAGTAGACCCCGTTGATTCTAACACAAGCACTCGAGTCCCTATACAGAGACTTTAATGCCTGTATTAAACCAGCGCTCAACCTAAATGCGTTCAGTGTTTGCCATAACACATCCCTGTCCACTATGTCATAAGCCTTTTCCAAGTCCATGAACGCACAAAAAACTTTTTGGTTTTTCGCCAAAAACTTCACCGCGATCATGCGCATTGAAAAGATATATAAATAATAATAAAATGTGATGAATATAGCATTCAATATTCATCACATTTTATTAGTTTTATATTAAATTATTTAAACATGCTTTAGTTATAATTGGAGTTCATAATCAAAATTAATAGCGATAAATCAATTTAGATAATATTATATAAGTCAAGTCAATTTAGTTATACTGAGTCATGTAATAGTCAATTATTGAATTTCATATTAATCTTGGAGATATTCTTTCACACTGTAGTATGCCCTATTAACGAGATATTGCTTCAATAGTAATTTAAAATTATCTATGTTGGAACATCTCAAAATGTGTAATGGTAAATGGTTATAAATTCGAGGGGCCATACAAAATATGCTGGTGTTAAATTAGGCTGCTTTGTTTGATGGAAAACATATTTTATGATTATTACGTTTACTGTGTAGGCACTCAAATAAAGAAATATGCGTAATAACAAAGACGGCTACCTCATATATATAAAGGCATGGAAGTGTTAACAGTTTCAGACTTATTGATGACAAACATGTTAAACTAAAAACGTATTGAACCCTAGTTTGTGAGAGACTGGTGCCTAATAAAGGTATTAAACAATACCTGTTCTATAGGTCACCAGATCCCTCCTCACGGATTGTACATCCTAAGTTACACGTTTTTATAGTATATTGAAGACATCATTATTTTCATTTATTTGAGTTAGTAGTAGAGATGAGAAAATCGACATTTATACCCGTATTTATAAAGAAATAATTACTTGTCACTAAGTAATTTCTTAGATAAGTCATTACTTAGGGGTAGAATTCTTAATTACAAAATCTCATTTTATAGTTGAGTAACACACGTTACTTACTTCAGCAAATACCCAAGTAACACTCTACGCTTGGTGGCTGTTTCTGTGTTCATAAACATCGTTCTTCATTATTATGAACGATGTTTTGGCTTACTGTCAAAGGTTTCGAAATAACTAACAATTCGAAGGCATAAAATTACTTATGTTAAAACTTACGAACGACGATTAACACGAATTTTATGGCGCCTAAAATAAATATTCGTAAAAAAGTCGAAGTTCGATAACGTTTAAACTTTTAAAGAAAGAAGGTTTATTTAGCAGAAATAACATAATCCCGAAAAAAGAGGTACATATATTCATGTAATCACCTGTCGCTCCTATAAAGAGAGATGAGTTGGAGATGCGAGATGGCATGAAAGGGTTGTCACCTGGGCTTCTTAGCCTAGCTAAGATCTATTTGACTATCGTGGCAACTTCGGTACCCCGTGAGCGCTTACCAGGTGCCAGGTTGTCAAAATCGTTATTTTAAAATTCAACTCTAGAGAAATAAACATAAAAGTAAAAAAATAAATAATTAATTCTTGTTTTCTGTTAAAAATAATAATTATTCGATAAAATTGAATGTGTAAAAGTAAATAGTGTAAAACTTACAACATAAATATTATGTTGTAAGTTACATAAATATTACATAAATATAATGTTTAATTATTATACTTATTTGTTTAATTTCGGTTCAAATGATTATTTATTCGATATATATGTTTAAAAAAAATCAAATTCTATCTCCTCTAATATGATAATATCTACCATCTATATTGTCTACAACAGCAAAAACCGTTCCAATGCTATCCTGTTTCCATTTTTTATTCAAAATAACCTCAAAGTAGTGCTTAAGTAAAGGAAATGGTGACTATTACTTGGCTGAGTATTCTAACTTTTGACATTTCTAACTTGGAGCAATTACTTAACTATCGAATAAAAATCATTACTTAAGTAATTACTTTTACTTGTTTATAAATACGGGTGTTAGTAAATTGAAGTATAATGTAACAAAGCCAATTAATTAAATTATACAGATACATATTTTAGATTAAAGTATGTACATAATAATATTATACTTATATATAATGTGCGTGATATTAAAGTTGAGGATGTAAGAAACTTTCAGTGGATTCGTATGTTAAAGATTTGAGCCAGCTTATTATGTTTTTCTACATTCGTGTTCAGGGAGAGGATATATAGATACAGCCTATTTATTTTGTTGTATATGTATATACTGAGATAGGTGTAGTGTCTCTTGGCTAAGCTGGATTCAACCGTCGTTGAAGGACATACTATGTCCTTTCTCCTTTTTGTAGTGCTGAGATTCGGATCATAATCCACTTATAGTATTCACTTTTCATTACAAGTAATGATTCGATTTAAAATCCCTTCATTTCTGTGTCTGTTGAGCAAAGTAACACAGCAGCCGACGCGTGTTTGCAAGTTCGATTCACTCAATTCATGAGGCAGCCATCGTTCAAGATTTTTTTTTACTTTCCCGATTTGCTTCAAGTGGATTAATGCAGTTTTATTACTTACCCCGAAGCCTGCAGCTATCTCTGAAGTGCTTTGTGATGGATCCGCTTCCACAATTGCCTTTAATTATTCATTTTCCACTTTGGTCTCCGGCCGTCCACAGGGTTGGTTCTGAAAAAAAAACGTTGAAACCAAAAACATACCGTGCGTTCTTTTGCAACACCAGCGCCGTACTCATCATTTATCCTTCGAGTTGTTTCTGCAGCACTGGTGCCACGGTAGAACTCGTACTCGTAACTATACCGATATTTCATGTTTTCCATTGTGCGGTAATAAGAGACGATAAAGAAAAAAATAATGAGGAAAAAACAAATGAATGACATTTTTCAAAACTCAATTGTACCTGCTAAATGAATTTATAAATTTGAATTTGGAATTCTTAACCAAAGATGAGATATTTCAGATCAAAGTGGTCAGTAGGACAAAACGTTAATTTCATATTTAAGGACCCAATATTTACTTGGTATTTACATTCATTCTCCTTCTTCATTAATAAATCATTTTTGTGACTGCTGTACGCTTGTGGAATTCCTTGCCTGTACATATTCGTGCTCGGTCTCTTGTAGTTCCAATATTTCTCATCATACTGCATCATCATACTTCGAGTTTTTTAATAAATAAAGCGTACTACTCTATCAACGAATATTTTGAAGATAAAATTAATGGTTTTTACTACAATATCTACAATTAACGTCCGATTTATTTATTATATATTTATATTATTAAGAATTATGTTATAGATAATTAAGATAATAATTTATGTAATTTCTAAACATACCATTTATAATTGAAATTGTTATTTTATTAAACATTAATATTCATAATGCCAAGTGATAATGATAACCAAATATTTGTATGCCTTTTAAGGCGAAACATAGTGTTACTTATCATATCTTGTCCACCAAGTTCGTTGCTTTTTACCTATGTTTTACAAATAAATTATTTGGTTTGATTTGATTTGATACTTACCGTCCTTAATTGTATCTACCATACCTATACTCAACTGTCATTATTTTGTTTCTTCGTATTTATTTTTTAATTTTTTTACATATTCGTAATTATCTAATTTAAATACGCCTTTTCTATTTGCCATTCGTTGTAAATAACATTTCTTTTCGCAAAAAGGTTGTCTAAAAGAAATCGCTTCCAGAACAATAAAACCGCCTATTGTACCTTCCATATAATTTATTTCATTTAATTTTCATTTTAAAGTGTATTGGTGTACAATAAAGAATATATTGATTTATTGATCGATTGTAAGAACTTCTGTAGCCTTAGAGTACGTGTGAGTGGGCACCACCCTTTCACCTATTTATTTCATCCAGTAGAAGTGCACGGCTGTGTCCGTCCTGAGAGATACGAGCATAGAGAGCCAGTGTAATTACATTCCAAGAGGCAATCCGCTTTATTGTGTCATTACTCACTGATAACAATGCACCTGTAGCATTCTCTTTTAAAGTTGGTTGCAAGTGTTTTAAAATATTCAAAGCATTACTCTCAACTATTGCATCTTTATGTGGGTAACTTCAATTCTATCTTAAAACCGGAGTTCTTTTTTATAGAACAGGATGACAGACGATCACACAGTCCACTTGGTGGCAAGTGGACGCTGTGGACGCTGTGGCCCAGAGACATCTACATTTATTCCTCAATTAAGAATTAAAATGCAGATGCGTTTTCATCCCTGAAGACTAAGATGGAATGCCTCGTTTCCAGTAAATAGGTTCTCCGGTTATCATACGAAACACAGCAGCATTAAGCTGCTATTTTACGCCGGTATTCTGTGAGAGCGTGGTCCTACCTCGGTTGAACCGACCCATTTGTACAACAACCAAAATATAGCCGCAGCGTGGCTCTACCACGTATGTAAAATTATTCCAGCCCGACAACAGTTAGCATAAATTTTTAAATCATACCTTCAGTCATTCTTATATTTTATTTAATTAACGTGATCAATAATAAGAAAGAAATTATAGGAAATACCATTGTAAAAGAATTTCTTTAGATCGAACACAAATATTCTGTTACATATCACAATCAAATATTCATGTAGTGTAATGGTACTTTGGTATATATATATATATATATATATATATATATATATATATATATATATAGTATAGTGATAGGTACCGGTACCAGGGTAACAATTGATGGGCAAATTTCATGAATAATATTAAAATTTTAGGGTGAACGAGGTGAGAAAGGAGATGCAGGTCCCATGGGATTACCGGTTAGTATACTACTTGATGTAATTAATTTATTCATAATTCCACAATAAAACACACAAAGAACTTATAACTAAAATAAGGTAAAATGAAAGCAATGGCAAGTACGAAATAAAATATGGTGGTTTATGAAAGAAAGAAAGTAAAACGATATATGAAATAAGAATAGGATGGAAGTTGGTTGGGCATGTGGATAACTTTGTATATTTAGGATGTCTGTTTAGCAGAGGTGGAAAACTTAATAAAGATATAGAACGATAAGCGAGTACAGGACAGATTAAATGGGGCTCTTTGCTGTATTATGGTATATCAGAATGTGACAAAAATGCACTTATAGTAGCAATACATATTGTTTTCTTAGACCTTATTATATGGTAGTGAAAATTAGGTGTGAAAAAGAAGCGTGAGAATAAATTAATCCATAGATATGCGGTCATTAAGAAATAGGTTAGGAGTAAGTCAGAATTATAGAATGAGAAATTGTGTGATAAGAGAAAAGTTTGGTTTGCAAGGCGTTGTGACCGGGATTATTAAGGAATGCTTCAGTGATTTGGACATGTTATCATCATTTTCCATTATGTACAAGTATATAAATACTATGCTATTGTTAGAATGAATGAAGAGAGAGGGACAAAGCAGATGTATGCTGCAGGAGTGAGTGGCAGAGTCAGCAAGAGACTCCCTAGAAATTTTGCAATATTTATATTTTTTTACATAAGGAGAGGCAAACGAGCATGCAGCTCACCTGATGGTAAGTGATCACTAGCGCCCGTGAACATCTGCAACACAATTTGGTGACATATTGAAGATGGACTAAGTTAAGAGTACCCTTAATCGACGAGCTTGTATGCGTAGATATATATGGATGTGAAAGAAGCAGGAGAGGTGTCCTAAGGTCGTGGGAAATGGAAGTGCCTTGTCTCTGCCTACCCCTCTGGATGACAGGCATCAAAGGTTGTGCAGATAATATATAATATTATTTGTATTTAACTTTCTTCTTGTTACACATTAAACGTTTTGATATTTCAGTTTTTTTATAAAACTTTTGCAAATATTTACACAGGGGCCCGTAGGCTTGCCGGGAGAACCGGGCATGCCGGGCGAGGCGGGTACTCCGGGTCATCCGGGCGACATGGGACCCCGGGTGAGTAAGACTCATTTAAACCACTAACCGAGCTCTGTAGTGTAGATGGACCGGTTTTCCGCATGATGGTTGACACGCAGTCGCTCGCTCCGCGCGACTGCGTGACGTCACTGTTGCCAACCTTACCATACCAGCTAGTTAGCGCGATAACATGCCAGACTACCTAATGCCCCAATCTGCCCTCGAAGCACGGGCTCCCAAATCTACCACCATGTATATCACTGACCTCTAGTCAGTGATGTACATTCAGTAGCTATTCGTAAACAAATAAATTCTGTGACAGAACATGAGCATGGATCTAAGAACTATTAAATCCTCAATGATGAAGAACAAGCAAACAAGATGGTTGAACTTCCAAATTTGGATGTAGAGATTCACATCTCAGTGAGAGAGAGGTAATAATTAATTGTCGGGTGGGGTGATACGAGTAAATAGATACTAAAATAAAATAATAAAAATATTTAAAACAGCCGAATTCTACGATTCGTTCAGATCAACTGATTTTGTTCTTTTTTTTAAGCCAGAAATACCAAATCAGCCATTCTCTCATGACCCATTGACAACCCTTAAGGCATATTGATTGTAGTTCAAATTGAAAACGTAGATTCACACACTGCAGTGTTACATCCTATGGTCGCCACAGATGCAAAAGGTTCATATGTATTTTTGAGTGCCTCTCGTTGCCTGTACAAAACTTGCAAAGTATTTGCCATTTCATCATTGTCACGACTCAAGTAAGCTTTAACCACACTAGGCTCTTCTTTTGATGTTTCAGACCTAAAAATTATTTAAAATTGTATATTGAACATGACAAATTATTTAAATTATTAAATTTTTTCAAACTTACCCAATTTTAAAGTGCAACCATTTTATATACATCCAACTCATAGAAACTTGCAATCGAATTGATTAGAACATCGTTTTCCGAAAACCTTCTTTGTGATTCATCAATTAGTATGTCCAACGTTTCGAAATACTTAGAATTAAATGGTTCGTCGTTCTCTTCCATATTTTGTCTGTGGGAGGAACGGAAGGGGCCATACGTCAAATAGTCATCCATCCGATTTGGTTTTTTTACTTGCCTCTTTGAGGTCTGTATCCTATTTTCAGATTTGCCGCAGTCGTCGCAGACTTAGCCTCTTCCAGAATTTGATTATACATTTGATTTGATCTTAATTTTATAATTTCATCTTCTACACACTTTATGATTGTTATGACGTCTTTCAATACTGCGCTTCAGGCTTGCAAAGCGGCGTCTGCAGGTTATAGCGTGGATAAGATTGTTTTGGCCACAACCATGGTCATTCGGAATTCTAGATCAAGCATGACTTTTTTAATACCGATACTCTTGGCGGTGTCATCATCGTTGAATCTGCCATTTATAATTTCTTTCAAAGTTTGCCAAATCGATGAATAATTATCGTATACAACTTTTGTAACTTTTTAACTCTCGTCCCATCTTCAATTAGAATAAACCATTTTACGTCAGATTCATTTCTTTGAATATGTAACTTCGTATTGCTTGAATTATTTGATTTTGAATTTCAGGTAAATTTCAGGTAATATGTTGCGTTTTGTGGTATATGAGTGAGAACCTCATTTAAATTTGGATCTTTTGTAAATGTGTGTTCAAATAAATTTTGAAATAATTCTTGCTCTTTTTCTTTTTCCAAAATTTAAAATCCACTCAAAGCTAATTTGTTGATAATTAGAAATTGTATTACTTCAAGGATAGAATTCACGTAATGTCTAGACTACATGTTTTGGAAACCCAGTTGTAGAATCAGTGGCATTTTCCAGTTTCTAAATTCTGTGTAAGTGTACGAAGTCTTTGCTTCTATGAGGTAAAAATTGCTGGCATGGATAGCAAAAAGCACCTTTCTCGACAGAATACTGCAACCATTTATAACGCTTGAACCAATCAAAAACAAAGGCCCTGTTATGTTGTTTTGGATATGTGTCTAAAACAACTTGTTTTATTGATTCTCCGATTTGTGGAATATCAGAAGGAATACCATAGCTAACATGACCAACATGTGTTAACCACCATATGCAACACAGACTATATTCCCTAATAGCTTGTAAAGTAAACTTTTACTTTAGCAAAAGTTTACTTTACAAAAGTTTCGCTGAATTTCCATCAACTTCGGACTTTTCCATTTTTTAACGACAATTTATTTACAATTTGCTATTGAATTTGACATAAATTTACTTGTTTATTGCCCGAATTAGAATGCAACTTCAAAATATGACTAGAAAAAAGTTGTTGTCAATATTCAAATTTTATGTCACTTTACTGTTAATTGACTTGAAAAATTATTAATTATTTTTTTACCGTAAAATTGTAGACAATTTTATGTATAGATTTGCTTACCTTTTAAAATGGTAAGAATGAACATTAACTATCTTTTTTCGTAGTAAGTTAACTTTAAATTGAAGAAAAATTAACCGCAAATTTTTATTTTCAACTTTTGCTGTCAAATTATCGGCAAATTCGGGCCACAAAGATTTGGTAATTTCAACATCAAATTCACGTCAATTTTAAGCTAAAGTGGCTATTAGGGTTATAATTAAATAGACTTTTGAAGCGCCATCACATGAAGTGATGGCGCTTCAAAAGCCTACACACAGAAAAAATAATTATTATAATAGGAAATGAATGTCACAAATTGTGGTATGTTCGGAAAAGCTTAGATACCTACCGCTACATTTTTTTAATCTCAAACAATGACAAACATATCCCCTCATGAGCAACGACGCAAACAAACGGCCCCCAGTCCTCGGCGGCCCCGCTATTCCTGGCTACGGTGGCGACCATGGTAACGGCGGGGCAGGGGGTGCTAAGAATCTCCGGTGGAGGTTCGGTTACCACCTACGACGACTCGACCTGGCAACGTATAACGCACGCACCCTGAGGACTGACGAGAAGATACTGGAGCTGGAAGAGGAGGCAGACAAGTTGCGCTGGCATATTATTGGATTATCTGAGGTACGAAGAGAGGGGGAGGACACGGTAATCCTCGAGTCCGGCAACTTGTTCTATCACCGGGAGGGCGACCATCTGTCCAAAGGAGGTGTCGGATTTATCGTCCACAAGTCTCTCGTCAACAACGTTGTAAAGATTGGGAGTGTGTCGACGAGGGTCGCGTACCTGATACTCAGAATCACCAAACGGTATTCGCTGAAGGTCATACAGGTCTACGCACCAACCTCGGCACATCCCGATGAGGAGGTGGAGGAAATGTATGAGGACATTTCTATAGCCATGCATTCCTCCAAAACTCACTATACGGTGTTAATGGGAGACTTCAACGCAAAACTGGGAACAAGAAAGAACGGTGAACTGAAGGTAAGGAAATTTGGGATAGGGCAACGCATTCCAAGGGTCCAGCAGCTGGCTGACTTCACGGAGAAAGAGGGACTTTTTATGATGAACTCTTTCTTCCAGAAGCGGCCTCAAAGAAAGTGGACCTGGTCGAGCCCCGACGGTTCAACAAAAAACGAGATTGACTTCATTATGACGACCAGACGCCAACTGTTCAGTGGTGTCTCAGTGACCGCAAGGGTGAAAACTGGCAGCGATCAGCGAATGGTTAGGGGCACACTGAACTTGAACGTTAAGTTGGAGAGGTCTCGTCTAATGAAGTCAACGCTCCGTCCCCCTCGTGCTCTAATCCAGAATCCCGAAACCTCTCAGCTCGAGTTACGTAACCGCTTTCAGTGCCTAGAAGATTGCAATGCAGTGGACGATATGAATGACAAGCTCGTGGAAACTGTCCATGCGGTCGGAGCTAAGTTCTGCAAGACCCGCCACAGAAGAACACAAAAACTCTCCGATCACACTCTTAATCTCATGGCTGTTAGACGGGAGATGAGGCTGATTTGACAGCATACGAGCAACTGAACAGAAAGATCTCCAAATGCATGCGCCGAGACTTACGCAACTTTGATACTGCTCGTATTAAAGAAGCGATCAAGCGGAACCAGGGCTCCAAAGTCTTTGCCAGAGATCTGTCTGCCCGTAAGAGCCAACTGTCAAAGCTGAAGACTGAGTGTGGCAGCATCGTTTCCGGGACACCTGAGATTTTGAGTTTTTATTTGTAGAAGTGGGGGCAAACGAGCATGCGGCTCACCTGATGTTAAGTGACTACCACCGCCCATGATCAACCGCAACACCAGGGGAATTTAGGTGCGTTGCCGGCCTTTTAAAAAGGAGTAAGCTCTTTTCTTGAAGGTCCCCAGGTCGTATCGGTCCGGAAAAATCGCTGGTGGTAAACTATTCCACAGAGAGGTTGTACGCGGAAGAAAACTCCTCTTGAAACGTACAGTGGTGGACCGACAAGCATTCAGATGGTATGGATGGTATCGGGACGTTTGCCGCGTAGTGCGTTCACGAAATTTGGCGGCTGGGATTAATCCGAAAAAATCCTCAGAGCACTCTCCATGGTATATGCGAAAGAAAATGCAAAGAGATGAAACATCTCTTCGCAGTGCCAGTGAATCGAGCCGATCGGAAAGCACTCGGTCGTTGATGATTCGAGCCGCTCTGCGCTGGATGCGGTCAAGTGGAAGGAGCTGGTACTGGAGAGCTCCAGCCCAGAGATGGGAACAGTATTCCATGTTCGGCCAAACCTGCGCCTTTTAAAGTTGCAGGCGGTGTGCCGGCATGAAATACTGTCCCAAGCTTTTTAGAGGTCAATTTGGCCTTCTCTTCCAAGTGACCACGAAACTGCACGTCACTCGATATATCGACGCCGAGGATTCCGATACTGGCTGAGGCAACAAGGGGAGTGCCTTGAAACTGAGAAGATACGACAAAGGGGTTCTTTTTAGCGGTTAACGCGCAAACTTGTGTCTTCAGGGGGTTAAACTGGACTAGATTTAGTCGCCCCCAATCCGAGACTCTGTTCAGCAAAGACTCGGCTTCAGACACAAGTTTGTCCCGGCACTCGGAGACGTTTTCCCGAGAAATATTGGCTCGACCGGTGTAAAAAGCATCACCAGTGTGTCATCTGCATAGCAATGAATGTTACGGGTTTGCAACATATCATTGATATGCAGAAGAAACAGCGTTGGCGATAGCACGCAGCCTTGTGGAACACCAGCATTAATAGGCTTGCAATCGGAGCTTGCACCGTCTACAACGACCTTGATGCCTGAAAGCTGGTGATACAATAGCACAATTTCTCGGGAAGCCCATAGGAAGGGAACTTCGAAAGAAGCGCTTTGTGCCAAACCCGATCGAAGGTCTTCGCAATATTTAAACTAACGGCCAATGCCTCCCCCTTGGACTCTACTGCCTCCGCCCATCTGAGTTAGGTAGACCAGAAGATCACCAGCTGACCGACCACGGCGAAAACCGTGGGTGGACGGAAGCTGTCTCCCATGATTTTGGGACTACGCCTAGGGACTAGGAGTACCGGAAACACACAATTGGGGGGATTCCGTCAGGCCCACTTGACTTGTGGATGTCCAGGGAGAGGAGTGCTTTGCGAACCGAGCGCTGTGTGAACTGCACTTCCGGCATGGAGTACTCACACCTCGGGATGGTCGGCGGCGTACTCCCCCCGTCATCGAGGGTTGAGTTGGACGCAAAGAAAGAGCCTAGAAGATCGGCTTTCTCCTTTGCGGTATGGGCCAGTGAGTCGTCCTCCCTGTGCAGAGATGGAAGAGATGGCTGACAGAAATTCCCCTGGACAGAATGCACGGGTTCCAGAAGGAAGGCGAACTAGTTTCTCGCCAATTCCACCTATGTGCTCTGACTTTGCCTTGGCAATGACTCTTTTAAAGGTCCTAGAGGCAGAATTATACTTCTGAGATATTACTTCTTGAGATTGAGAGGTTCTATGGGCAGCTGTACACATTATCGTTGGAGCCACACGCAACTGTGAGTAACGGTCCAAGAGCAAGTCTTACCCGACACTATTCCGATGATATTCCGGACGTCAGTCTGAGCGAGATTAGAATGGCTTAAACCTTAAACCTTAAAAACTGCAAGGCCCGGGGCGAGGATGGAATTACAGCGGAGCTTCTGAAAGCGGGTGGAACACCGGTACTTGAAGTCCTTCAGAAGCTCTTCAATTCCGTCCTCCATGGTGGCACTACTCCGGAGGCGTGGAGTAGAAGTGCGGTGGTCTTGTTCTTTAAGAAAGGCGACAACGCTCTCTTGAAGAACTACAGACCGATTTCCCTTTTGAGCCGCGTCTACGTGCTGTTTTCGAGAGTCATTACGAATCGTCAACTCGACGACTTCCAGCCTCCCGAACAAGCCGGTTTCTGAAAAGGCTTCAGTACCATAGACCACGTACATACCCTGCGGCAGATTGTACAGAAGACCGAAGAGTACAATCTGCCACTTTGCCTGGCGTATGTGGACTATGAGAAAGCCTTTGATTCCTTCGAAATTTGGGCGGTGCTACTGTCTCTTCAGCGGTGCCAAGTCGACTGTCGATATATCGGAGTGCTGAAGTGTTTTTACAGTAAGGCTACGATGGCTATCCGAGTACAGAACCAGAGTTCGAAACCTATCCATCTGCAGAGAGGTGTAAGACAGGATGACGTTATATCCCCGAAACTCTTCACAGCTGCGTTGGAAGACGTTTTCAAGCTACTGGACTGGAAATGATACGATATTAACATCAATGGCGAGTACATCACTCACCTTCGATTTGCCGACGCTATAGTCCTTATGGCAGAATCGCTGGAGGACCTTAGCACTATGCTCAATGGCCTCAATAGTGTCTCCCAACGGATAGGTCTTAAGATGAACATGGACAATACAAAGATCATGTTTAATGTCCATGTCACACCTATGCCGGTAGTTGTTGGGAGCACTATGCTCCAAGTTGTTGACGAGTACGTTTACCTGGGACAAATACTCTGACTAGGTAAGTCCAACTTCGACCGAGAGGTCAATCGACGGATTCAACTCGGCTGGGCAGCATTCGGGAAATTACGACACATCTTCTCGTCAGGTGTACATCAATCTCTGAAAACTAAAGGGTACAACCAGTGCGTGTTGCCAGTGATGACTTACGGATCTAAGACGTGGTCCTTCACTGCTGGCCGTATGAGGACACTCACGGTCACTCAGCGAGCTATCGAGAGGGCTATGCTCGGAGTTTCTCTGCGTGATAGACTCAAAAATGAGGATATCCGCAGTAAAACCAGAGTGACATAGCCCAACGGATTAGTAAGCTGAAGTGGCAATGGACCGGCCATATAGCTCGAAGAACCGATAACCGAAGGGGAAGAAAGGTTCTCGAGTGGCAGCCTCGTACCGGTAGGCGTAGTGTCGGGCGCCCCCCACTAGATGGAGTGACGACCTGGTAAGACATGCAGGAAGTCGATGGATGCAGATGGCTCAGGACCGTGCTTTGTGGCATTGCTTTGGGGAGGCCTACGTTCAGCAGTGGACTTGCGAAGGGCTGTAATGATGATGAATGAATGACAAACAATGTAATTATAATAATTTATCTTAGTTTTAGGTTTTTTTTTAGATATATATATATAGGATTTTTTTTAGTTTTAGGTATTTTTAAGGTAGGGCATTGCCCCACAATCCTCCCCCACAGCTACGGCCGTTCCCCGAAGGTTATAGGCATAGTTGGACCTGGTAGGTGGCGCTGTACTAGAATCTAGACGTCATCGATATGTGCAAAGCCAGTGTTTTAAAAAGTTACCAGTAAAATTAATAATTTAACTACCTACCTTTATAAACTGTACCCATTTAAAGCATTTATTTTCGCGCTCACGCGATTTAATTCACGTTTTTGTCGACCGAGTGACCCTGAGGAATGTGTATGATTATGATTCACAATCGTGGAATAAAACTAATTTAACGGACTCTATCGCGTTTTATTTTAACCTTTTTATTTTTTATTCCTAAAGCTCGGCGACTAGGAGATTATTGTCACAGATCTTTTGTGCTCTATGAAACAATGATTTTCCCACGGTAGCTAACTGTGAAGGATGGTGGTGACATTTACCTTTTAAATATCGGTTATTATGGGTATTTTTTCTATACACAGTATGAGCTATGGTGTTATTAGGTTTTCGAATGACTAAAACGTCTAGGAAAGCTAAAGAATTATTTGCTTCTAACTCCATAGTGAATTGAATTTTAGAGTTTATGGAGTTAAGGTGGTCTAAGAATGCAGTAACTTTGTCTGATTGTAAAATTGTGAAAGTGTCGTCTGCGTACCGCTTGTAGAATCTAGGACACACAGGTGCAGTAAGGAGGGCTTTCTCTTCGAAGTCCTCCATGATTTTATCGCTGACAATGGGAGATACAGGTGCGCCCATACAACTACAACATCTACTTACATGTAGAACTCTTCCTTGCACAATATATAGCCAGTTGTGAGGCAATGTCTGAGTAGTAGCATTTTGTTTTATTCTAGCTTCCTTGTCACAATTGAGATGTAGTCTTTATTAGGTTTGCATGTAAAAACTGACTGGACATCAAAACTGACCATAGTTTCACTGTCGGCAAGATGTATGTCTTTTATCTCACTGACGAAATGGAATGAATCCTTTGGTTGTGTTGAATGTCCTCTCAGTGGTGACAATATTTGTGCCAAGTGTTGAACCAATTTATATGTAGGTGAATCATTTGGCTCACTATGGGACATAGTGGAGTATTCGGTTTATGTATTTTGGATAACCCATACAACTTCGGTGGTGTGTTACATGGTGGTATTATCGAATTTACGTCTAGATTTAATTTTTCGGAGTATTTCTTTATTAGATCGCTAGTTATTTTAAGCACATCGGTTGTAGGGTCTGTTTTGACGTTTTTGTACGTACTTTCGTCACCAAAAAAATTTTTTTTAACATTTTTGTCTGTCTGTCTATCTCTTTGTTTCGTCTTATCTCTGAAATGGTTGGACCGATTTTTAGGGGATTCCACTGCCAGATAGCTGAAGTTATAAGGAGTATGGGGTATACATAGGCTACTATTATTTGAGAAAAATATTTAATGTTTCGCTCAAAAAAATATTATAACACATGAAATCTAATTCACGGAGAACAGCTTGTTAGCTAGCAGGTTGGTTGGTAAGTTGGCAGCAGTGAGCACTAACGTCACTTAACGTGAACACTAACGCACTAACCCGGGCGGTGTGGGCGCAGGACAACCGCTGGCCCGAGTTCGCGCGCACGTAGTACCGCGCCGGCGCCGCGCCGAGCCCCGCGCCCCGCGCTCCGCTCCCGCCGCCGCCCTACTGAATTGTAAACTTGTATCTACGCCGCTAGTCCTAAATTGTTCTAAGCGATCTACTCTAAGACGTTACCAAATGTAGACTGTAAGTGTTGCAAATGTGTATAAAGATATTTTTTTTTACTCGTAATATACAGCCAGTAATTTAAGAGTATTGTTTAAGTGATCTATGTATGTACGATTCCTGTGTTCTGTGTCATTTTTAGAGTATTTTTTAACCCAAAGACTTCTATGTATACTACTGGACGGACCGACAGTTCAGAACAAGACTGTGACCCAGCTGCGGACTGCACGAGCGCCAGCTACACGGTAGATGGCCACGTAGGTGTATTTTATTTACGACTGTTGATGTTTCTAGGCAAATAGAAATGCAGTTATATCCTCATCTAAGACTAAACTGCAAATCACGTTGACGAAATGCGCACATAACTAACTACAGCATTTTCTTAGTCACATCAAACAAAACCAGTGTTAGATTGTCTAAACCGACGTTAGCGGTTTACAAAATAAAGAACCAGTCTTCTCGCTCGCTCATCATCATTCTCTAAACCATTTCCCATTATCTGGGGTCGGCGCAGTAAACCTTCTTGTTCCATTCCTCTCTATCAGCCGTCATTTCCATACTTACTCCTTTCATTCTCATATCACTCTTCACACAATCGATCCATCTTTTATTCGGCCTTCCTCTGCCCGTGTGTCCCTCCACATTCATATTCATATGTGGAGGGACACACGGGCAGAGGAAGGCTTCTCGCTCGCTCGTAGTCGAATAAAAAAGCTACGGAGAATTGAATGTTACTTAATGCGCAATTGATTAGTACCGTAGTGCCCGTCTAGTGGTAGTCTTTGCTGTTGCCCATCTTGTTTGTTGTTTGTGTGTTACTTATTACCTTTATTACCTTTATTCTATTAATCCCTGTAGGCTTCATTGTATCATCTACTTGTTTTTTACATATCTAAAATCTGGCTTGAACACAGGGGTCAGACATTTGGTATTTCCATCGTATTTAATCCTCATCTCTGTTCTTTGTAATTAAATAATTCTTCAATTAAATTGCCTGTAAGTATTAAGCATTCATTACGAAATAAATGAAAATCAATGTGTATTTATAAATATATTTACTAAAATTTGATGTTACAATCAATTATAACCTCAATTATATATATATATATATATATATATATATATATATATATATATTCAAAAGTAATTATATCAGAGATACTATTTTGAAAGAGATATCTTATTTGTAAATTTGATAATGAAACCTACATACTCGTATATTACGTGCGTCAGCGGACGCATTACCTGTACTGTAGTGTGAATGGTATTCAAGAGTTAATTGCCGTATGTCAGTATTATAGTGTAAAGTGTTTGTAGTGGTGCGAGTGTCAGCAGCTTGGGTTGAGCTTTCCTCCCTGCTGAGTGGAGGAAGTCGGCTGCGCCCGACCGCTCCGTCCACGTCCGCTCGATATTCCCTCCCTTGTATTTTCTGTCCTTTTTCAATTGTTCTCTAATTATTGTATGTAATTTATTATAGTTATCTATATTTAATATAAACACGAATGTACAAAATTGTATCGACTCCTAGATTTAAGTGCCGGGTTTGTTAAAGATGTGAAAACTCTCACGTTGGCGCGCGCCGACCTTAGTATATTATATTCCTTCCTACTCTATCATTGTATCGGATTCTTCTGTAACTACTCTTGTATCGTATTGTATTGTATTGATTATAAATAAGGTTTAGTTTTTTTATAAAATGGAAGTTGTCATTTGTACCATATGTCACGAGAGCATTAAATATTGTTGTTCACAGATTATTTTCGAGAAAAATAAATTATTGCATGCTATGCATATTGGTCTTTCCATTCTTTACATATTCCTCTGCGGGTTTCGAACTGTCCACACGTTGGGCCTGCGCCTTGTTGCACGTCGGACTGCGCCCAACTCGTGTAATTTCTGCCCGAACTCTGCGCCCAACTCGTTAGCCTGCTCAATTACTTCAACTCTATCGTATTTTCACAAATCTTTGAATGTTCTTCGTTAATGCTCGTCTAAATGTTTCTAATTGCATATGAGAAATATGTCTCCGTGGAGATATTTTAAGTAGCAATTGGATATGACAATATTAAAGAGAACGCAAGTATACGCTATGAATGCAAATATAAACAAACGGAATGTCAGTTAATATAGAAAGTTCATAATGTGCTGACGTGTACATTGTCCGCAGGGCCCGCCCGGACTCGACGGAATGAAAGTAAGTAACCTTTATCTTAATACGTCCATCATTTTATACTTACTACGGAAAATGTTTATTTTTCTTAAAGTTAACTACAACATATGAAGTTTCTGGTACATAATTTGCTACTAATTTTAAATTCATTTATTTTTATCTCGATTAATATAAAAAAAACATCCATCAATAGAGAGTTTAATTGCGTATTTCATGTATGTGCAAATTTTTTCGGAATACATATACTATTTCAAGAAATATCAATTCTTGTGCATCAAAATTGTGTCCCAAATACCATAATTTCTCCAATATGGCTTTAAAATACTTGTATCTCTTAGATGAAAGATAATTTGACACGTGTTTCAGGGCGCGCAGGGCGAGCCGGGCGCTAAGGGAGAGCGCGGCGACCCCGGACTGCCCGTACGTGACCACCTACTCTGAGGCACTTTTCACATGGCATGGCAAGCTTTCATGTTTGCTCATCAATATGAGTTTTTTACAATTACAAAACTTCCTAATTTGGCACGGCACAGTGCCTTGCTGAAAATCGTGTCCATGAGAAAAGGCCTCACAATCTACCTGCGTGTACTTTACCCTCTGCTGCCATTACTAATACGTCGTGTTCCTCTTTCAGGGCACTGACGGCATTCCCGGACAGGAGGTCGGTACTCTCTTATTGTTGCTAGCTGTTAGTGAGCTCAGCCACTAGTAATGTCCTATTTTCCATGTGTAGGGTCCGAAAGGCGACAAAGGATACAAAGGAGAACCGGTAAGTGTGAATTTCCCTATTTCAATTCGCTTGCCATTTGCATTGGACCGGTCTGTCGCTAATTCCTCAACAACAATACCATCGTCCATTTTGCACGAGCTACTAACAATTTATTAACGTAATGCTAAAATTATATGTTACGTATCGTTACTTGTACTCCAACAAATGAAATTGATCAAAGGCTGATATTTTAGTAGCATTTTTTTTTATAGAATAAGGGTGACAACCGAGCACACAGTCCACCTGATGGTAAAGGGATGCTGCCGTCCGTAGACATTTTCATCTACCATCGATTAAGAATCAAAATGCAGATACTTTGTCATCACTGAGGACTAAAATGGAATGCCTTTTTTTCAGTAAAAAGGGTCTCCGACTCTCATCATACGAAACACAGCGGAATTAAGCTGCTATTACACGCTGGTATTCTGTGAGAGCGTGGTCCTTTCCCATTCAAGAAGACCCATCAGTGCTACAACTATAATATAGCTGCAGCATGGCTCTTCCACAGAGCCTGTTCTGGACCTTTAATTTTGTAATTCATAATAAAAATTGCGAGAAATGATTTTTATCTGTGTGTAACCAGGGCCCTGGCGGTAAACGTGGACGTAAAGGTGACAAGGGCGATCGTGGAGAGCAAGGTGTTCCCGGGCTGGACGCGCCTTGCCCGCTCGGACCCGATGGACTTCCTCTGCCCGGCTGCGGTTGGCGCCCAGCCAAGGTGCGGTACACATGCATGCACCTCACTATACCTTAATAAGCAATACATAGCTGTTAGTACAGTACCTAATGTTGTAACAATGCATGCGGTTTTCTTGAGTAATAAACTCTTTTGCAATAAAACGGGCACCTAAGCAAAGAAACAATTAACAAGAAATAACTTTCGTCAGTTTTACCATAACATTTTGATTAAATTTATGAGAAATAATATTAATGTTCAAAGCGCTAGTACCTAGTGTAAATGCTCACTAAGTGTGTCTTTCCTTTAATAAAGTAAAAGCAAATAAAAGTTTAGTATGAAGTCATGTGTCTTACTGAAATCACATCTTGCATTCGTCTGGGCTTGCTAGCAAGTATATCTCTTATGGTTCTTGCGAATTACATTCTTTAGCTCTCTGATGATCTGCGGATCTGGCTGCACTGATCTCACTCATCGCTTCAGAACGTCCTAAACATGCTCTATGGATTTAGGTCGGGACTTCGAGCTAGATAATCGAAATTTCCAAACCTCTAGCATATACGCCTCCACCCCGCTAGATGTGGGTGCGAGCGTTGTCGTCCATAAAAATCAAGTTTTCGCCAAGAGCGGCCAATGCTCGTTGTTAGTTAGTTAACTCCATACGATCCAAAGAATTTATTCCTCGCTGAAACATTACAGAGCTCCAACCACAAGGTGTGATTTCTTCACCACATGGCTCTGCAGTGTGATGCCAGTATCATGTTCAAATAATTAAAACCTTTTTCGTACTGAATTTTTTTAGCCAGGAATAAAATCAAAACTGCCCATTTTTTCTTGCAAATGAGTGTAAATTAAAATGTTATTACAGCTTTCACAACTAATATTAGCACCCTGGAAGCCTTGCAACGACACCGCACTTTTGTAGATTTGATAGAGTTGTATCGCGTTTATTAGTTGCTAGTACTCGTTGTAAACGTGCAGTCTGTAAGAATAGGTAATTATTCCTGTCGCGAAGCAGCAGTGCATCAATTATTGCGTTTCACTAAGATTTTAATTAATTTAAATAAAAATAAGAATAACAAATGAGCACCTGATGGTAAATGGAGCTGTGGTCGACACACAACATTTAGATCTATCGTCGATTAAAAACCATAATGCTGGTGTGTTGTCACTGTTGAGGACGAAGATGAAATGTCTCGTTACAAATAAAAACGTTTCCGGTGCCCGTACTCCATAAGTATCACAGCAGCATTGTGCTGCTACTTGGAAAAACATGATGGTGTTCTGTGGCAGCGTGGCCCTGCACTGTTCGAGCCGACGCATTCCTGCTTCAGCCACAACACGTCGTAGTTCAATAGTAACAAAACAAAACAAACAACAACATCTGTAGATATCAGAATAGAATAGAATTTTATTTTCAAAATAATGTATTACATAAAAATGATGAAATTAATTTTTTTTATTTAGCGCTGGTTCAGAAAATACCTCTGTCCTGGGAAAAACTAGCAAGAAACCCAGCGAGATAATTTTTTTAATCATAAGTTGGAAACGAGGCATTCCATCTTAGTCCTCACGGGTGACAACGTATATGTATTTTGATTCGTAATCGAGGATGGATGAAGATGTCTATGGGCCACAGCAACCACTTACCACCAGGTGGACTGTGAGCTCGTTTCTCTCCTTGCCCTATAAAAAAATCCCTTTACAATAATTTTGTACAATTTTTTAAATGAATTTTAATAAAACCAGCATGGTGGCGATCACCTCATTTCCAGAGGTTATCTTCAACAATGTATTCGCCGATAATGTAATAACCCTTTTTGTACTATTTTTGTTTATTGAAACTTTTAATATTGCTTATTAACAAATTTTGAACAATTTTATTTCTCATCGTTTGAATTTGGCTGCAGTTTGTTGCAATCAATGCTTGCAGCTATCTAAGTACCTAGCCATTTAGTATATTAGCTAGTCTGTTAGCTCGCTTGACCTACACCAAAGTTTAAAAACGTCACATTTGGGGCTTTATAAGTAAAGACGTGTTGCGGGCTATGCGTTGTGAGTTGTGAGGGCTCCGGGGCGGGTGATGCATGCACGGTGTGGGTGTGGCGCGGCAGGTGTGGGAGCCGCGCGAGGAGCGGCCGCCGGGCTCCGAGGAGGAGGCCGAGCTGGAGCCCGAGGCCGAGGCCGAGGCTGACGCCGAGGAGTATGATGCGCGCGAGGACGAGCTGGAGCCCACGCGCGACTACGACGATTACACCGACAACTCACACCACGAGCCACATCGCGAATGAGCTCGCGACGCTCAGGTGCTCGTGTTTATAGCCAAAATCAGCATTTGCATCATTATCATCATCATCATCATTACAGCCCATCACAAGTCCACTGCTGAATGAAAGCCTCCTCCAAAGAATACCACAAAAGTCCCAAGCACCTGCATTCATCGACTTCCATCTAGTGTGCACACAGTGGCACACTACACGGTCACCAAATCAATTTGTATTTGACGTATTACAGCGGCGCTCTAAGATCAGTTTTACAACGCGAATAAGTACATATTAAGAGTGACACGCGTTCTTATGGCCAGCACGCCTTCTATAGCTGCGTCATATCATTGCAGCGTATCATAGGTCACTGCTGAACGTAGCTCCCCCACAGGAGCGATACTGGCGACAGTGGCCCTGCCGGACAGGCGGCTCGGCAGCTGCAGTCTGTATTGTATTGCGTTGTTATCAGGAAGATGCTGTCGCCCGGCTTCACTTTCCTTCTGTCACGTCTCACGACACTCGCGGGATGATGTCGACTCAATGCCACATAATGCAACTTCTGTTAGTTGTTAGGGACTTACGTTTGATATTGACAATTGTATACCTAATTAGCTTAGTCAAGTAGTACCCCATACCATAGGTACAGTCATGATTTGTGAAATATTAGATTCCGATTCGACTACAGCTTTTGATTAATATTGGATTATATTTCATCTTGTGCATTAGTTTAGTGAAACCGCCGAGCAAACATTATAATATTTTTGCAATATCCATCTTTTTTAGATATCTAGTTGATAATAGTAATATTTTAAAATAAGATTACACAAAATACGACTTATGAAGCCCGAGTTTCTTTTTCTAAACGTCTGACTGTTTTTGTTTATGACAAAATTAGCAAAATCACTGCAATAACAGTCCGTTTTTACAGAGGATTTTCTGTAATAATTAGATATTTACTAAAAGGTGGAGGGAGAGTTTTTATCTTTATTGCAGACGTAAAGAAATCGCGTTAATTTATTTTTCGGGTGATGAAGAAACATTTGTTTGGGACAACTTCAGTGAATATATTGTAATTACATATTAAAATTTTAAAAATTTAAAAGATAATAAAAGTTTATAATTACCCTTTGATGCTATTAATACAATTATATATAATATGATATCTGATAATGTGGAATTTTTTGTTTGAACATTACATAATTAATAGCAAATTAACGGCATGTATGCTTTTTGTGAACTCTTTGGCAACGGTGTAGCTGTTTTAAAAATGTGCTATTTAAAAAAAAGAAATACTAGTAACGCTATTAACATTACTAATACTCACGTTGACCTCAAGCGTTAGTACAAGTACGTAGTACTATTATTTATTCTGTGGTACAAACAAGCTTAAAATGTTTGCGTTATGAGTGGTTCACGACAGTAGTCGAATGGTAGATTCGAACTCACGACTTCCCAATTTGCATTTGCAATTTGCATTTGTCCGTATCCTCAACCATTAGGCTACTGTCGCTTTAATATATTTGCAATATCAAGACATATATTTTTAGAGATTTATTTATTCTCCACGGGCAGGTTTATTGTTTCGAGCTGCTTCCTGTAGCTTTCAATATTTTGCGACCGATGCTCGTCATCAAGAAGATACTGTCCATGTTCTGGTTCAGTTTACTTCTGTCGATTCTTACGACACACGCGGGATGATATGGGACAGTGGACACGCCGCGCCGCCAGTGCACACCAACTTTCATAGACTTCCATATGGGTGTCAACTAAATCCAGTTATAAATAAACTTAAGTATTTTATATTATTGAGTGTACGTAATACGGTTATCAGTAAACAGTGCCCACACACAATTAGGTAATAAATTAGATGTTAAAAACATGAAAATATTTTAGTAAATTTTATTTATTTTATATAAGTATATATTATTTTATATATATTATATATATTAAACTTTAAATGTTTGTATATTTAGGAGGCGATGCTACAGTGGGTGCGACGGAAGCTGGAGCTCGCGGATGACAACGATGTGCGGCTTTGAGCTAGAAATGTGTGAACATCTTGGAAATTCCATTCCACTTAGTGACGTGCATCATGATGCACCACCATTACATGTTCTCGCACATTTATTGTACATATAAACAGCTATATTACAACACGACTGGACACGGGCGCCACGCAACAGGAAAATTAACAATTAATTCTACATCGTAATCTACATTTGCCACGGACCGATAACACTAACGCGGACTTATTAATTATGGAATTATTACTCTACTCAACCATACAAACGCATATAATATAACGAATTAGATAATTTTATCATCAACCACGTGCAAGTCGAGCCATCGAGCGCCACAGATCAGGATCGATTTATGGATTCATTTTTAATCTCTACGTCAACTATATTTTATTTGTATCGTATTTTTATAGAACGATTTTCATATCACAAGTACAAGTGACAAACAAATACGACGTAAGTATCTGTATATATACCAAAATAATCAAATTTAATTTTGATGGTTTAACTAGTAACACAAAAGATTTTTCAGTTCGTATCTAATGCCATTAACAATGTGTATATAGATATAGTCGCGTTAAAGGAAACTCGATATTTTCATGTACAAATATTTGTCATTTATTTAAGCAACTTGACATCATTTCCCTATTTATTATAATGGCGCTGTAAATATTTCTACTCTCAATAAGACAACTTAGGTAAAATATAAATTAACAATAAAATATATACATAGAAGCTGATATTTGTTTTATTTATTCACTCACACGCAGGTTAGTTTACTAAATATTCACAAATTATTCAAAAGCGAATATTGAATTGCATCATTTGCGTCTTGGAGTATGCTATCATACGTAAAACATCTAAAAATGGATAGCGGAAAAACCAACTGCATTTCAGCCGGATGTAAAAAAAATTAGTTGGATACGTACACACATTAATCACCTATCTTCCAATTTAGCGAACTACTATTGCAAATCCTCCCTACCAAAGCAGAAGGCTCGTCGTGTCTATAGGACACAAATGTGTGTGCAAGCACAGGCGCGCTCACCGTTTCCTCGCTCTCATAATCCGTTAGGGAAATCAGGCGCCAGGACCAATGGCTTCACGTGCTTTCCGAAGCATGGTGATGAAACACCGCCAACTCCCTGGCTCCCGGCCGAGAATTTCTTGAAAGCAAAGCTAAATAACTAGTCCAGGCACGACCGGGATACGAACCTGAGACCCCACGACCAGAAGTCTCGTTCACGACCATTAGACCAAGAAGGCAGTCATATGGGAAAAATACTAAGAACACGAAGGCGTGCTAAACTGAGTACTTTGTTTTTAACTAAAATCGAACAAACTCAGAGGCAATAACTATTGCATAATTGCTGCTTTTTGGCTTCTGATCAGTTGCAGTTGATGAAAAATCGGCGGGACGTCAAATTCTTAAATCTGCTAGTTGGGGTCTCTGTGACTACTCATGACAAGTGGCTACAGCAGGCAATTTAGGGCCTGATGATTTCTTCCGATAACAATCGAAATTTGTAACTGTACCTATTGAAATATGTCCAAGTCGAAATCTACGCGATCGCTTTGGAACGGCGTAATATTAACGCACACTACAATGTTATCTCTGTGTGCGTGTCAGGGAGAGCGCGAGGCTAGTTGCCTTTAGTTGCACGAATAATTTTGATACTATTGGAACTAGAAGAACAAAAAAATAATTTCCACTTAATGGGTTATATAGTGTATAGAAATCGGAGGTTAATATATGGAAATTGTTTTATTCTTTTAGTAAATTGAAGTAGGCTTTGCATTTTCATCCTATTGAGTATATTATAATATATGTTCTAATTGAAAAATATGTATTATATAAAATATATATCATTTGATGAACTTTTACTCTGTTTCATAATGTTAACATTATTCATCAAACTAACAATTTCGTTAGTGTCGGCGGGGATCGAACCAGGATTGCTCGCGTTTGCGTCGAGCACTTCGCCCTTGTGCTACTCAACCCAAGCACGGCTCATATCTTATTTATGTCTTTGTTTAACCATAACGTTATCTCCACACTAGGAATTTTTCCTAAGTACATCGTGGCGGCAGTTTAAATCCATTAATTTCACAAGGACAAACATCCAGAACTTGAACAATTATTTGTGGGTTATACAAATTTTTTTCCGTGTGGGATTCGAACCCGCGGCGCTCAGCGCTACAACTCATTACCAAGTTACTCCGCTACGGAGCCAAAGGTGAAAGCCAACGATTTTGTATTTTTACTAGATCCGAATTGCTTACGTTTATTATTACCCATTTGAAAAAAAATATGTATGAAAAGTAAATTTGCCACCATTACATCATTTAATATTTAAATATTGCCATTACCATAAACTACAGACTACCCCCTATTTATATACATATTAAGAAACATATTTCAAAATTGCTTACTACCCAAAATATCGCTTATAAAAGTCTCAATCGTTTAAAATGCTCGATGGTGCTATAGGTAGCTAGTTATAGTATAGTGTAGTACCTATAGTCCTATCGGTGTATCAATGCGATCGCGCGGTGTCGGTGAGAAAAAGTAGTACATCCTATCGTTTGGATTACCCTAAGTGTACTGACTGAATCGGACGACGTCTGCGCGTGATGATTTATCGTATTTTTAAAATAATTATATAAATAATTGACAAAATAAAACGAGTTAAAACCTTTTTTGGTTTTTGTTTGGTTTTTAATATTTAACATTACATCTATTTTGATAAAATAATTAAAATAGATATGTTTATAACCAATACACGGAAAAATTACATTGAAGTAGCGAGTTTTGGTGATTTTATAATATTAAATCGAAATATTTTCGTAATTTACGTTTTGCTATACACTAAACGACTATATATTCGATTATAATAACGCTTAAAATAAAGTATTTTAACTTTCAATAATATTTGTATTCAACCCGAAAGATAACTCTGACGCATATTTTCGTAAAACGCTGTGAAGGGATTGTCTTCGCTCTAAAGTCTCTAGTTGCAGTGCACTAAATAAAGACATCATCTTTCTAAAGCCCTAATTTTCTGCAAATAATCACGATATCGCCCTTGGATAAACCTAAAACATGTAGTTTCCGACGCGAAACGCATATGCCCTCTTAAATTTAAATCTTGTTTTACTGAAGGGTTCCTACCTACTCCTTTTAACGCCAAGCAGCAGTGCGTACCCTGCAGTGTTCCGATATAAAGACATCCGACTGTGAGTCTTAGCCTCCGCTTAGCAACAACGCATTTGTAGCCTTCCTTGTTTAAAGTTCCATGTCTCAATGGCCTTCAGCAGCCATTTTCACGTGGACTTTCACTTGGTACGTTTGTCACTTCAATTTTATATAAAAAAAACAAAACGTGTACTATTTATACGAGTACGTGATAGAAGTAAACCAGAAAACTAAATTTCCTGAGAATGAAACGAATACAGGGTATCAGGAGTAAGATAATTGTAAGGTTTATGTAATTAAAGTATAAATAAATTTATAATAAACACTGTGTACTGTATTCTATCTCATTATCCCTCAAGCTAAATTCTATAGGTGTACGAGTATGTTTGTCTATTTTAGTGTAATTTTTTCGTTTCATCGAGTTCCAAGTCACAAAGCTTCTAAACAAGCTTGCACTTCGATATCGCCGCGCCGCGGTGGTTGCTTGCCAAAACAGTAACAGTAGGTAAGTACTTACTTTATTATGGACTCCATATTATCATTCGTTTCAAACATTATAACAGCTATGTACTTACATAGCCATCTCAAATTCCAAAAAACCGGCCAAGAGCGTGTCGGGCCACGCTCAGTGTAGGGTTCCGTAGTTTCCCGTCCGTCACAATAAGTGTTCCCACTTATGAGTTTAAAGGTGGGTATCCATTATGTTCGCGCTCCAGCAGCGCTCCGCGCTCTGCAACTGCTCCCGGTAGTGGTACTGTTGTTTCCATCCAAGTTCAAAATGATTTTCCTAGAAAGTCTTTATAAAGTTCTACTTTTCAGATTTTTTTCATATTTTCTAAATTTATGGTTTCTTTTTTCTTTTTTTTCTTATGGTTCAAAAGTTAGAGGGGGGGACACATTGTTTTTTACTTTTGGAGCGATTATTTCCGAAATTATTGACATTATCAAAAAATTATTTTAGTAAACCCCTATTCATTTTTAAATACCTTTCCAACAATATATCACACGTTAGAGTTGAAATTAAAAAAAATCACTTCACACTTTACATATAGGGAGGCTACCCTAATAAAACATTTTTTTCCAATTTTTATTTTACCTTCTTTGTCGGCGTAATTGATACACATATTGGTACCAAATTTCAGCTTTCTAGTGCTAACGGTCACAGAGATTCGAGATCGCGAGGACGGTCAGACGGACAGATAGACATGGCGAAACTATAAGGGTTCCTAGTTGACTACGGAACCCTAAAAAGATTCATAAGACAATTGTCTTACGCAAGTGGGTTTAGAAGTCATAAGAAGCGTGTATCATATGAAAATAATTTGATCTATTTCAAAATGATTTCTCTAGAAAACCGCAGTGATATTATTGATTTAATTTTTGCTTCCTAAATTATTGGTGGTGTTATTGACTGTCCCGAAATTTTAAGTAAATTTAATATGTGCATTCCCTTTTGTTATCCGCATTATGCTCGTAAGATTACACCATTGACGAAGTAGACCATATTGTAGAACAGTTAAAAAGTAAAAGTTACAGCCTATATACATTCCACTGCTAGGCACAGGCCTCCTCTCATTTCCGAAAGCGAAGAACAGTGTTTGGCTCCAATTCTGCATTTGCTAAAATGAGTAAAATTGTTAAGAAATTTAGCGATAAAATTGATATATTTTTCGAACCTCTTAACAAGCTTCGTCGCACTTTAAGAGACCATCTTCTGTAATATTCTATAAAAATGTTCTTACCTTTCCGCTTCTATATATATTTTAGTACGATATTTCGTTATCATTTTTTTATCTTTCTTTATCCTATAAGTGTAGGTACACTGTGATGACATAATTATTTGCGTGTGGTATCCGCCTGTAATTATTTGTACATTTTAGTTTTTATCGGTTCATTGTCCTTAATTATTTTATTTAATTAGTGTCTTATTCACAAGATTAGGCTGGAAAGGATCCAACGCAAATTCCTTCGTCACAGAATACCAAAAACGCAACAAATTTCATTAATTTGCGGCGGTGGTGTACTGTAAGGTCAATAAAAACATATTTTTTTTAAAAACTTTCATATTTTTGGCACCACTTGGAATAATTTTTTTTGTATTTTTTTGAGCGCCTGATACCAGTACTGTTAGGCGCTCCAGGATTATCCATTCTTTCTGGGACACCGATATATATATATATATATATATATATATATATATATATATATATATATATATATATATATATATATATATATATATATATATTAGACACGTGGCTCCACCACATATAAATATATACATATTTATATGTGGTGGAGCCACGTGTCTAAGGCTGCCGAAGTCTAATTCCCCGGTCGAACCTTAAACCTATTACGCGAGATATTAACTAAAGTGGACTGTATATGCGATTGCTTCTACGCTTACGTAAAGGCGACTACTATAGCATGCGGTATAATGCACTCGCTCTTCCCTAAAACTAAAACTATTATTTTGCCAAGTCGATGAAAAGGAATCCTGCCTAATTAGGAAAACACAAATTGGAGCGGGTTAAAACAATTATATCAGGCAGGAACTAATTAAAGGAGTATTGACTCACCGGGGTTTCTTCTATCCTGTTGAGCACTATAGCTGCAACTTCTGGAACTTCTTCTGGAACACTCCGGAGAGAGGCGGTGGGCGACTATATCTCACACGAGGTGAGGCGGGTTTCCTGGAGCTCGATTGCTTCCAGGCTAAAGCGGTTTCTACTAGCGGTGTGGTTTCAACGACGACTGCGGCGGAAAGAGCTGTTGTTCCAATGACTGGCGCGGCGGGAAGAGACTCGCGCGACGGTCGCACGTGTCTTATATATCCTCGGCTCCGATGATTATGTGACATTCTAGAATCATCCTCTTGCCCCTCCCACCCCACCACCCCGATGTGTCGATAGGAGGGTATGAATGATATCGTTTTCGGAAAGGAACAAGCGACTTGGCACCTACCGTCAAATATAATAATACGAATGGTTTTCCGCGCAACCATCTCCCCCGCCCTTGAAGGATTTCCTTCAAAATTAACTAAAACAACTAGAGCTAAGATCAACTAACAAATAACTAACTAACGCTAAGATTACCTAAATTCAACTACAATTTTAATCTAGAAAGCTAATTTAAATTATGGAAGAGGCAGGGGGCACAAACGGACAACCGGACGCAAGTAAGACCCAACCGTGGTCTTAACGCGAGCTATCCTAACTACTCCGTCGGAACCGGGAAAGACCTCTTCGAAAATTCCTAACGGCCAGTGGAGAGGCGGTGTATTCCCTTTGGTGAGCACAACTACAGTTCCTACAGCTAAAGGCTCAGTTGCTGTGTTCCATTTTTGCCGAGACTGCAAAGTATGCAAGTATTCCATCCTCCATCGTTTCCAAAACGATTGCACTAACCGATCTAATAATTTGTGGCGTGCGGAAATGCTAAGTCTGTTCTCATCCATATCTGCGGCTGGCAAATACTTTAAAGGCGTTAAATTCAAAAAATGTGCTGGAGTTAGAGCCAGCGGTTCCAAGGGGTCACTAGACAACGTACGACAAAGTGGGCGACCATTCATTACGCATTCAATTTGAGCGAGCACCGTACTTAGCTCTTCGAAGGACAAAATTTGATCTCCTATTACTCGGTATAAATGACTCTTTAGACTCTTGATATTAGTCTCCCAATTGCCCCCAAAATGACTCGCGGCTGGGACGTTCAGAGACCAATCAATGCGGTTCTCGGCTAGAATGTGAGCGAACTCCGAATTATAATACTTGCTAGCTAAGAGCTCATGTAGTTCCGATAGAATACGTTTTGCACCAACGTAGTTCGTACCGTTATCCGAATACAATCTACTTACAGGGCCACGGCGGGAAAGAAATCTTTTAAATGCACCCATAAAGCCTGCTGTGCTTAGATCACCAACGAGTTCTATATGCACCGCTCGAGTAGTTAGACATACGAAAATGCAGACGTAAGCCTTTGTGGATCTTATACCACGCCCGCGAGTGAGCGTGACCTTAAACGACCAGCGAAATCAGACCCGGTGTGCGTGAAGGGCTTTACTGATTGTATTACTCTACAAGATCTAAGTTCCGCCATTTCCGGAAATGACGGCTTGGGGCGTGCCCGAAAGCAAGCTATACATCTGTGCACCCGATTGCGTATTAAACTACGTGCAGAAAGAATCCAATAATTCTGACGCAAAATCGACATCAACAAGTCGGGGCCAGCGTGCGAGTTCAATTTATGATGATAATCGACTAATAAGTTCATGATATGGTCTTTACGCGGTAAAACAATAGGGTGCCGTTGGTCAAAACTCAATTGCGAGTTGGACAAGCGTCCACCTACCCTTACAATCCCATCCTGTAAAAATGGCTTAAGGCGTTGAAAGGCGCGACTACAAGCTCTATTCGATTGTAATCTTCTAATTACTTCAGAGAAGTGCGCACGTTGAAGTTCACGTAATACTAGCGACTCGGCATAGTTGTAATCGGATGCTAAGACATACGAACGTCGCGGTAACAGCTTCGCGAATCGACAAACGTAAATCACGCTACGCAATAATTTCGACCAAGAGGACAAGCGGTTCGCCAAAGCAATGATTGGAGAAACCTCGCTCGAAACGTTCGCCACTAGAGCGTGTCTCTTCTCTTCCGGCGGTTGTGACACTGACGAAGGTTCGAAGTCGGTTATTGGCCATTGCGAGGGATCCAAGTGAACCCAAGCAGGTCCGTGGAACCAAAGCGGGTGGTCCATTATTTGCATCGGGGTGAGTCCACGGGATAGACAATCGGCGGGGTTTTCCGTACCGGACACGTGATAAAAGTTCCGCGTTTCTAACTCGTCTTGTATCTTGGCCACTCGGTTCGCAACAAACGTATCCCAACGGTGGGGTGAAGAATGAACCCAGCATAAGGCGACGGTGGAGTCGGAAAAGGCAAATATCCTTTCTATGTGAACTCTATCCCTACATGCGCTGATAACTGCGGTAATAAGCTTGGTGAGTACTAATATTGCGCAAAGCTCTAAGCGCGCCAGAGAGACAACCTTACGGGGGGAGACTCTCTACTTAGAACTAATGAGGCTAATCGAATTTCTACCATTATTCTGGACGTGGAAATATACAACGCCCCCGTAAGCCTTCTCGCTGGCGTCTGCAAACCCAACGACCGTTATGGTGCTATTTCTATCTACGTTTATATGACGCGGTATTTTAATTTCTCTTAATAAAGAAAAGTTCCTCTCTAAAGCGCTGCCACAACCGAACAATGCTGTCAGGCGGCGAGTCATCCCAGTCGCATTCCAATAACCAAAGTTGTTTAATCAAAAGCTTAGCGTATAATACCACCGGAGCTACGAAACCCATGACGTACCATAATCTAGCAACGCATGACAGTATTGTGCGCTACGGGCGGATTTACCTTAAGGCTAAACACGTCGGACTCTGGTGACCAACACAGACCGAGCACCTTGTGTGTATCAGAATCGTCGAATTCCTTTATCGCCGAAAGACGGTGTGATAGTGGGATTGTATCCAAAACCGGACGCGAATTACTAGTCCACTTCACAAGATCGAATTGACCCGATTTCATGAGCCTTATAACCTCGGCGGTGGTTAGGGTTGCCTCCTCCACGCTATCGACCGAGTACACAAAATCATCCATATATAATCCGCTCTCAATTGCCCTCTTAGCTTTAGGATAAGAGGGACCTTCATCGTGAGCGAGCTGTCTCACCGTGCGTAACGCATGAAATGGGCTCGACTTTAAACCAAAACAAACGCGGTTAAATTCAAACACCATTAGAGGTTCCTTTATGTTGAAACGATATAAAATGCGTTGGAATCTACGGTCGCATTCACGGACCCCTATGCAAAGAAACATTTGGCAAATATCGGCGGATAGTGCTATACTAAACAAACGAAAATTGACTATTATATTAAATAAACTGCCCTGTAAATTTTGCCCACTATAGAGGATATCGTTAAGCGACAGGTGAGTGCTAGTTTTAGCACTAGCGTCGAGCACTACACGTAACTTAGATGTAAGTTTGTCCTCTCTAATGACTCCGTGGTGTGGTATGAAATACGACGGTGTGTCTTCGTAGTTATCTAATTTCGAAGCCACAAGTGATATGTAACCTTCTCTTATATATTCGTTAATGACGCCGTCGTAAGCTTCCTTTAACTGGGGTGAAGCGAGCATCCTACGCTCCAAGCTGTAGAAACGTTTTTCCGCCATTTGACGCGAATCGCCGAGAGATAAAACATCTCCTTTAAAGGGTAGCGCTACACTATATCTACCGTCGCGATCACGAACGGTCATCTGAGCTAGCTATGGGTGGGACGTTCACTTCCTCCATCTCCCAAAATTTGCGGACTAACGACTCGAGCGGTTCGACAGCCATACCACAATAAGAGGTTGCCGAAATACTATCTATGATGGGGGCGGAGCCAAGGATCACATAGCCCAATACGGTTTCCAGTGCGTAAGGCGCGGCATGCGAGGAGTTGCCCCTGACCTTATTGTTTAACAAAAGATGAGGGAAAAGCGATGCTCCAATGAGCATGTCTATGTTTCCAGGAACGGCGTAAGTGTCGTCCGCCAGAGTCAAATTCTTAAATTCAATAATTGCCGAGGTGTCGACCGAAACGGTTGGCAACCGTTCAGTGACCCTATCTACCACTAGTGCATTTATATCAAAGTTAACATTACGATCTATCCGAGAACAAAATTTTAAATTTATATATCCCTGTGTCGCTTTACTAGTACCTCCGATGCCTTTAATTACCGGACATGAAAGTGACCTATTTATTACTAAGCCTAAGCGCTGACAACATTGTCGCGTTATAAAGCTATTTTGGGCTCCGCTGTCCAGCAGTGCACGGACGCTTTGTTCGTTTCCACGCGAATCCCTAACCAAAATACGTGCCGTACCCAGTAACACGGTTGAAGGAGGTTGTGCTCCCATATTTGCCAATGAGCACAGAGCGACATCACCAGGTCGACCGCTAGAATCGTTGACCTTAGTAGGGGCGAATTCCTTGTCCGCTTTACTTGACGCCGCTATGTTGCTATTTTCAAAATGTAATAGCGTGTGATGTTTCCTGGCGCACTGCTATATACGGAACTCGAATTGCATTTTGCAACTAAATGCTTATCGCTTAAGCAGTTCAAACATAGGTTGTTTGTCTTTACTAATTTATAACGTTCGCTTGGTGAATATTTACGAAAAGTCGCACAATTATATAAATTACCGTGTTTATCTTTACATACTATACAAGTATGCTGGAGTGATGTTGGCGTAGCGGTTACGTAAGTTAACGACCCTGCTATTTTAGTTGGTTGAGTCTGTCTACGGTCGACGCACCTTTTAATCTCCTGTTTAACGTTCGGAGAGCGCTGCATCACCTTTATTTGATCTCGCACGAACGATGCTAATGAATGAAAGGAAGGCATCTCCGAGCTACGATGCTCCATTTCAAACGCACGCACGGTGTCGGGGTCTAATTTCTTTAATGCAACATGGAGAAACACCACGTCCATAAGATCACTAAATTTCAAATTCTTAAGTGCGACCACCGATGCCACAAATTTATCTAGAAACTGCTCTAAGCCGTTGATGTTCGCGGATGATATAGGTTTAAGATCGAATATCTGGTTCAAATATTCGGAAGCTAACATTCTCCTATCTTCATATTTAGTTTTAAGCGTTTCGAATATTAATAAGTAATTGTTTGCTGTAGGTGTAAAACCAGAGCAGATCGACTGTGCCCTGCCACTAAGTTTACTGATTAAGTAATATAATTTTTCGGCGTCCGATAACGATGGGCTATTGTGTATATTGTTTTGAAAACTACTGAAGAAGAAGGGCCACGTCTTAATATCACCATTGAATACCGGAATATCTATTGGCGGCAACCTAATCGAGTCACTTGGACGTGCCTGTGTTTCCGGCTTTGCTTCGTTTTGAGATTGTAGGGATCTCGCAGTTCTTTTCACGCGACACAAGATATCTTCGAATGCCAGCAGCGGTTGGTAGTTCACTATGTATTTCGGGTCGATTTGTAATTCCAAATGATTAATTTGGTCTAATATTCTCTCGTAATCTATCCGCAAAGAATCTATCGTTTCGATTTCATTCAAAAAGGTTTCCCGCACTGCTTCTATATTAATGTTCTTTATATAATCACTTATATTCTGCATACGCGAAAAGAGTATGTCCCTCTTGGCATAAATCGTTTTAATTTTGATTTCACTTCCACTAACTGCCATTTTAAATTATTATAATAAAGTTATGTTAATCACAATTAATCTCACAACGCACAAACAATGAAGGATGGACGCTCGGTATGCCGTATTACGTAATTAAATCGAACACCCGCGCAGCGAGTCGAGGTGACGCGTCATTTGCTAAACTCAATAATTTTATCAAGATTGTGGGTAAGCGTATCAAACGGTTCCTATTACACTGTTTCAATTATTTAATAGGCTTTAAATTTAATCAAATACGAGCGCTATAAAACGAATAATTCTGTTTGCGAGTACCTAATCAAATTTTAAATTTAAACGAACACTATTTAAGTCTATTCCATAAATTAGAATGCATTATCTAATTAATTAATTCAACAATTCGACCAAATCCTGCCGAAGTGACCATAAAATGGTGGAGCCACGTGTCTAAGGCTGCCGAAGTCTAATTCCCCGGTCGAACCTTAAACCTATTACGCGAGATATTAACTAAAGTGGACTGTATATGCGATTGCTTCTACGCTTACGTAAAGGCGACTACTATAGCATGCGGTATAATGCACTCGCTCTTCCCTAAAACTAAAACTATTATTTTGCCAAGTCGATGAAAAGGAATCCTGCCTGATTAGGAAAACACAAATTGGAGCGGGTTAAAACAATTATATCAGGCAGGAACTAATTAAAGGAGTATTGACTCACCGGGGTTTCTTCTATCCTGTTGAGCACTATAGCTGCAACTTCTGGAACTTCTTCTGGAACACTCCGGGGAGAGGCGGTGTGCGACTATATCTCACACGAGGTGAGGCGGGTTTCCTGGAGCTCGATTGCTTCCAGGCTAAAGCGGTTTCTACTAGCGGTGTGGTTTCAACGACGACTGCGGCGGAAAGAGCTGTTGTTCCAATGACTGGCGCGGCGGGAAGAGACTCGCGCGACGGTCGCGCGTGTCTTATATATCCTCGGCTCCGATGATTACGTGACATTCTAGAATCATCTTCTTGCCCCTCCCACCCCACCACCCCGATGTGTCGATAGGAGGGTATGAAACGATGAAAAACGATATCATCGTTTTCGGAAAGGAACAAGCGACTTGGCACCTACCGTCAAATATAATAATACGAATGGTTTTCCGCGCAACCAATATGTCTATGATTCTAAACCAACGTCACACCTATGGAGTGTAGAAGTAAGGAGAACAATCTCTCATAGGAGATTGGTTGAAAAAGTGTTATCAGTAAGCAATAAATAACAGTTCGAAAACTCTCGACAACAGCGCTAGAATAGCTACAGGAAACAGCTACATGAAATGAACTTAGCAGTTGTCGACGGTGTGAAGTGTGCTGCTAAGCTGCTCAGTAGCTCTAAAATCTAAAATAATTTTATTTAGTAAATATAACCTCGAAAAAGTCGTCTATCCCACTAGTGGCCGGACTCCCAATCCCCCCCCCTTCACATGATGGCGGAGTTAAATATGAGACTACCCCAGGAGGGTACCAGCACACCCGGTGACGGAGAATCTCTCGCTGAGCATCCACGCCCAAACTCCACTACTCTGCTCAGGCTGCCCCTTGTATTCGGGGGGTGAAATTCCGCTCGAGACTAAACCTGCTCGGGGATAACGGATAAGTCAAAGGCGCCCCCTGTGGCTTTCTGCAACATCAGGAGACTTCCTTCAAATCTTAACGCCGTTCAGTACCATCTCGAAACGGCGAAGCCTCTCTCCTCTCTCTCCGGCTGATACTTCATATCTCTCCTATCCGGAGTACAGATTAGAACACTTTTTGGTGCCCCGGGCTGAAGTTTGCGTGTACGTCAGAGAGGACATCTGTTTTCGATGCCTCGGCAGCCTTGAAGGTAGTAGGCGTAGACAGCAAGGACAATCCCCGCGTCTACGGGTGCCTATATAGGTCCCATAGCAGTATTGCCGGTACAGACCGACTGATCGACCACGTCCAGATGGCTGCAGACTCCGTATAGGCCCCATCCGCAGAGATCGTGATACTTGGCGATTTTAACGCAGACCATGCTGAATGGCTTGGTTCTCGTTTGACCGTTCATGCGGGTAGATCTTATTATGACTTTGCTTGGGCATATGGTCTGACACAACTGGTTACCTCGCCTACGCGGATCCCAGATGTGGAGGATCATGCACCTTCCCTGTTTGACATCTCATCCGAACGGATATCAGGTCTCCTTTGATGCCCCTCTTGCCTCCTCGGACCATTGTCTGATCAGGAGTAGGGTGCCACTCACGCTCCCATCGCGGTTGCGTACTGCAGGTTGCTGCCGTGTTTGGCATTATAGATCAGCCGATTGGGACAGGATGCGATCTTTTTTTGCATCCTACCCTTTGTAGTGTATGTGCCTCCACCCTACTAGCATATATGTACTTACTCTTAAGTTTAAAGGCAGTCTAATTAAAGATTTGGTACCAACCACACGTCTCCTTCATTGACATCCCTTCCTACATTACATGGCGACCCTGCCAGGCGTTGCGAGTGCATTGTCATAATTAGTTAAAGGAAAATGGAAAAATTAATATAAAACTAAAGGAACAATTTTCAACTATTGAATTGACACTACCGGATGTGACAAGTAAGCCGAAACGGAGACATAAGAAGAGGCGATAAGGTTATTATTTCTTTAAGGAGATATGCTAATAAAATCTATTAGAAAAAGAAGAAAAATGTTACGGAAAAAACGGGAAAGATCAATTTCAGAAACAAATATTACGAGAGCTTCAAATATTACATGAAGATTAAACGAATTAGATGGTGAGACCACAAAGGGGAATGCCCAGTCTTCATAGACACTTCGGCCATGAGTGCCCACATATAAAAGCATATAGATATGATAATATGCAATTAAAACAATGAAATGGTAAAGGAATTGCTTTAAAAAAAGTCGGGGTTTTGAAAATATTTGAAGTTTTTATTTTCACAAATGCAGTTTTTTTAACAACTATTTTTATCGATTTTATCGCGTTTTATTTCTTTGATTTTTAATTCCAGACATTTCGGGTGCTTTCCAGCACCCATGGTTACGGCAGACTGAGGTGACCGACGTCCCAATGTCAGTGTTAACCCGGAGTACCTTCAGATTTTTAATTTTTATTTATTGTCCGATCTACAGAATGAACTTACTGTGTCTAGAAGTCTTGCAGTGGTATGCTTGGGTTTTTAATTTCATTAATTACAGGGTCCTAAGCAGGTGGTAGTACCAAGCCTCCTTCCTAAAAAAGAATTTATATATTAGATATTATATAGAATTTATATAATAAAATACACTTTACGACTAATAGTGATGACTTGCAATTCTAGCCCTAAGTAAAGATCAGCTAGGGCTTAACTTTATTCCTTCCATAATGCTGCTCCTCTGGTTATTACAGAGTTCTATCCGGTAGCAACCATTAAATCTTATATGCTCACCATAATAGTAGCGAGCTTGCTTTAATTGGTATGTGACACAAGCAATTAATATTAAGTCGCTGTAAGTTAAAACAGGAAATTCCCTAACATTTTAAAGTCTACATTTATATTTCTAAAGTCTGCCTGCCCTAGCTCTATTTAGATTGTTTTCCCTAGCATACTCAGAAAAATCATTATTTGTCTCCATATTTTGATGAACTATTTCAAGTATTTGAGCCGCATCATCCCTGTCCCTTATTTTTGTGTGGAATTTATTAACTATAGCAGAAGCCACAGCAGTCTATCATCAAATGTGTAGAAGCCCTGTTAAAGTAATTTTGATGAAATATTTTAAATTCAGTTTTAAAAATGCCATTCACCACCTCTACTACCCATATCGACACATAGTCACGGCTCTGGATTTATTAGCATATCTTGTCATTAACTGAGATTCACCATCTGCTGGAGACATTTCTGCGACCCTTAGACATCCACATCTATCCTCGATTACAAATCAAAATGCAGATGCGTTGTCACCCGTGAGGACTAAGATCATTTTCTCGTTTCCAGTAAAAAGGGTCTCCGGTTCTCTACACTCACCATACAAAACACAGCAGCATTAAGCTACTATTTCACGCTGGTATTCTGTGAGAGGGTGCTCCTTCCCCGGTCGAGCCGACCCATTCATGTTACAACTATACTTCTAATATAACTGCAGCATGGCTCTACCAAGTATAACACACATACATAGTACTTGTCACTATGTATGTTTGTTATCGCAAAATGTAGTTAATCACAAAAGAGACATACTTGCAATGCTGATGGAACTGTTACAACCTGGTAAAAAACATTGTGCTTTTATATAATTAGTTAGCAGTACACTGTGTGATGTATGATCTAAGCTTTGTTGTTCTGGGTGCAATACATTACTCACTTCAGATTGCAACGAGGACGGACTAGATGATTCAGATGGTTCCCGTTCTGCAGTTGAACATGATGCTGTTCTATCAGTTCATTGCCAGCAATTATGATATACACGGCATGACAACCGAAATAATGTAAAATACAAAAAATGAAGTCAAAGTGAAAAAATAAAAATAAAATAGATTTATTTCAAACTCAAATATAAATAAAATATTTATCAAGTTAAATGTTACTGCACAAGGACGGATTTAATGCCCTATATTATTTAATAATTAAGGCCTGACAGACTACCAGCAGTCCAAAAACAATGAAAAATCAACTGTCTCCTTTCTTGGTAGTTGATAAAACTGGTCAATCTCATAAATAAGCTAGTATGTTTGTCAGATATAGCTAGGGCAGATGTGAAAAAATAAAACAAGTTCTTGAGTTGATATACAATCAGTGTAAAAACATGTATAATTATCAGATATATGGATCACATTTAATAAATTGAAATGTTAAACATGTTAAACACTTACCTCACGTACTATCGCAAATAGTTCCTCACGTGGAAAATCGAAGACAAACAATGTGTGTGATCTTATTCTCATAAGTGTCAGTGCCACAGCTGATGTATAGATGTTCAAGACGAACTATTGGTGCATTTTGCGAGTGCCACACTACACGTTCACTGTACTCGAAACTTGTACCTAATAAAGAAGCTACAATTATTATATTGATATTATTCAAGTAAACTCAGTTATAAAGCATTTCTTAGAGGAAGACATACCACATCGTGATATGTACCAACTATTTACCTGCTGTGTTCGAACCAATTGTTGAGAGATCAACAATTGCATTTTACTTTTACAACAAAACAATAACACGATAATACGTAATTTAATTCTTGTGACATAACAGTGACAGCGGCCTACCTACCTGTCGGATACGATGTTGCCACTTAACTGTCATAAAATCTATGGAATGATATCGATTTTTTTCGATTAATAATATCATAAAAAGAATAATCTTTGACGCGTTTTAAGTTCTGCACGCTTTTTAAAATATAATTTCCTTTATTTATTGAAACTCTATTTCAAATGTATTTTTAAGAACAGTTAGCTTGTGCTGTATTGTTTTGTTATGCTTTAGAGAATTCGTGGTAAATCAGCTGGAAATTAACTTCTTGAATTATCATAACATGATTCCATTTTAAATGTTATGTTAAAAACAGATAAGAATAACAGTTAACTTGTGCAGTAGCGTTTTGTTATACTCTAAAGAATTCTTGGTAAATCAGCTAGTAATTCGCTTGTTTAATTATCATAACTATAAATGTGAAGGTTGTCAATGAATTCAACCGAGCCTATAACAACGGTTGTTTTAGTTTTTAACGGTTGACTGCCGCTTTTGATGACTTGAAATTAATAAAAACCTATTTTGCGCAATAAGTTTTTTCTCTTTGGTAATGAATAAACCACAGAAACCCCTTTAATGTATAATAGTCCTTTTTTCGATACAAGTAGCACATTTTAAGGAACCGCAAAAACAACTTTGTTATTTATACAAACACTATGAAAAACAAAATAATTTGTTGCTGGCGATAATGATAGTGGTATTTTGACTCGATTTAAAATATATGCTTGTTACTACTGAACTCTTCATGGGCCTGCGAGTCCGACTCGCACTGAACCACTTTTTTTCAACATTTAGTTTTATTCCAATAAATAGTTTTTTTCGTTTAAGCGGAGCTCTTTTACTTTAGGTTTATTACCTCTTTATCTATAATAATCAATCTGAGTAAGTAAAGTGTGTAAATACGATTCTTAAATTATAAAAATAATAATTGGATTTGAACATCTTGGGTAGGTATTTGGTTTTATTTATTTAGAAAATATTAATATCACAATTATTTATTGTAATAATATAATTTATCACACAGCTAACGCCCTCATTAGCAATCTAATGGTGAAAGAATTTTCAAAATCGGTCTAGTAATTTTTGAGATTAGCCAAAAAACGTATTCATTGAAAGTGGCGCCCTCTATAATAAAATTAACCCTATATTAGATATCTAAAATTATACATAACAATCTAGTGGTGAAAGAATTCTTAAAGTTGGTCAAGTACTTTACGAGTTAAGCGAATAAAATATTCTTTGATAGTAGCTCCCTCAATAATAAAATGCATTCTACGTTTTAAGCACCATAGCAAAAAACGATTCAACATAGCCTAATCCGCACACACAGTAAAAACATAACCATCCTTTTTCGTCTGTAGTCGGTAAACATTTGGTTAATAACGGTTGCGTATCGACTGCTTTGGATAAATATCCATTGTCAACGGTTATTTTAAACCTATATCATAACATCGTAATAATTATCGAAAGATCATATAAGCATTGTAATAATGACACCATAAGTAATCGATCGAAAAGGGGAATCGATTTTTTAATGATTTTTGTGATTGGCAACATTTTTTATTTTATTCACAGACTAATGAATTACGTATTTACCTAATTTTATTTTTATCTTTTCGGTACTTTTAATTTGTGCAAAAATATTCCCATTGTTTTAGGATAAATGAATACCGCGATTAATAACCATAAATAAAGATATATTTTTTTAACAAATGCACATTGTTGGGCGTTCCATGGCCTAATATGGGCATCCCCCTTTAAGAAAAATAGAAGAAACTTAAGTCTCGCAAGCCTTAGCCGATAAGAAGATAGAAAAATTGAGCCGAAAAGAACAAATTATGAGGTAACTTCGCACCTATGTGATTTTAATTCTATTTCAAACTTTATTTAACAATTTGAGATTGTTTTTTTTTTGCTATTATGTTTTTAAAGTTAAATATCAAATATTCTGTATTTTACATATAATTAAGTTGAAATTATTTATCAGATTATTCACAATATACTTCATTATCAAATATTTTATTACCTACAAAAAAAACAATTATAATACAATATTAAAAATTAAGTTGAATTTTAAGCACTTATGTGGCACTTCTATTGCGCCTTGCAAGACTACTTTATATTCCCTTTTATGTAGTGATAGTTTTGTATTATTTTTTTTACTGTGTCCTGCCAAACAATTAATGAAATTTTACGCACTTGATTTAAAATAACATTGTTATACATTTCGTTGATTTTTTTTCTCCAATCCAAATTTTAAAGGGTTAGAAACATTTCACTATCATTATTAGTTTTAATTTTGTTAAAGGCATTAAATCTTAAATTTATATAATAACTTATGTAAAATATAAAAAAAATTCTTTTAAATGTTTGAATAAATTAATGTATCGTTGTGTAAAGTTGATAACTCTTGTAATGTGATTTTCAATTATTCTGTATACACGACATAATAAATAACATACTTTCAGTAATATTTTTCGATCTATATAAAAGTGATATAGCTTTTAACGATGTAACCATGTGGACTTCGGAATAAATAAGAAATTAAAAATATTAGTTTAAGGTACATTTTTTTTACTCGCACTCATTTATATGAGTACTACTACTTATGTAGTAACAAATTGTACACGTTATGTTCACATTAGGCACGATCATACGATGCGATTATTTTAACGTTTATTATCAATTATATTTTTCATATTTCCCGGCTAAAATAACACTTTTATTTCTTTTGAAAGACAAGAAACTAGTTATGTAGGTAAATATAACAAGAGTCAATCTTTAATTTACATAGTGAATGTAAAAGGTCTGCTAACCCTTTCTTACGAATGATACTGATGTTTCTAAAAATATGATATTATAAAATGTTATGCAATGAGCGTATCTTATAAAAAACATAGTAACATAGATGATAAATTTAAAATGAACACAGCAACATGCAACACATTAACAGGTGTAGGATAAATCATAACAACATCATAACAGCGATAAAGTTAATAAGTATAGGAAAATAAATGAGTAAATGATAATAGTATTGTTACATAGATGAAAATAATAAATAAATAACAATGTAAAGTAGTTAAGAGAGGTTTTAATAATAATGGTTTAAAAAAAGAGTTAAACACCGACATATAAAATTTATTGATAAGAATGTTATCTCATTTGTACAAAAATTAGAAAGCATGTAATTGGTATGAGGATTGGAAGAAAGGAATGTTCGAACGTGTAAATACGAATGATTTACTAAGTTTTGTCAATATTGGACTGATCACCCAAATATTGATGATGCTTAAACTGTGCGATTTGAAATGTGTGAGAATGGTGCAAGTTAGTATATAGAAGTGGAGCATGAAAGTATATAAATAAAGAACAAGGTAATGAAGAAATAAGGAAGGAATAAATATTTATGGCAATAATAAATATGAAAGAAAATATGACATTGACCAATAAGTAATGGAGAGATATGGGAACGTCCATCACTGGTAAAGCATAGAGTCCTCGAGCAGGGTATGCTTCCGTGATAGGATGAAAAAATAAGGAGTTACGGGTACTAGGGGACAACGCCTTCAGTACAAATGATGTACATGAGTTTACTCATATTAGTACTGTTAGGGACCAGAGAAGTCTTAAATTTTTTACCCTTAATAATGGTACATTGAGGTCAAATCCTTCGTTGGATCATGGTGCGAACTTAGTTTTCCTCTGCGACAATTTTTGGAGTCCTTTAAAAGTGACTTAAAAACGTAGACCTCAAGGTTGTGTGCACAACCCAAGGTGCATTTTACCTTGATATAAAATAAAAAAAAAATATGTGCCAATAAAATGAAATGAATGTTACGAAAATGTAATACAATACCCAAATAAATGGGGGGCCCATATTTATAAAGTACCCGCGTGATAAATATCACGAAATAAAATATAAATGAAATGAATTAATACTCCGATTCCCGATATTTAATAAATAAATACATATATGCGTGAATAGAGAGAAATAAAGCTAGCTAAAAGTCAAAATATTAATTTAAAAAAAAGAGAAAGTACGTACAAGATTTATGAAAAGAAATGATAATAAAAGGCCTAACAATCTACAGGGGATCCCTGACCAAATCCATAGGGTTGGATAGATAGTTATTTTGCATTTCTATATTAGGAATATTAACGCTACCCAAAATGCTACTAGCAAGTTGCACGTATAACAACTATAGGGTTCGATTCGCACAACTACACGTAAACAAATAAAAATATATCAACCTAATATGATAAGTACACTTTCGCGTAAATTTATATAAATTTACAAGATTTTTTCATATTTAGGCACATTGATTAATATTTACAATGATTCTACTTTAAATAATTTTTTTCTGTCTCATGTTTTCTAATGTAAAATGTGTACAATTCTGAACTACATTTATGTAAAGCTTATTATAATCAAGTCCAAAAGTTATCGATACACTATTATTGTAAATTTTATAATGTAATCGTTTTTTTTTTCTATAAAAAAGGCAACGAAAACCTAAAATTGTGTCACCTGCTTGAAATAAAATGTCTTTTCCAATGTAAATAAATATTTTGTAAAAAAAAAAAACTTTAGATGTGTACCTAACAGTGTATTATCCTTTTATATAAATTTCTGTCCCAATTAAGATAAACGTATTTCTTAGAAGTAAAAGTAATATTTTATTATTAACAATGTAACTATTTTTAAATATCTGTTCCAAGTTTTAAGGTATATTTTACTTGCATTCATATTATAACATATTATGGAAGTTACTTAAAGTTAGGTATGAATCACCACACCTTGTGATCATAGTCCGATGTAATTGCAAACGTAGCCTTATACGTACCTACCTACTTAGAAATTTAAAACGAAGGTGTTACAAACCGCTTACGCGGCTGGGATTGCAAGTTGTATTTTGATTCCCGTTATTATGATAGCGATGATACCTACGTTGCATTACATTATGTTTTTGCTCTTTTCATATTTAAATGAAATGTAATATTATCGGTGTTATATTCATTAAACCTTCAAATCAATGCTTTTAACTTTTATAAGTCATTAATTTCTGAAAATATAGTTGAATATTAATGTCTAACCTATTGAGTGGATTATGAAAGCAATAGTTAAACAAATATAAAGGTATAAATAAATTAAATATAAGGTATATACAATTATGAATACAAATGTGAATAAATATATATAAAGGTAGAGCAGGTACTGCTTAATATGAAATGTAATAGTTTATTTTCAGTTTTATATTGTTTGAACTTTTAAATCATAACTTCTAACTAGAACATATAGTTAATGTAATGAATCTCGAGTGAAAATAAATGAAAAAAAATATTAATAAGTATATGGTATGATAGGTAGTATGTTCATGTTAACGTGCAGTTGTGACATTGATTAATATCAAAAATACGACAGGCTTAATGTCGTACGAAATAAAAATGTTAACGAAATAAAATCGCATGCGTATCACGGATTGACTTAATAATATGATTATGTATAACCATGGTTTTTTTTTATAGAAGAGGGGGCAAACGAGCATGCGACTCACCTGATGTTAAGTGACTACCGCCGCCCATGATCAACCGCAACACCAGTAGTAATCGCACAATTTCTCGGGAAGCCCATAGGAAGGGAGCTTCGAAAGAAGCGCTTCGAATGGTATAATCTGATCATGATCATGAGATTATAATTTTTGAAATGAAGTTAGTTTTATATTTTATTTGAATACTTTATATTATTCCAATTAGAAATTATATACATTTAAAGCCTATGTAACATTTTATTTTATTTTAATCTTCAATATTAAAAGATTAAAAATAAATATTAAAAATTATTCAATATTAAAATTATTATTATGTTATAAGATTCATGAAAATTAAAATGTAAAAAAAAAGTAAATAGATAACTTTTCTTTTTTTTAAAGTATCGGGGGAGGTGTAGTGTATGTGCCTCCACCCTACTAGCATATATGTACTTACTCTTAAGTTTAAGGACAGTCTAATTAAAGATTTGGTGCCAACCACACGTCTCCTTCATTGACATCCCTTCCTACATTACACCTTGGAGGTGGGTTTACTTCTCGCCGGATGATCCCAGCGTTGTTGCTGATTTTTTCGCTGATGTGGTGGTACAGGGAATGGAACTATTTATTCCATCATCTGTGGTATATATCGGAGGCAGAACCCAGCCTTGGTTTGGTCGCTCATGCAAATTGCATTACATCATAAGCAGCATCATAAGCATCGACGTCTCGGAATGTAAATACCAGCGTTCTTAAAAAGAAGCATAATTCTGCTTCCAGGTCCTTCAAAAGTGTCATTGTCAAGGCAAAGTCAGAGCACATCGGCAGAATTAGCGAGAGACTTGTTCGTCTTCCTTCAGGAACACGTGCATTCTGGTCTCTCGCCAAGGCTGTCGAAGGGAACTTCTGCCAGTCATCTCTTCCATCTCTGCACAGGGAGGTTTCTTTTTTATTATTATTAATATTCTCATTTCATCTGCTGTTATTTATTTTACAGCACCCTTTATTCTTTTTTTTAGTGTACAATCTTTTAACATTTCGTCTTGGTTTTTTTTTGTTTTTTGTTTTTTTTTTTACTTTTTTTGGTATGTGCCTTACATCTTACTATTACAAGAGTTTATGTGACTAAATATTCTGCTTTCTATAAATGCCTCAATTAATTTTTGAACCATTCTCCTTAAGCGCATTTCATACCTCTTTATTCCATACTTCCATACTTCAGCAAACTTTGAAAAATGAATTCGTCCGTCATTGTCGTTAACTTAGCTCTGCTTAAGGTCTCTTCCTTAAGCGTAAAGCCTATATGGTGTTCACAGGTCATTCTGTTTATTGAGTATTTGGGATACTCTAATAGTATATGTTCGATAGACTGTTGTGTTGCATGATCACAGTCACAGTAGGGGCTTTACGCTAACCTAAACCTGTGCAGGTAAGCTCTGAAGCCACCATGTCCAGTAAATATTTGAGATCTTAAGTTGTACATTTTAATTTTCTTCAGCGTCTTGTATGCTTCTTCGACGTTTGGGAAGAATGTCCTTGTGACTCTACCTGTGTCTGCACTGGTGTATCTTTCCTGCCACTTGAGTAGAGTATGCTTTCTGATGAGGTGCTTTATTGGCTTACCTCTCTTCGTCTCATAAAGTTCCATTTGTTCCAGGGATCTTAGATCCAGTGGGATGATTCTGGCAAGTGTTGCGCAGGAGATTAGAGATGTTGTTCGGTGCGCTTTGCTGATTGCTATACTGAACGATCCGGTAATTCTGTCCAACTTTATTTTAATTTGTTTCCTATAGGCTGAGGCTCCCCAAATACAACTGTTATGTATATAGTCCTCAGAATTTCCGAATTGAGTCCCCAACTTGCTCTAGCTGTTCTAGACACCTTCTTATATAGTTTTATGGCCTTTTCTGCAACCATATCCACATGCTTAATAAAGTTAAGGTTGGAATCGATTGTAAGCCCTAATATCGTCAAACTGTCTGTGTAATTTATTACAGTGCTACCAAGGACTATTTTTGGAGTATCATACTTTATATTTTTAGTAGTGATAATTGCTTGTATTTTATGGGCAGCTATAGTACGGCCACTGAGTTATTACCGATTTGACAGATTATTCTTAAATTAATCGATATAACCTTGCACGAGCGACACATTTGCCGAATTATTTAGAATACCTCTTTAATATAAAACTTTATGTCAAAATGTCAGAATCAAGTAATTTTCCAATAAACTGTTTCAAAACTTAAAATAGTTTGCAAATAATATGAAAACATTTATTTTTTGTTCTTTGGCGTGCTTGTACAAAGTTACATCATGCGTCTAGTTTTCATAGTGATGTGCTTGACTTGATAGTATTCGGTCCGAATTCATTGGAATAGATATGATATTTATTTTATTTGGATATTTTTATTTTACTTATTCCTTCGAGCAACTAGACTATAATGCTACCATTTTTTTGCGTCTCCTAATTGCACTGTGTTGCCAGTATCTCTATGATTTTTAAGATTTATGTGTGATCCAAAGACAGAAATACTGTTTTCTATGATTTAAAAATAAATACAATTAAAATGATTATGTACAATTTTTAACATTCATAATACTCGTATATAAAACAACATTTAATAAATATAATTTTCTCCCTCAATTAAGCAATGTTATAGGTGTATTTTTTTAAGTAATTGGCGATACTATTCCGGCAACACCCTTACCACCGCTATTTTAATCTGTTTAGTCGTCTTCCGTACTCTCGTGCGCACAGACTACGTTCTCTTGTTGCGTTGTTTTTTGACTCGGCTTTCTCCTGTTTATCGTTGCGCTTTATTGGAGTAATTTTGTTTGTGTTTGGTAATTTTGTTGAAAATGCCGAAACGAGGAAAAACATTGAATAGTCAATGTCGTGAGCTTGTACTAAAGCTACAGGATTACTTTGAGCGTGAGTCACAAAATGGCGGCCCTTTGATTCCTGTCACTCAAGTGAAAGATCGGGTTTCACAAGCTCTTGGAATTGGTGCAAAAACACTATATAATATAAATAAAGAAAAATTTGGTGCTTCTGGAAGTGAAGATAATGTTTTACGCACTCCTAAGAAAAAACGAAGACAAAAGCCCGTGATAGGTGTTGATGTTTTTGATGCAGATGCAATAAGAAACCACATATATGGTTATTATATTAGGAACGAGTTTCCAACTAGACGTTTGCTTTTGGTCTCTTTAAAAGAAGCTGGCTTGTTTAAAGGCGGTAAAACGGCATTATCAAAACTATTGCACGAAATTGGGTTTGAATATAAAAAAAACGAATAAAAGGAAAATATTAATGGAAAGATTTGATTTAATAATTAAAAGGAGCGAGTTTTTAAGAGAAGCCAGAAAAATCGAGTCTTGGGACAACGTCGTTTTTGTTCACGAAACGTGGTTAAATGCGAACCACACTGTGTCACGCTCTTGGACTGACGAAACAAAAGCATCAACCTCAAAGGTTCCAATTGGAAAAGGATCGCGACTGATAATTTGTCACACCGGTTCTGCTGGAAGTGGTTTCTTTGAAAATGGACTGCTGGCTTTCGCGTCAAAAAGTTCTTCCGATTACCACGAGGAGATAGATACAGACACTTTTACGAATTGGTTCGAAAATCAATTATTACCCAGCCTGCCAGAGCCTTCTATCATAATAATGGACAACGCTTCATATCACTCGAAACAAGTGAATAAAGCGCCTACTCAGGCCGACAAGAAAGCTGATCTCGTAGCATGGCTACACCAAAATGGAATTGAAACTACTGCCGAAATGCTAAAGTCTGACTTAGTAAAGTTGGTACGCGAAAATAAAACATCAAGAGTCCGTTATGAAGTAGATGAGATAGCTCTAGCACATGGACATCGGGTACTTCGAATTCCGCCTTATCACTGTCATTGAGCTAATATGGGCACAAATCAAAGGTATTGTTTTTTATCGCATAAGTTATGAATATGAATAATTTGTACTATTATAACATCCAATATTCAGCATATAAGTAAAAAGATACATAACTAAGAAATAAATATCTCATGTCCCTTACATAGTAGGTAATTGTGTAACATTTCGTTTATTTAATGTAATAAATTATCGTTATTTAATGTTTATATTACAGGTTACGCAGCTCGTAATAATACGACTCCGCCATTCAGTACTTATAAAATGATGGGTCTATTAAAAGATGCTTGCAGCAAAATAACGAAAGAAGATTGGGTCAAGGTCGTCGGAAAGACTCGAAAACTAATAACAGAAGATTATGAACGCGATATAAGAGTGGACACCATTATAGAGAATGAAATTGTCATACAAGTGACTGATAGCGATGACAGCTCTGGCGAATCTGGTTCAGAGTCTGAATAATTGTTTTAACAAATGATAGGCAGTCATTTATTAAAACATCTTGTACTTACTCTATTCATTAAAATGTGTAACAGTGTTTACAAATTTGTTTTATTTTGATATGTCCTCGACCAATTATCTACGCCCATCAAAGATACTCCACCTAATAAAGAACCTGTGTCTTTAACTATTATTGTTTTGATTTTATTTAATTACACACTATACTAGAATATTTAAAAACAAACTGTTCCCAAATGATATTAGGGTTATTGGTTCAGTCACTTCACTAGTATTGTCAATTCGTCATGTGTCAAATCGGTAATAACTCAGCGGCCGGAGTATAATTTCATTTTCGTCTTTTTGCCCCAGTTTAGTATGTGATTTAGTGCCGGATTTAGCTCCATCTCTATGTCTTTTGCTGTTTTCCCCTTTGCTATTAATATTATATCATCAGCATATGCCTGTATGTGAATTTTGAAATCCTCTATTTCCTGAAGCAGGAAGTCAAGCTGTAGATTCCACAATAATGGGCCACAGATTGAGCCCTAAATGCACCCTTTGTTTGTCTCCTTGCTGATCTCAGTGCCTGCGTACCTGAGTTTTATATGCCTCTCAGACAGATAGCTGCTTAAAAGTCTTTGGATAGTTTTATCTAATTGTTTGTTGTTGATTTCCTTTGTAATAGCTGGCCACCAAGCGTTGTCAAAACCCCCTTCGATGTCTAAGGATACTATGACAACTATTTCTTTGTCTTTTATGCGTTTTTCTATTATTTTCATGCCATCATAAAGTGCCGTACCGTCCGCCGTGTCGAAAGCATCATTTTTATTGAGCTCCGTTTTCAAAAATTCGGAAAAAGTGTACCTAGATGCGTTGTACAACGGCCTTTCAGACGACACCTCAATTGTTCGGATCGGTTCACCCTTGCGCTTTTCATTGATGAAAAACCTCTTATGTCAAAAATTATCATATATAACCTCCTATAACTGTCAAAGTGAAGGGGGTGAAAAGACCTTTTAAACGAGCCCAATCTCGAATTGTCGTTCTGAGGGCTACTCACTCAAAGCCAAAAAAAATTGTAAAAAAAAGTGAAAGTTATCAGAAGAACGAAGGGTCGCACAAGCTCCACGTGTAATATTATCTTGAAAGTAAGCCCGTAAATCTCATCGTCAGTCGGGTCGAGACCGTGAACGCAAGCGCACGCTGTCAAAGATCATTGCCGTTGCATAGGATAGCATAAGCATAATCGAAGCGATTGAAATGTTCAAATTGTAATATTGTAATCTGTGAAGTATTGGCCTTTGTGCGAAATAAACTAGATGTGATGGATGAACAAAGCCTGATACAGATTTGTGAAAGCTCTTTTAGTGCTGAAGAAATTGAATTAGCGAAGTCGTTATTATTTGAATCAGTGAGCAAGCGACCAAAAATTTGAAAACGTCAGGGCAAAACTCTAAGAAATATTGAAGATATTATCTGCTTACTTAAAGAAACAGACCCCGAACAGGTCTAAATTTTTGTAGCAAGACGATTAGAAAAATTACCACCCGTAACGTTTAATCATGTTGATGTGACAGTGTTGCTTAAAAAGATAGTAATATTAGAGAAAACCATTCATGACATTCAACATCAATACGTTACGAAAAACCGACTTCGTGATGAAATAAATGAGTATTTTAAATTAACTTCGTTTCCAAACCGTGAACAAAACATTGTAAACAAAAGAGGTGGCTGTGACAATTTTATGTACGATAGCGGACCGATGGCGCTCTCAACATCTTGTAATAATGCGTCACACATTGCCGAGGCTAGTGAACCAGAAAAGTGTACATCTCTGTCTAATAAATCACACCAAGAATCTATGCATTCCCGTCACTCATCGCCAAAAAAGTGTGAAAGAGAAGTCGCAGTCTCCAGCGAGTGTATTACAAAGCTCACGATGTGCGAATGCGATAGTAGGTGAGTGCACAATGATTCATAGTACAGAGCGACCGTTTATACCTGGAGTGAATGAAACAGCTGATGGGCATGTTAGCAAACCGTTCGATGCGTTAATTGATAAGGATAAACAAACAAATGACACGTTAATAGCGAGGCGAAAGACTTTTTCTGAGATGGTTAAGAGAGATGGAGAATGGAAAGAACCAAAAAGAAGCGAAGAATGGATCGTAGCCCAGAAACGGAGACTAAGAAACCGATTTATGAGTCAAAAAGGAACGGCGGTAGATTTAGAGGGGAAAAGTCTAAAGTTTAAGGCCGCTGATACACAAGTGCCCCTTTTTATATCTAACGTACATAAGGATGTGGATGAACAGGACATTGCTAATTATATATACGAAAAAACGAGGGAAAAGGTGTCTCTTGTAAAAATTCAAATGAAGCGACAAAGAGACTACAATGCTTATAAATTGTTTGTAGCTCAGCACAAGATTAACACATTCCTGGACAATAAGCTGTGGCCATCTGGTATATCGTTTAGACGGTTTGTGAATTTCAATGGTAGACGAGAATATAAGGAAAACACTGAAATTACAGAAAATAAAGATATATAAATTAAAATATAAATACATTTATATATATATATATATATATATATATATATATATATATATATATATATATATATATATATATACAATATTGTAGCTCAGTATTTTACATAGAGATATTATATAAATATAAATTAAGAAAGTAAATGGAAAAATACGGTAAAGTAATTAGTTTTAATTGCAAATCTATCAAAAGATCAATAGAAGGAGTGAGGACCTTGTGTCAGACAGCTGATGTGGTAGCTCTCCAAGAGACGTGGTTGTTGCCACATGATCTGCCTATACTTAGCACGATTGACAGCAACTTTGGGTCTACCGGTACGTCTGCAGTCGATACTGCGGCCGGCTTACTCAGCGGGAGGCCGTATGGAGGAGTGGCGCTGTTATGGCGAAAGTATGCCTTCGAGTCAGTGAATGTGATTCAGTGTGATAACGAGAGGATCTGCGCGATAAAGCTAAACGTGAGTAATAGATCGGTAGTTAAGTTCAGTGTGTATATGCCTACAAACTCATATGATAACCTTTCCGAGTTTACTGCGTGTCTTGGAGCCATTCGCTCTATAATAGAAATAGATGAGAACAGTGGAGTATCGGCTTTTTATATCTTAGGAGACTTTAATGCACACCCTAGTGAATTATTTTATAATGTAATGTTGGACTTCTGTGTGGATCTCAATTGGATTTGTGTAGATTTAAATATGTGTGCCAGTAATACATATACATATTGTAGTGAGGCTCACGGTTGTAATAGATGGTTGGATCACTGCATTGTCACAGAGTCGGCGCAGAATACAATCGTTAGCGTAACGGTTAAATATGACGTGTATTGGTCTGACCACTATCCAATAGTAGTCGTATGTAATCTGGGTAAACTTAAGCCAAAAGTAGCTAAACTGGATATAGAACAACCATTAAATCGTTTTGTATGGGGAGAGAGACAGCAGCAGCAAATCCATCAGTACCATGACCTCTGTCATGCTAAGTTAAGACTCATTGAATTTCCACAGGAACTAAGTGCTTGTTGTGATGAGTTCTGTAATAACAAGAATCATCACTTGGTCTTAGATAAGTTATATTTAGATATTATAAATATATTGTCAGAAGCAGCTATCCAAACACACAAAGTTAAGTGTAGAAAGAAGGGAGGTTATGTTTTGGATGGAATAAGCATGTCGCGGGCCTCCACCGAGAGGCGAGGCTGAAATTTAAATTGTGGAATTTAGCCGGGCGGCCAGCTAGTGGTCGAATTTTTCACGATATGTCGGAGGCAAGGAGGAATTTTAAAGCGAAACTTAAATGGTGCCAGGACAGGCAGGAGCAACTTAAAATGGATCGCCTTGCTTCCGACCACTCCTCGAAAAAGTTTAAAAATTTCTGGAAAAACACAAATAAAATGAATATAAGGCCGTGCCTCCCTGTGGACGTTGGTGGTGCTCATGACCATAAAGACATTGCTAATGCTTTTAGGAAACAGTTCACCATGCAGTCACTCTTAAGTCCCATGTGTAAGATGAGCGATAGTGAGACCATCGTGAACGAACGTAATGTTAAGATACCTGCTAAAATGGTGGCTCAGACTATTGAAAGAATGCAGCGTGGGAAGTCTCCGGGTCACGATGGGCTCAGTATTGAACATTTCAAATACGCAGGGATCCATTTACCACGGGTTCTTGCCATGTTTTTTACACTGTGTCTAGGTCACTTGTATTTGCCTGAGGGACTGATGCGAACAATAGTGGTACCAATTATAAAAAATAAGACAGGTGATGCTTCTGATATTTGCAACTACCGGCCCATCTCACTTGCTACCACCGCGGCAAAAGTACTTGACAGTTTGTTAAATGGTTGCCTCATAAAATATGTAGATATACATGATGCCCAGTTCGGATTCAGGGTGGGATTGTCAACGGAAAGTGCAATTCTTACATTGAAGCATACTGTTGGTTATTACACGGCTAGGAGGACGCCGGTATACGCGTGTTTCCTCGACTTGTCCAAGGCTTTTGACTCGGTCAATTATGATATACTATGGAGCAAGTTGAGGGACGCAGGTGTGCCGGCGGATTATACTTCTCTGATCGAGTACTGGTACAGTAATCAAAAAAACCAGGTGAGATGGGCGGGTACGCTATCAGATGAATATAGACTAAAATTTGGTGTCAGACAAGGCGGTTTAAGCTCACCGTTGTTATTTAATTTATATATTAACCAGCTTATCGTGGAACTGGTTAGCACACATGTCGGCTGTCATATTGACGGGACATGTGGTAATAATATAAGCTATGCAGACGACATGGTGCTGCTCAGTCCATCTATAGGTGGGTTAAGAAAATTATTGTCTATTTGCGAGAAATATGCGGAGGACCACGGCTTGAAGAACAACTCGAAAAAGAGTGAAATTCTTGTTTTTACAGCACCGAAACAACCGCCGCGTTTTGTTCCTCCCGTATACCTCAATGGTGTAGCCCTAAATATTGTTAATACTTTTAAGTATCTCGGTCACATTATAACGAGCGATTTAAGCGATGATGCTGCATGAGCTGGCAGTTAGGAGCAATATGCTTGCCCGCAGGTTTGCTCGATGTACAGATGACGTAAAAGTTACTCTTTTCAAAGCATTTTGCCAATCTTTTTACTCGAGTAGCCTGTGGGTATCATACAGGCGACGAGCTTACAGTGCCCTTCGCATACAATACAATAACTATTTTAGGATGCTATTAGGACTGCCATGGCGGTGTAGTGCTTCGAAAATGTTCGCGGATGCTAGGACTGATGGATTTCATGCTGTTATGCGAAAGAAATCAGCCTCAATGTTACAGCGTCTGCGAAACAGTAACAATGGCATTTTAAAAGTGATTGCAGCGAGACCAGATTGCCACTTTCAGCGACACTGGGTAGAGCTGGCAATAGGACTAAAATATCAATGAATTATTATTATTATTATTATTATTATGTCTGAAATAAAGTGATTATTATTATTATTATTATTATAAATCTGGGCAAGGTTACAGAATCAGAGAGTAAGAATAGGATTTCAAATAATTCCAGCCACTGACCAATCACCGGTAGTCCAGTGCTATCGATGCTTAGGCTATTCTCACTTAGCACGGGAATGTAAAGCACAAAAAGTGAACTGTGGTTACTGTGCTGAGGAACACGACACAAGAGAGTGCAATAACAGGAACAAGGCACCAAAATGTATAAATTGCATACACAGAAATGTTAATGACCAAAGTTGCAACCATCCTGCCTACAGCCCTCGGTGCTTAGAGTGGAGGAAATGGGACAGGATTTCAAGAGCAACTGTATCGTATTGCTAAGGACACCGGACGTTGCCCCACAAGAATCAACAAGTACGAAGGATGTAGGAATAAAAATAGCACAGATAAACCTCGGAAGAGGGCGAGCTGCATTTCAGGAATGTCTGCAATCAGCTGTCACACAGGGCACTACCATTCTTTTGGTACAGGAGCCTTATGTAGGGGCAAAAGGTCACGTTACCTGCCAACATAAGGTAATACAGAAAATTTCTAGCGATGTTCAAAGACCAGTCAAAGCGGCCGTTATTGTCGTCGATCCAACCATACAATTTTTTATTAACCCTGTAACAATTACTGAGAACATTGTAACATGTAAATTTAAAATAAAGGGCCTTAGTATTGTAATAATTAACGTTTACTTGGAAGGTGGACAACAGATTGAAGACGATGTGTGCAAAATTTCGACCTATGCAAGTATCCTAAATGAAGATCATATCATATTTGGAGGAGACATCAATGCGAAGAACCCCTGGTGGGGTTGCAATGTGGAGGATAGGAGGGGAGTAGCAATGGCAGAAGCGCTAGGCCAACTAGGCTTACACATATTAAATAAAGGGAATACGCCAACTTTTTCTGTATACAGAGGAGAGAGAAACTATACCAGTATTGTTGACATCACTGCATGCTCGAGCAATCTCTTGCGAAAAACCAACTGGAAAGTAAACCCAGAATTTGTTACACTGTCTGACCACAGAGCCTTAATATTTAACCTAAATTATTTAAGCACAGCGAAAGAAAATACACTACGACAATCCACACGTATTTACAATACATCTAAAGCAGACTGGAGCAAATTTATTCACACCCTAAGACAAGAACTAAATTACCACAACATCACCGAGGAAACCGTTTCTAGAATTATAGAATCAGATCCATTGGAGAATCTTGTAAGATTATACACCACATATGTGAAAGAATCTTGTGAAAAGATTACCCCTAAACTGTCCAGGAAAATACTTAAAAAGACACCATGGTGGACGGAAGAACTCAACAGGAAGAAAAGAGATGTAATTCAGAAAAGAAGGAAAATCAGATACGCAAACCAAGGAAGGAAACAAATAATAATAGAAGAATATGTTTTAGCCAAAGCGGAATTTAAAGACCTCCTAACGGAAACGATGACAGCTAGCTGGAAGGAATTTTGTGCAAGGCAAGATAAAGAAAACATCTGGCAGGGCATTTACAGGATCATACGGAAATCAGCCAAAACACCAGAAGACACTCTACTGAGAACGACGTCGCAAAGCTGTGTTTTAACTCCAGGGAATCAGCGAAATTGTTGGCTGATACTTTCTACCCAACCGATGACATCACAAAAGATGAACACGATCACACTGAGATGAGAAATATTTCCGAAGCCATCAGAAAAGACCTGTGTAATGAACTGCACGAGAACAACATAATACCGTTCACAATCACAGAAATAGAGAACGTATTTAACAGCATGAGTCCAAAGAAGTCCCCAGGAGAGGATGGTTTAACGGTGGATATATGTGAGAAGTCATATGAAGCGGCACTGCAAGTACTTATAGCTATTTACAATAAATGCCTGTCTCTTGGATATTTCCCCCAGACTTGGAAAGGCGCGGTAATCAAAATTATCCCAAAACCCAACAAAGAAAATTACACTCTTCCTAAATCTTATCGGCCTATCAGTCTTCTACCAGTCTTTGGGAAAGTTCTGGAAAAGATTTTCGTAAACCGAATGTCATGGCAACTAGGACAAGAAAATAAGATGAGCAACAGACAGTATGGCTTTGTAGCACAAAAGGGGAACACAGGACGCCCTGTATGATGCACAGGGAGGTTGACTCACTGGTCCACGCCAGAGGGGACAAAGCCGATCTACTGGGCTCTCTCTCTTTGCGTCAAACTCGACTCTTGATGACGGGGGAACACACCGCCAACCATACCGCAGTGTGAGTACTCTATGCAGGATATGCTGTTTACCCAACGCTCGGTGAGCAGAGCACTCCTCTCCCTGGACATCAACAAGTCGAGTGGGCCTGATGACGTCTCTCCTATTGTACTGAAGATTTGTACTCCGGAGTTGGCACCGGTCCTAACGCGTCTTTTCCTGTACTCCTACTCCCTAGGCGTAGTCCCGAAATCATGGAAGACAGCCTTCGTGCACCCGATCCCCAAAAAAGGCAACCGCTCTGATCCGTCCAACTATAGGCCTATAGCCATTACCTCCTTGTTCTCTAAAATAATGGAATCTAATAATAAAAGCCAGCTCATGATGTACCTTGGATACCTTGGATACCTGGATCACCAGCTGATTAGTGACCGCCAGTACGGTTTCCGTCGCGGTCGCTAGGCTAGTGGATCTTCTAGGTTACCTAACTCATAAATGGGCGAAGGCAGTAGAGTTCATGGGGGAGGTGTTGGCCGTTAGTTTGGACGTAGCGAAGGCCTTCGATCGGGTTCGGCACAAAGCGCTTCTTACGAAGCTTCCTTCCTATGGGCTTCCCAAGAAATTGTGCAATTGAATCACCAGTTTTATTGCTGATCAGAGCATCAAGGTCGTAGTAGACGGTGCAAGCTCCGATTATAATCCCATTAACGCTGGCGTTCCTCAAGGCTGCGTGTTATCACCAACACTGTTTCTTCTGCATATCAATGACATGTTGCAAGCCGGTAACATTCATTGCTATGCAAATGACATCACTGGTGATGCTCTTTAAACCGGCCGAGCCAATATTTCTCGGGAAAACGTCTCCGAGTGCCGGGACAAACTTGCGTCTGAAGTCGAGTCTTTGCTGATTAGAGTCTCGGATTGGGGGCGACTAAATCTAGTCCAGTTTAACCCCCAGAAGACACAAGTTTGCGCGTTAACCGCTAAAAAGAACCCCTTTGTCGTATCTCCTCAGTTTCAAGGCACTCCCCTTGTTGCCTCAGCCAGAATCGGAATCCTCGGCGTCGACATATCGAGTGATATGCAGTTTCGTGGTCACTTGGAAGAGAAGGCCAAATTGGCCCCTAAAAAATTGGGCGTGCTCAGCAGAGCGGGACAGTGTTTCATGCCGGCTCACCGCCTGCAACTTTACAAGGCGCAGGTTTGGCTGCATATGGAATACTGTTCCCATCTCTCTGCCGAGGCTTCCCAGTGCCAGCTGCTTCCATTTGGTCGTAGACCGAGCTCTTTCCGATCGGCTTGACTCACTGGCACTGCGAAGAGATGTTGCATCTCTTTGCGTATTTAATCGTATCTACCACGGGGAGTGCTCTGAGAAATTGTTCGGACAAATTCCAGCCGCACAGTTTCACCATCGCACATCGCGACAAAACTCGCGATACCATCCATACCAACTGGATGACTGACGGTCAACTACTAAGCGATTTAAAAGAAGTTTTCTTCCTCGCACAATTTCCTTGTGAAATCAAGTACCACCAGAGATTTTTCCGGACCGATATGACTTAGGGGTGCAAACTCTAGCAAACTCTACAGTTTGCTAAACATCTTTAACAGCGTAGCGATTTAAGGAGTTTAAAAATTGGTTTTAGTGTGAAAAAACTGTTTTGTGACCTTAAGATTGGTGAATCTTGTTCAGTTCAGTTCTTAGAACAATTAAAATTTTTATCTAAATGTATTTAAAAGTCATAAATATTATTATATAACCTAAAAATTCGTTATCGTCCTTTCTCACTCGAGGCCACGCCGATCATTAGTCTATAGGTTTCTCTGTCTACGTCACAACCCGTAGACAGAGAAACCTATAGACAAATTGACGCCTTCTTTCGCATTCGCACACGAAAAAGATAGATTTATGCATACGTCTTGCATAGAAATGAGATAGAGCGGCGCGATTGTTTGTCCCTTTCTCCGTGCCGGTTTTTTTGTTTAGCAAACTCTACAGTTTGCTAAACAACTTTAACAGCGTAGTGATTTAAGGAGTTTACAAGTTGGTTTAAGTGAGAAAAAAGTGTTTTGTGAGCTTAAGATTGGTGAATCTTGTTTAGTTCAGTTCTTAGAACAATCAAAATTTTTATCTAAATGTGTTTAAAAGTCATAAAGATTATTGTATAACCTAAAAATTCGTTATCGTCCTTTCTCACTCGAGGCCACGCCGATCATTAGTCTATAGGTTTCTCTGTCTACGTCTGATATCGTAGACAGAGAAATAAAATAAATATAATATATAATAAACATATTCAAAAATGATCTTAAATCGGTGACCTTGAAATGAATGAAAGGCACTGAGTTAGGCATTCCGCTTCTTTCTGTTAACAGTTCAAAAACTCTCCACAACAGCGCTCGAATAGCTACGGGGTATGATAAATCGGCGTAAAATACGTTGAGAGTGATTTTAAAAATAAAAATTTTGAAAACAATAAAATAATTATTGTAAAAAGAATTATGGTAAAAGTCCGTGCAATAAAAAATTGTAAAAAGTTCTTTACAATTTAGACTTTACCTACAGTTTCTGGGAAATTTATTTTGGACTCTCTCCGTGATCCTTTCTTAAAATTATATTTTTAGTTCTTGCAGTGGATATTGCAAAATTCACAAATTCTATACTTTCAAGCAAGTAAAGTGGTTGTAACTGAAATAAATGAAAAAGTAGGAGAGCTATACAAAGAAATATTACTTTGTTATATGATGAATGATTATGTCTCAAAAACACCCCTGGCTAATATAGATCCCACGAATCAATCACAATTTCTCCTTAAACAACAATTTTATCTAGGAGTAGGTGTTAATGTGTAACTCATCTTTGTAATGAAGACGTCCAAAGAAATCCTACCGGAATAAAAGATTTCCGCAATAGTTGTAGGAACTTCCTCATGGTAGCTGCTTCTGAAATAAAAAAAACGCTGGGACTTTTTCAATAAAGTGATATCGGAAATAAGCTTTTTAAATCCTAAGTTAGCTCTTTCGAGCAACCACAGACAGAATAAACCTTCCATCGTGCCGTTGGCTACAATATTGCCCAGAATTATTACTCATAATATGAAACAGGCGATGCGATGGCAGTTTACTGCAATCCTTAGATGACCAAAGGCGAAATCTCTACCTAACGACATAACTCAAGAAAAAGAAGTCGACCTGTTTTGGTCTAAATTTGGATAAATAAAAAATCTTTAGCAAAAAATACAATAGTTTTACCCAAAATACAATATTTTCTAGCTTGGCAACACCATAATTTCGTACCAACTATTTCACAACACTGGTCACAACCCGTAGACAGAGAAACTATAAGAAACCTATTAAAAAAATTATAACTAAATAAATAATAAATAATTAATTTATTTAAAAAAATTATAATTAAAAAATAATATTAAATTATAATCACAACTGGTCACAACCATAGATATAGATTTAGTATAAAGCACAACCATATATATATATATATATATATATATATATATATATATATATATATATATATATATATATATATATATATATATATATATATATATATACATAGCGTAGACAGAGAATGCTAGGATTCTCTGTCTACGATACATAGTCACAACTCACGACTCACAACCAAGGAGGTTATAAATATATAGGGAGTGAGCGCTTGGAACATTTAACCGTTCTTCATTTTTCTTAGATAGAGAGGCACCGAGTTTGGTATTATATCTCCTTCTAGCATTAATAAATGTTTACACAAAATAAAAAATTACCAACATTTAGGCAGTTATCGAGTTAAAGTAGTATTTTAGACGTATGCCCGAACGAATCTTACATTTTTATCGCATATTATAATTGGTACATTCCATATTGTATTCCAATTAAGCATATTATTAAGTTACACGAAAAAAAAAACCACTAAAACACGAATGTACTTTCCCTAAAAACTATGGGGTGCATTTTATGCTATAGATGACAAACCTATTTTAAAATTTGACGTTCCTAAATGCATCAATATGGCGCTATCTATTGGCTTCTATTCTCTGTTTGACTTGTCATCAGCGAATGTGATTTAATTGATTTAATTAATATCGCAGAACTTTTCGGGTTTTCTAGTGAAAATGGTATTTTCGTGTTGTGTGAAAGGTTGTAGAAGTGAAAGTTACCCTGGATGTGGTTTGTCATTCCATAGGTAAGCAAAATTTATAGAGTATATTGTGATATGTTCAATCTATGTACGTAGTTTTTTTAAGTCTGAATTACGTGAATACAGCATCTAATATTTTTCAATTTCGATTATGGATCTCTCCTGTTATTCTCAGATATATATTTTGCTACCGTTTCGTATATTTCAAAGAAAATTATATAGAATGTTTTGTTGGTAAAGTGACCAAGAATGAGAATAAAAACAATAACTTTGAATATGAATAACACAATTGAAGAAAAAGTGTTACATACATACATACATACTACGTAATTAGATTCGATTGAACAAGAGAATGAAAGTGAAACATTGATTTCATTGATAAACAATGTCTCGCTTTCCAGTTATCAAAATAATATATTATATTATATAACTGGTTGTATTGTTAAGAATCTCCACAGTAAAATAACATGTGAAGAATGTCAAAATTTGCTGAAAGAAATAGGTAAAAATGTTGACCACTTATACACAATTGATGTTAATAAACATTCAGCGTTTACTGCTTTTGTAAATAGAGGCATGCTATTTTTTCCGTCACAATCTGTGTTCCAAGTGGTAAAGTTCACCGAAAGAACATGTAAACAAGTAGATTTAAATTCTATGAAACAGCACTATAAAAAAAGGATCATACAAATAGTCATGCAGCATTTTTCTGATAAAATTTCATCTATGTTTCCACATTCTCTAAGCCAGGGTATTGATTGCGGAGACTTGCATAATATTCAATTGCTAAAATCTATAGTGATAAGTTTCCTGAACATGAAGATAAAGCACCATCAAAGGTCTAGGACCATGAAATTGCGGGATTCCAAGAATGTATCCCGACAAAAATTACATAAAACCATTTTGTTTAGTAACCTATAAATCTTTTAATAAAAAAAATAATAAAACTCGTTGTTTTTTTACCCTTAAAAATTTATTTCGGCTAACCAGGAAGCCCACGTGACATGTTGGCTCCTGTGGTGAAACTGGTGTGGTAAATATGTGTTCAAACCTAGCCACCTATTAGGCAAACATCGTGACTGAGAAGAAATTGAGTTTCATATAGGCTTAAATTCTATTAATAAGTATGCTTGGTTGAGTGTGATTTGTTTGATAGCTAAGGTTACCGTAAGGTTTGATACCGTAGCGAAGCAATATTATAATCAAAATAATAAACGGAGTTTAATTATAACTCTTCATTGGAACTTTCCATATTGAAAAAATACGCATTCCGTTTTCTGTTACTCTGTAAGTACATACTATTAATATCCTCAAAATATTGTATCATGGACACTCCATTGGAAAGAAACGGAACGCCAAACTCGGTGCCTTTCATTCATTTCAAGGTCACCGATTTAGGACCGTTTTTCTAGTATGAAGTGCGCACCACAAATTATAAAGTTGTATGTACAAAATGGTGCGCACTCCCTATATATTTATAACCTCCTTGCTCACAACACAATCAGATTATGGTCAATGGTCATAGCATAGATTACTGCATAGACTCATAGAGAATAAACAAAACATTTGGCATTTGGTTTTTGTTTTGGCAATTTTGCACAATATTATTTTCTCCATATTTTCTCTAAAGCTTACTCATTGCTTAGGGGAAATATTTTTATTAAATGAAAATATAGGTACAAAACATATAAATCGTAAACACTAAACGTATACCTCAACGTTTTGTGGTATTTTGGTGTACATAGAAGTGTTAAAAGTTCAAAGAAGTTAAAAGCCGGTCACAATTTAAGTGAAAAATGTTACGAGTATAAAAGTGAAATCAACGTCAAGCTGGATTTTCTATTTTACTGGTGCTCAAGTAATACTAAACAGAAATTATGTATAGGGAAATATGATTACAGTATGAATATTGAAGAACGATATGGCGAAATATTTTTTTTTTATGTTTTGCTTATTATGTGCAATGCATGGGACTGTTCCATGGATGACAGTGACGCCCCTGTGTCCACCTTCTCCTGCACGATGTCGTTATGATGCTTCAGTTATTGATGAACATTTTTATTTTGTTGAAGGTAAAATTTATATTAAAGCTTGTTTACAATTTTATGTCCTCTATGTATTGAAGTATAACTCCTAAGACAATGTGCATATATTGGGGCTTCAAATCATAAAATTTTTTGTATAGATTGTATCAGTTGGGATGTCTGAGTCTTTCCATTGCCATGCTATGCTATACAGCCTATAATATCCACTGTTGAACATAGATTTCCTCCCAGATAGCCTCATGAGGGGGATTTTGCCGTAAATGCCACACCTGGATGTCGGTTTAGCAGCCACAGTTTTTTATTATTTTGAGTTATATTCAGGAAGATTTTAGTGAAAATAAAAATAAAAATATTCATATATCCCTCAGACATGGGTGCTCTTGGTTATGTTTAAGAGACTTATGGATAGTTTTGATATAATGATAAGATTACCAGATTAATTGCTAAGTTTGATGCACTTTATTATCATCAATAAATATTATCAATATCGTCAATCGACGGATTCATCTTGGCTGGGTAGCGTTCGGGAAATTACGACACATCTTCTTGTCAGGTATATAGTATACCTCAAAACCTGAAAACTAAGTTGTACAACCAGTGCGTGTTGCCAGTGATGAACTACAGAACCGAGACGTGGTCCTTCACTGCTGGTCATATGAGGATGCTCAAAGTCGCTCATCGAGCCGAGCTATAGAGAGGGCCATGCTCACAGTTTCTCTGCTTGATAAACTTAGAAATAAGGATATCCGCAGTAGGACCAGAGTGCTCGACATAGCCCAACGGATTAGTAAGCTGAAGTGGCAATGGGTCGGCCATATAGCTCGAAGAACCGACAACCGTTGGGGAAAAAAGGTTCTTGAGTGGGAGCCTCATACCGGTAGGGAAAGTGTAGGGCGACCTCCCACTAGTTGGAGTGACGATCTGGTAAGACATGCAGGAAGTCGATGGATGCAGGTGGCTCAGGACCGTGCTTTGTGGCATTACTTGGGGGAGGCCTGTGTTCAGTAGTGGACTTGTGAAGGGCTGTAATGATGATGATGATGATGACGGTTATCATCAAATGATATAAATGAAGAGGGAGTAAGTTTTTCAGGTAAAGGCATCATAGATTCATAAATAATGAAATATATTTGAATCCTATTATTATATGTACTTAATGTACAATTATTTGAGTTATATTTAATATACACAAAGGTTAAACATTACGTTAGAAACTTATTTAATTATTTGCATATGGTTGGTATACAATTCAAGATAATTCCAAAAGGGTTTATTTTGATTTAAAAAATAATTAAAAACCATATTTATTTTCTCAAAAAAATTCTCCAAGTTATTTGGATAGAATAAAGCCTGGATCACTTCTGGCATTGCTCTTTATCTGCTTGTCAAGTTTCATTACATATGCTATTCATGTTTTGATAGCATGCAGATAAGGTTTATTTCTAAATTACAGACAAAAACTTTAATTTTATTTATATTTTTATTGATTATTTGCTAGTAATTGAACTGAACGGCCTGTATTGTCTCATAGGTATTAGAAGCGACAGAGGGAAACAAATCACGAGATGGGCAGCAGCTTCTCCCTATTAACAACTAAAATAAAAACTGTGTACACTGTATACTAGCACAAGCAGTTACTTGATTTTTTTGAACATCTTTATTTTATAGGAATAATTATGCAAGATCAACTATATAAAGTAAAATAACAGCCTATATACGTCCCACTGCTGGGCACAGGCCTCCCCTCATTTCTGAGAGGGTTTTAGGGCAAGGAAGTGTCCGCCGCGCTGCCCCAATGCATGTTGGCGAACTTCACATGTCTTCGAAATATTTTTTTATCTTATTCCTCAGACATGCAGGTTTCCTGACGATGTTTTCCTTCACCTCCGAGCATGTGGGAAATCAGCACTTCTTTCTTACAACTATATAAGTAAAAAATTAATTATGTGAGAAAATCCATCACCATTCAGCCATACAATCTCAAGTGTTGTAAGCAATTGAGATTGAAGCGACAGAAGAAAGCTGCAATGGGAGATAGGAAACGGCATCTTTCCAACCCTACCATGACAACTATGGCAAAAAATATACACCTTTAAGGCAATCCACGGGACCTACACTCAGCAGTAGACTTTTCAATCCATTCATCTATTCATTACAGCCTGTTAAAAGCTAGTAACTAACAATGGTCATTTTGATGCTATAATAATGATAAAGATTATGAATTATATTATATTTTATAAAAATAATATGAAAATGATGGAATAAAATTAATTTTATGGATTTTTTTCATACAATTTTAACTTTTTAAATCCCGATCTTTGGGTACTTTTCAGCATGGTTGTAACAAAGGCTACCTTCAATAATTAAAAACAAATTTTTGGTCCAATCTAAAAATCCGTGCATGCCTGAAATGTTGGTAATGAAAAAAAGTTCAAATTAAATGCAATAAAATCAGTAAAATTAGTTTTATTACATATGTATTACTCGCTTATAATACAAGAAATCATTAAAATAAAAATAAAGATGCAGTATCTTTTACACATAGCTATCAGATTTAAATCCAGGTCTCGCAACATTGAAAATAATACTCTGACCCCTTCCGCATGCCCACCACTGTCACTGCGCTACCTCAAACAACCAGTTGAAGTGCAATAAAGCTTAACACCACGCCTATCTTATTACAATCCTCTTAATAATATTATCTATTTATTGTAATATTATTTTGAAATAATAAACTTTCTTTCACTTATCACCTCCAACATCACATCATCATATGAGTAAATATCTGACTCGAAAGGATACACATATGAAATTCAATGCAACATAAATTTTATTTTGTTAAATATTATTTTACATGTAACAGACAAGAAATTTAAAATAGTCTACGCTGAAAAATACTTGAGTGTGAGTTGTCCGGAGAATGCAACACTAGAAAGTGTATCGATGCCGCGGTTCGAGCGCATGGTGCGAGTGCAGCGCGTGGAGCTGACGGCGTGCGTGCCGCCCGCCGGCCCGTACGCGCGCGCTCTCGCGCGGCTCAACATCAGCGTGCTCGACCTGCTCGTGCTGGTGCGTCCGCGCGGCGCCTTGCGAGTACGTATATACAAACTTACACGCGCTGCACCGTCTCGACATCAGTGCGCTCGACCTGCTCGTGCTGGTGCGTCCGCGCGGCGCCTTGCGAGTACGTATCTACAAACTTACACGCGCTGCACCGCCTCGACATCAGTGCGCTCGACCTGCTCGTGCTGGTGCGTCCGCGCGGCGCCTTGCGAGTACGTATATACAAACTTACACGCGCTGCACCGTCTCGACATCAGTGCGCTCGACCTGCTCGTGCTGGTGCGTCCGCGCGGCGCCTTGCGAGTACGTATATACAAACTTACACGCGCTGCACCGTCTCGACATCAGTGCGCTCGACCTGCTCGTGCTGGTGCGTCCGCGCGGCGCCTTGCGAGTACGTATATACAAACTTACACGCGCTGCACCGTCTCGACATCAGTGCGCTCGACCTGCTCGTGCTGGTGCGTCCGCGCGGCGCCTTGCGAGTACGTATATACAAACTTACACGCGCTGCACCGTCTCGACATCAGTGCGCTCGACCTGCTCGTGCTGGTGCGTCCGCGCGGCGCCTTGCGAGTACGTATCTACAAACTTACACGCGCTGTACCGCCTCGACATCAGTGCGCTCGACCTGCTCGTGCTGGTGCGTCCGCGCGGCGCCTTGCGAGTACGTATCTACAAACTTACACGCGCTGTACCGCCTCGACATCAGTGCGCTCGACCTGCTTGTGCTGGCGCGTCCGCGCGGCGCTTTGCGGGTACGCTTGGATTTTTTTTTCTTATAGAAAGCTTAACAATCGAGCACATAGTTCAACTAATGGTAAGTGGATGCTGCGACCCATACTACACCTATCCTTGATTAATAATCAAAATGCTGATACGTTTTAACCCTTAGGCTAAGATGAAATGCCTCGCTTCCGGAATAACGGTTTCCTGTTCTGAACTCTGAGCATTGAGCTTCTGTTCTTGCTGTTTCAATCTGGCATTCTGTGAAAGCGTGGCTTTTCCCCAGTCAAGTCTACCCATTCGTACTCCAACCACAATATAACTGAAGCATGGCTCTCTAATTACATTTTTTAAATAAACAGTACTAGATTGTCAAAAACAACATTCACGGTTTACACAACAAAGAACTCTTCGGAAGGTCAAAGAAGTAAACTCAAAGAAGGTCTTCTCGCCCGCGTCGTCTAAAAAAGTTACGAAGAACTAGCCGTAACTTCGTGTGCACTATATTAAGACTGCAGAGCCCATGTTGTAGCATACATAGAAGTCTGCAATATTAATAAAATTTAGACACTCTACTTTCCACAGCCGCATCATTTCGACGGTATCAACGTGTCCGCCCTCTTCATCCGCGGCTCGGAACCGGTACAGCTTGAGCGCGGCACGCTCGCGTCTCTGTACGCGCTGCTCGACTTGCGACTGGAACGCGTCTCGCTCACCGACAGTGACCTCATGGAGATGCCGGTGGGTCTGCGACGGCTCAGCATCTCCAGTTGCAACGTGAGCCTGCTGGGATCGGCACTGGACAGACTGCAGGAGCTGGTGCACGTGGTGGTGCGAGAACCTCGATTGCACCAGGCCCCAGATCTTCGTGCCGTTGCATCACTGCGGGATGCTGTATTCGTGGCACCGCTGGACGTAGTGCCGATGTCAACGAGTCTGGAGAACGTCACCGTGTGGTCGGCGCAGCGGCTGGAGTTGTACGGCGGGTACGACTAGTAGACATTATTCATCAACATTATTACAGCCCTTCACATGTCCACTGCTGATCATAGGCCTCCCCCAAGGTTTGCACGGTCCCGAGCCAACTGTATCCATCGACTTCCTGTATGTCTTATCATGTAGTCGCTCCATCTAGTGGGGGCCGCCCTCGTAGCCCACTAGTAGTGGGCGATACAAATTGTATATAGATATTATATCTATATATCAGTAGCGATTGCCTCGTTGATCTACTGGCCACAAGCGCGATTCCTGATCATTAGGTCCCGAGTTCGAATACCTGGTTGAACCAAAATCAGTTATTTCGTTTTTTTCTAAGAAACAATAGCATCCATATTAAAAAAGGCTCTAAAACTAAAATTGTTAATTACCGTCCAATTTCTACTCTTAGTACAATAGCTAAAATATTTGAGATACTTATTTTTAATAACTTTTATGCTACAACAATTAGACTTATTCCGAGTACGCAATATGGTTTTCTGAATAAACGTTCCACTATTTCCAATCTTGCATATTTTACTAATTACGTTCTTAGTGAAATGGAAGATTGACGTCAAGTTGACCTGATCTATACCGGCTTTCAAAATGCCTTTGGCCATGTGGATCACGTTATAATTCTCCAGAAGCTTAAGTCTATTATGAATTAAAGTCGTATTTTTAATTAAACAAAGCTGTCTGACATTTACTGGGTTTTCAGGTTTTGATGAATCAAAAATAGTGTTGTGACTAAATGACTGAATGGAAAACAAAATGACTGACTGATAAAGAAAATGACTGAATGGTAAATAAATATATTTTTTTTAACGGGAAGGTTATAAAAATTACGTCAAGATTTATTTAAGGTACATCCATGTTGTCAGTTCATCTGGCGAAAATTATCCATAATGTATGTCGTCATAGGGATTTCTTTAAAAAAAAACTATACTTAAGTATTACATTTTTTTATTCATCGTCATCAGATATAATATCATCACTGTCACTCTCACTGTCAGTAACATTTATTATTGTTACGAGCTTGAGGTTCGTGACAATAAAAATTGCCGATAAAATTACCTAAATTAACACTTTAATTTACTTTACACAAATTAAAACTAAAAACACTAATAATTAAACACACTAATTCACTTAATTCCGCTCCGAAGCTTCGCTTGTGTCGCTGAGTTCAACTCTGTGCCCCGATCGCATCTTGCAGCGCCTATTTATTTAAATTAGCAAAGAAACATCCCGAATCTTCAGGTAAATGCGCGCAAAGGGACGAGTTTGCGAGTATAGATTAGAAACTTAGTTCTTCGGATGGCGATGTCGGTTGAGAGTGTGATGTCATTCTCTGCAGAGCTCCCCTCGCTCTCGTTCCTGACACTAGATGGCGCTAGTTGACTTATTCACACAACACTGCCCCCTCCTAAGACATGCTCGTCCCGAGCATTATCGGTCCCATAATAACGCGCCAAGCGATCCACATGGACGATCTTAGGAGTCCCTCTTGCGCCTTTCTGTATCCGGTAGGTCACATCGTTGATCCTGGTTACAATCCGGTACGGGCCGTCCCATTTAGCTTGAAGCTTAGGAGATTTCCCTTTGCTGCGGACTGGATTGTGCAACCACACTAATGAACCTTCGTTGAACCCTTTATTGTTCATTTTGCGGTCATACCGGGTTTTCATTTTCTCAGACATTTGCTGGCCCGATTGTCTGACGTGCTCATAAATGTCATTCATTTTGTTCCGCAAGTCATTTGCATAATCGGTTATACTGCGTGGGGCATCAGGTGGTATCCCGGTGATCAGGTCTGCAGGCAGCCGTAATTCTCTTCCAAAGTTTGCGAAAGCTGGTGTCACTGCTGTACTTTCGTGAACAGAACTTCGATATGACAACAAAAACGGTTGTATGTGCTTGTCCCAATCTCGTTGCCGATTGTCTACAACTTTTGCTAGGTACCTCTCCAATGTCTGATTAAATCGTTCCACCATTCCATCAGATTGCGGGTGATAAGAAGTCGTTCTTGTTTTATGAGTACCCATAACTCGGCAAGTTTTCTAGAATATTTGAGACTCAAAATTCCTTCCTTGATCGCTGTGAATCTCTAAAGGTACTCCAAAACGACAGAAGACTTCATGAACTAGTTTATCTGCAACTGTTGAAGCTTCTTGATTCGGAATGGCGAAGACTTCTGGCCACTTAGTGAAGTAATCCATCACAACCATGAAATACTTGTTACCGCTTTCACTCTCCGGAAACGGCCCCGCCACGTCAATGGCTATTCTCTCCCATGGTGCACCAACATTGTACAACTTCAATGCACCTCTACTACGAGTCTGAGGTCCCTTTACAGCCGCACAACTTGTACATTTGCGACACCAGTCCTCGACATCGTTTCGACAGTGGACCCAGTAAAACCGTTCTCGGATCTTCAGTAGAGTTCGTTTAACTCCCAGATGGCCTCCTGAACAATCATTATGGTACAGCTGTAGAACATCCGGTACTTTAGCTTTAGGGACAACCATTTGCAAATGACAGCTGTCTCCCCGAACGTTTTCCCATTTACGACACAGAACTCCATCCTGAAGCAGCAAGCTGTCCCACTGGGCCCAATAGCTTTAAGTGGTCGAACTCATCGCTGAGACGTCACTCCACTTGGGCTTGGGAGCACTGGCCTTTATCCATTCCAGAATCGGCTTGATGTCCGGATCTTCCTGCTGTGCATGTAGTAAGCTGTCCTTCCACTCGTTGCTGAGGTGGTCTGCCCTGAGCATCCTCACGGATACCACTTCCTTACTCTCTTGCCTAGTACAATGTTTGTAATCTTCAGGGCAAGGTCTTCTTGACAATGCATCTGCGTTGCCGTGAGATTTCCCGCTGCAGTGTCTGATAGTAAAGTCGTATTCCTGTTGCTGCTGGGCGGTGCTGTTAGCCGCACTTCTTCTCTGAGACCGTTCAGCTTCCCTTCCTAGGGTGTGCTTAGGGCAGCTGGACCGAAGATGGCCCCATTCCCCACAGCCATAGCACCTAGGGCTGTATCTTTTATTGTGGTCGCCAACCGTAACTGCTGTAACCTCCCTAGCGTGAGGTGAACGATGATCCTGTCGCCGCCAGGCGGTGCCGTTAGCTGCACTACCCTCTCGAGGTCGATCGACTCTCCTTTCCACGGTTCGCTTAGGGCAGCTGGATCGAAGATGGCCCTTTTCCCCACAGCCATAGCACCTTGGGCTGTATCCTTTGTTGCGGTCGCGAACTATAGCTGCTGCAACCTCCCTGACGCGATGGGAACGGTGATCCTGCCGCACGGCTTCCACTTCCAGTGCATGGGCCAAGGCGTCCTTAAGCGTCTCGTGGTGCCCGAGCCTCACAGCAGCTCTGACTTCCAGGTCGCGGATGCCGTCTATGAATGTCTGCACCAGGTTCCCTTCAATGAGCGCAGGTACAGACCGGTATGCTTTTCGCACCAGCTTCTCCACTTCTAGAGCCCACTGCTGCAGGTTTTCGTGGATGCGCTGCACACGATCTTTAAGCTGCGCACGAAAGACGTGTTCCAGGTGAGCGTCGCCATATCTCGCCTCCAATGCCTCAAGGAGTTGCTCATAAGTCATTTCCTCACCGAGAGCTTCCAGAACTGTTAAGGCCTGGTCGCGCAGGCCTAGTGTGAGAGCAGTCATGGCCTGACTTTTATTCCAGCCGTTCGCCTTCATAACAGCCTCGAACTGGATTTTGTAGGCTGACCAGGAAGAGGTACCGTCGAACGGTGGCACCTTGAACCCGCGTAGCGAAGGTGTTGTAGCTACTACGGGAGCTGTAGCTCCATCTCCAAGTTTGAGTTCGTCCAGTGATTTCTTCATGTCAGCCATTACGATGTCAACCCGATTGTTTACTTGGTCGATTCGGGTTTCAGTTTTCTCGATTCGGTTTTCAGCTTCCGACAGGCGGTTGTCATGGTGAGCAACCCTATCCTTCACCTCCTTTATCTCCTTCCCGAAGGTAGCGTGAAGGTCCTTCATGAGGAGCATCTGTTCCTCCTGTCGGCGGGCCTGTTCCTCGTGTCTCCGAGTTTGTTCCTCCTGCTGCTCTTTCAACAGGCGGGCCTGTTCCTCTCGTCCGCGCTGCAGCTGCTCCTGTAGCATGGCCATCAGAGCACCTAAGTCAGGTGCCACAGACGTAGAAGCTGCTGACGGACCGGCTTCCGTGGCCGACGGCTGGCCCTCAGACATCTGCGGCGTTGCACCACCAAAGCTCCTCTGGTCCGTCTCCTGCTGGCGTTGACTTCGGGTACGGACACCCTCCGTTTCCTCCTTGGGTAAAATCGGCATTATTTTGTCCCACTTCTGACACCAATTGTTACGAGCTTGAGGTTCGTGACAATAAAAATTGCCGATAAAATTACCTAAATTAACACTTTAATTTACTTTACACAAATTAAAACTAAAAACACTAATAATTAAACACACTAATTCACTTAATTCCGCTCCGAAGCTTCGCTTGTGTCGCTGAGTTCAACTCTGTGCCCCGATCGCATCTTGCAGCGCCTATTTATTTAAATTAGCAAAGAAACATCCCGAATCTTTAGGTAAATGCGCGCAAAGGGACGAGTTTGCGAGTATAGATTTTCTAGAAACTTAGTTCTTCGGATGGCGATGTCGGTTGAGAGTGTGATGTCATTCTCTGCAGAGCTCCCCTCGCTCTCGTTCCTGACACTAGATGGCGCTAGTTGACTTATTCACACAACATTATAAACTCGTCTGAGACACTATCGATCATGTGGTCGAGATTAAATATTTTGTCTTCTTCTTTCATTATGTGAGCCACGCAGCTACTCTATTATTCGGCAATCACTTCATTTAGTCCTTCTTTGAAAAGTTTTTTTACATCTTTCATTTTGAAGGTCTTGTTGTTTCTTGCAACATACCCGTTGGTCTGCACCCAAATCAGCTCAATGGGCTCACAATGGTAAGAAGGCAAACGTAAAACAGTGACTCCACGCTCCGCTGCCATCTCGTCCACGGCATACTTGTCGCAGTGTTCATGTTTGTGCTGCCGTAAAATGTCTGTAAGAGTAGCTTTTACGATTTGTGCCAAGAATGGGATATTTTTGCTCGCCATCCACTCTTGTATTCTTGGTTTATTCCAAGACATTGTAGGCAGCGATTATAACTTTCTGGAGTGATAAGGGGCATTATCTATCACCACTACGGAATTAGGTTTTAGTTTAAGCAAAACCCTACTAAACCACTCATCAAAACACTCGGCATTCATCTCTTGATGGTAATCTTCTTTTCCTTTTTTAGCCTCCAAACAGAAGTAAGCTATCTTCTACAAATACTTCTTCCCCGCTATATGGCTAATAATTAGCCGTTTGCTTTTTCCTGAAGGCTCTTTCAAGCCGGCAGATAACCCTTCTAAGAATGCCTGCCGGGATGATTGTACAACCTGATCAATCCATTGCTTCTTCGGTGTATGACTTTCGAGAAAATAAAAAATACCAATTACTCATTAAATTCACCGATGGCATGCAATATCTACACTGTAATAGATAAATAAAACAGAGAAAATTTTAATTACCTTGGTTGATCCAGGTTTCATCTTGGTAATAAATGTACCTTCCTTCCCTGCGATAATTCTTAATTTTTTGAAGGTATCACTGGCGCCACAAAACAATATCGCGTCTATATATTAGCACGCTTTTTCTTGATTTTGTGGCGTATTTGAAATTTAAGTGTTTTAAAATTTTCCTCAAGGTACTCCAAGAGAAGTTCGGTAAATCTGGGTCACCATTAACAACCTTAAGAATCTGTAATTTAAACAGTTTATGGGTAAGAAAGTCTACGCAATAGAAAAAAGTCAAATAGAACCTCAAAAAACGCTATGTGTGCGTGAGCGTGTAAATATGCAGCTTTGATTTGTGTGATAGCGATGCGATAGTCTCGTCAAGCACACTGTATCTGTAACAAGCTTTACGCACACAGCGCTGCGCGCGTAGATGTAAAACAATAACACTAAAGTTACCTTTGCAATGGTGGGTGCCTCATTTGCATAAAAAAATTGGTGTATTTTTCGCCTTACAGCCGCTAAGGTGCAATCGTCTAATTTATTCTTGAAATTATGTTTCGGTCCAAGTTTTTAAGGAGACTTAAATTGCTCGTTTTGTTTGTATTCTTCCCTGCAGCCATGCAAGTGCATTAGCCATCCCCGCTGCAAACTGGGACTATATAAAATCGGAGCTCAACCCTGCAGACTGTGCCTCGCGAGGTCTCCATTTGTCCAAGCTAATCAACTTCAACCTTTGGTGGAAAGGTCCTCATTTTTTAAGGAAATTTAACCAACAAGTGATACCAAGAAGCTTAGCCTGCTACAGCACTACTATCGCTAAAATTAAAAAAAGTGACGGAGACAACCCTAGCGAAAGAAGACAAGTTCATAATTAAATTATTAAATGCAGCTCATTGTTACGTTTGATAAGGATTATGGCCTGGGTACGGCGCTTCGCGACAATCTTACGCAACAATGCGAAAACGGACACCGATTTTCTCAGTGAAGCCGACCTCGCGCGGGCAATGAACTTATAATAAAGTATGTGCAGCGGAATGAATTTGAAAACGAATACAAACTACTTCAAAAGAAACAAACAATTTCAAGCAAGTCGGCCGTTTTTAAACTTAACCCTTATATGGATGAAAAAGGGATAACGTGAGTAGGAGATCGCCTCAACAACTCGACTTTACCGATTGAGTTGAAATGTATAATATATATATATATATATATATATATATATATATATATATATATATATATATATATATATATATATGTGTGTGTAATATGTATAGTATATAAATAATGAAAAAAATCCAATCATCTTATCTCGCAATGGGCGCTATACACAACTTCTTATTGAACAAGCGCATTTAACCACACTGCATGGAGGGGCCCGATTAACTTTATCATATATACGGCAGCGCTATTGGATTGTTGGCGGGAACCGAGCGGTCAAGGACAAGCTACGTCACTGCGTCAGGTGTCATCGTTACAAGCCGACTGAAAATTATCAACTTATGAGCGACTTACCACAGCAGAGACCACCCCGTCCCGACCGTCTACTCATACCGGAGTAGACTTCACTGGGCATGTGGAGATCAAACTTAACACAGGGAGAGGGATTAAAACTTCGAAGGGCTATGTAGCTATCTTCGTATGTATGGCAACAAAGGCCGTACATATCGAACTTGTGTCGAACCTAAGCACCGAAACTTTTATAGCCGCATTTCAACGTATGTGCGCACGCCGCGCCACCCCCAAACATGTATACTCCGACTGCGGCACTAACTTCATCGGGACCGCGAAAGTGTTACGCAGGGAGTTTGAAGAATTTAAGCAACTTCTATCGCCAGAGTTCTTCAACGAGATCAGCAAACTAGAAGTGGAGTGGCACTTCAACGCCCCCGCGTGGCCAACAGCAGGTGGCCTCTGGGAAGCGGCTGTAAAATCACTCAAATACCACCTTCGCCGTGTTTTGGGAGATCAAAAGCTCACTTATGAGGAGTTTTCAACGCTGCTGGCCCAAATAGAAGCATGCATGAACTCGCGACCCTTGTGTCCTATTACCGAGGATCCCGAGGAATTCTACAACTATCTAACACCGGGCCACTTCCTCATCGGGGGACCAACTTTGTCACTCCCGCTCCCCGATTACAGGGACGTCAGAACTCTAGACTTGCGCCGTCGCTGGCAATTCACTGAAAACATGCTACAACAATTTTGGAAAAGCTGGTAAACGAATACCTAACTCAAATTCAAAGCCGCTGCAAGTGGAACAAGCCAAGTAAGAACATTGAAAGGGGAGATATTGTCCATGTTCGGGAAACCAACTTGCCGCCGGGAAAATGGACATTGGGCCGCATACGGGAAGTCCATCCGAGTTCCGACGGTTTAGTGCGCGTTACTACTGTAAAAACGTAAACTGGTGTAATCAAGCGCCCCAAAACTAAACTGTCACCGCTCCCACTGGTATATAAAAAATCCGAAGGGGAAAAGGAGCAAGAACTTAAAACTAAACGAGAAAAAAGAAAGAACTTCGGCATGAAAACTTTTTCAACATTGTTTACAATGTTCGTAGCAATGTTGACGTTGATGACTCAAACATATGGGGGCGTATTATCGAGCGCTCGGATTACAAGCATCGAACACAACCGGCCGATCTAATCTATTACGTTACGAGTCGTAATTTGCGACACATTTGGCGAAATGCGAAATTATACACGATGAATGGACCTTACTTCTATACTATAAATCGGCTCGATTCACTGGCGCTGCGAAGAGATGTTGCATCTCTGCATTTTCTTTCGCATATACCATGGGGAGTGCTCTGAGGAATTGTTCGGATTAATCCCAGCCGCCAAATTTTGTAAACGCACTACGCGGCAAACGTCCCGATACCATCCTCACCATCTGGAAGCTTGGCGGTCCACCACTGTACGTTTCACAAGGAGTTTTCTTCCGCGTACGATCTCTGTGTGAATAGTTTACCACCGGCGATTTTTACGGACCGATACGACCTGGGGACCTTCAAGAAAAGAGCTTACTCATTTCTAAAGGGCAGGCAACGCACCTGCAATTCCCCTAGTGTTGCGGTTGATCATGGGCGGTGGTTGTCACTTAACATCTGGTGAGCCGCATGCTCGTTTGCCCCTTCTTCTACAAAAAAAAACTATAATTTAACTAACTACTGGAGCAATATACAACGAACTGAAGCTTATCTACATGGGTTGGCGGACTTGTGTGTAAGAACGGATTCGAGATACTGTAAAGCTACTCCAGAGAAAGTATCGCATAAAATGGTGCTACTTCACTACTACAACAGTATCCTGCTGGCTTCTCTCAAACATTTAACAGCGAGAAAGAAACGAGGCCTAATCAACGGTATCGGCAATATTGCCAACAGTTTGTTTGGTATCCTAGACCAACAGTTTGCGGAGAAATGTCAGAAGGATATTGAATCCATACAAAACAACGAGAACTACTTACTTGAACTCGTGAAAAATCAAACTTCTGTAGTGGGGCTGGAAAATCAGATTTTGAGGAATACTGAAGACAATATCAACAAACAACTCAGCATGATCGACGGGTTTATGAATCAAACCGATGCCAACTTCGCCAAGGTGAATCAGCTGTAGACATAATGATGGATAAGGCCACATGGACGTTCACTTCACTTTCTCCAGTCGAGCTGATGAAGCAACTAAACATGATTTCTGGAAGACTACCGAAATCGCTAAACTTACCTGTGAATAACCCAAGGGTGGATATCAAAGATATCTACAAACTACTCTACGTAAAGGCTCTAGTGTCGACGTCTAATTACTTTTTATTTAAAGTTTACGTGCCGCTCACATCGGACGACGAATTTTTACTCTACAGAGCTGTCCCACTGCCTGTGAAGACGGAAACAGAAACTACTACAGTGCTAGTGCGATCCAGTGTTGCCAACTTGACGGGTTTCCCGTTAGATTTGACGGGATAGCAAGGATGGCAACGGCAAAAAATTGTGTTTAACGGCTAACGGATTTTTAACGGGACATCAAAAATTTATGTTTTTTTAGATTTGTTTTTGAAATACAAATAATTTGGAAATGGCAAAAAGCAAATATGGGCAACCCTCCGGAAAGCGGGGGAGGGAGGTTGGGAATGCTCATAGCATACCACGCAGCCGGCTGCGTGGTTATGTGGGACTTTTACCCACTAAACCCAACCTTTTAGGAATTGGCTTAACGATCTGACTAGAGATCTCTAAGCCGTATACGAACGCGACCCTCCTTGGCAGAAAGGAGGGCGCCTCCTGTGACGACTGTGACGTCTCCTGTGGCGAGCTACGCGTGCAGCGCCGAAGCAGGCGCCCTCGCCGCAGTCGCACGCCGCGCCCTATACTGTGATGACAGCGGCGGCGGATAACGTCACATTCAACTTTGATAAATAAAACTTTTAATTCTTTGCTTTTTTCTGACAGATCTTTTCCTTCAGAGTTAACTTTCGTTTCGTGCTTTTCAGGTGGCCAATATGTATGGTTACACCACACATTTTTATTTAGTAAACGCTTTATTTACTTTTTTAATTGCAAACTGCCAATCGGCAGTATGTCAACAATCGTCCTTCGAAACATCAACTTCTCAAGGAAAGATTTGCCTCTCTAACTTTATAACTTTTTTACTTTTAATTAAATTTTTAACTTTGATGATCCATACTTTTTGACGTGCTCATCAACTAACTACAACTCTAATTCTTGAAAGTGTGTGGCCTTACAAACCATACAATAATTCTAACAATATTTTTTTTGTTTATTTCAATGATATAATATTCGTCAACAAGTTTCACAACGTCAATCAAGATAGGTTAATTTAGTTTTAGTCATAATCATCAAGTCATCGTATACTAACTGACTGACTGAACGCATCACTATTACAATGAACCTGGCAACATTATTTCACAAAGTGACATTAGCATCTGTCAGGCAACTTCGTTTAATTTAAAATACAATTTGAGATCAGTTGTGGCGGGCCACAAAGTTTAAGAAATTCTAGAAAGCCAGAATTATAGAAAAAATGCATTTTGTGTTAAAGCTTTTAATCATAATATTATAAAAACATAACAGCATTACACACAAATATTACAAAATACCTTTTACTCTAAATAATAATTAAATTAACTTTTATTCGAAAGCTCTGCCTTGTTAGGCGTGCGGGACATCATCATCATCATTACAACCCTTCACAAGTCCACTGCTGAACATAGGCCTCCCCCAAGTAATTCCACAAAGCACGGTCCTGAGCCACCTGCATTCATCGACTTCCTGCATATCTTACCAGGTCGTCACTCCATCTAGTGCGGGACATATGGATTTGTTTTTGATTTTCCATAATATTTTTGAAAGCAGGTTCCAGTTTTGACGAAGCAACTTTCAGCAGTGCGAAAAGGTGTTCATCATTCAATCGGTTTCTGATCGAGTTTTTCCGCAATTTCATGACTGAAAAAGTCTGTTCGCACACAAAAGACGACGCAAATGTCGCCGTAATTTTCTGGCCATGAGCAATGGTCTTTGGGAATTCAGCTTTCGGTAGTGCTCTATAAAAATATGGTTTTGTGGCATTCAAGAACAATTGCTTTAAATGGGTACTGCACTGCATTTCAATAATTTCTAACTGCAATTCAGCAGATACATTTTCCGATTCTACATTAAACGGCATCGAGAAAACATTTATCGATGATTGAATGTTCTTAAAATCTTGAAACCTAGTTTCAAATTCTGTGTGAAGTTTTTTCAATGCCTGACAGAAATCTTGTAGTTTGTTCTCACTCACTGGTAACATGGATTTTAAACGCGGAAAGTGAGTTAAATAGTTCTTCGCCATGCAGTTATAAAACAGAGAAAGCTGAGTTTAAAATGATTTCAGACAACCGTAAGCCTATAAATTGGTTCTTGCTTCGCAATTTCTTATTTAATTAATTTTAGTGCTCAAGCAAATCGTTGTTTTTGAGTAAAATCGAACCTGATATTAACAAACTTGTTAAAATCATCAAAGTTATCCCTCTTATTAGATTAGGTTTAAAACTAAAATTGATTATCTATCAATATTGGTTCTTTTAATTTGATTAAAATATATTCTGAATATTATAAAGTTGCGTTTTAATTGCTCTCATTGGTAATAATGTCTTGTTTAGAATGTAAGTTTGAACACCAGAACCGACAGATATAGCACACCATAACTAAATTAATTTAACTAATGAAAATATGGTTTTTAAGTTTTAGGAGTGTATAAAAACTGGGGGCGCTGATAAATAATTGATTTTGAAAAGGGGCGGTAAAAGGAATAATTTTGATAATCTCTGATCTATGTTGAATAAAAAAGTTTCTGTTTGTAGATGCGAGGCACTGGTGCGGCTGCGCGTAAGTGGCAGGGCGGGGGCGGGGGGGGGGGGGGGTGGAGGCAGGGAGAGAGGGTGCTGGCGACAAGCTGGCTGGCGGGCTGCTCTCGCCTGCGTGAGCTGGAGCTGCAGCAGCTGCATCTGGTCTCGCTGCCCGGTGGGATGCTGCACGCTGCTCGTGATCTGCGTTCGCTGGTGCTTCGCGGCTGCCAGCTAACCGAGCTGCCGCCAGAACTGCTCGCGGAGTCGCGTGAGCTACGTCTGCTCGATTTATCCAACAACAAACTCGAGACACTCCCCCAGTGAGTCAGCTTATTCTTGTAACACTTTTTTAAATTTACGCGAACACTACACATTGAATGAAACTAATTTTACGGATTTTATCTCGTTTATTTTTTAACTTCTTAATGTATAACGTGTCCCAAAAATCGACGTCAAGCTGAAAACGTGGAAGAGCCACGCTGCAGTGATATAATGGTCGGCTTCACCGGGGAAGGATCACGCTCTCACAGAATACCAGCGTAAAATAGCAACTTAATGCTGCTGTGTTTCGTAAGATGAGTGTAGAGAACCGGTTACCCTTTTACTGGAATCAAGAGATTCCATCTTAGTCCTCGGGGGTGACAACGCATCTGCAATTTGATTCATAATCGAGGTTAACTGTAGATGTCTACGGGCCACAGCATCCACTTACCATCAGGTGGACTGTGTGTTCGTTTGTCACCCTTATTCTATATAGAAACGGGCACTAGGCCTGGTCTTGATATTTATTAGAAAAATATAAAAAAAATCTTTTTTTATTATTTATTTATTTATTATTAAAAATACAAAATTTAGTTTTTAAATATACATATTCCCACAAAACTGCTTACACAGTTTGTCTGCAGGAACATTTGAGTCTCATTTACATGATATATAATATTAATGCTAAGCACTGAGACTTGCCAATAAATATTTCTTTAATTTATTTTTAAATATGTTTTTTACTGGTTCACGTCGACTGTCCTCAGGCAAACTATTGACAAAGTACGGTAGTCGTTTCTTTAAAGTTCTATCCCCGAAGTAGTTATTTACTTTTGGTACAACAAATTTGCCTGCAGACATCGACCGTGTACCCTGACCATGCTTGACCAATATTAGAGTACGATCTCGACAGTTGTAATTGTTTATGGCAAGTAAATATTTATGTTTTAAACTAACTGGGAATATTTTGCAGATTTTAAATAGTTTTGTGTAATTGCCTCTACAAATAACTTTAGTTTTTTTATTAACAAGTAACTTTAAAAATCTAATTTGTAATGCTTCAAGCTTATCAATGTATGTTTTAAATGTAAGGCCATAACTGTCAAGAGCGTATCCCAAAATCGAATCTACCAATGAAAAATATAAGCATTTTAATGTAGCAGGAGGAAATTTAAAACTTAAGTGATAAAATTTGCTTAGAAGTAATCTTAACTTATTACATACATAATCTACATGGCTGGACCACTAGAAGTTAGTATCAACTTTAACACCGAGGTAGGTTACACAATCGACTTTTTCAATAGGCTCACATCGACAATTATTTAGACCATTATGGAGGCACTCAAAGTTATGAGTATACATTTGAGGAGACGAGTCAGTAGGACGTAGATAAGGCGACTGAATGATAAGATACTTGGTTTTATCTGAGTTTAAAACGATACCATTATCATGGGACCATTTAACTACTGAGTCTATGTCTTGCTGTAATAGGTGACATGTCTCCATGAGATTAGTACCAGCACATAATGTACATAGGTCATCTGCGAACACCGAACATGTATGCAGAGCTATGCTGAAGTACGTCACATAAGCTGTTAACGTGCAGTAAGTAGCAAATAGGCCCACATACCGAGCCTTGTGGCACCCCGCACCTCACCTCAGTCGCCTCACTAAACGTGTCACCAACCTTTACTCGGAAAATGCGTGATGCAAGATAGTCACGGAACCACTGGTTTACGGTTGTCCCACGCCACATTCGTCCATTCCATTTAAGAGTGTTTCTCTTTCTAAGGTATCAAATGCTTTTTTGAAATCGTAAAAAATAGCAACGACAAATTTTTTATCTCTTAAATATGAGTTAATTTCGTCAGTAAATTTTGATAATAATGTATTCATACTTTTTCCCCTTTGAAAACCGTGTTGACGTTCATTTAATATGTTATTTTTTTGTGAATAAAATCCAAGTTGATTTGTTATACATTTCTCAATAATTTATCTTATATCTTATATCTTAATAGATAATATAGCAATTGGTCTATAGTTTGAAAATTTTTTTACAATCACCCTTTTTATGGACTGGACGAATTATAGCTTCTTTTAATTTATTCGGATATCTATGGTGCTTTACCGACAAGTTAACTATATTAGCTATGACAGGACTTATTTTGTCAACAACTAACTTTAAGTCTGACATCCGTACAAGACCAGTTCCCGACGATTTATTTTTATCTAATTAATTAATAACACGTTTGACTTCTCCACTACAGACCGGTTGCCATCTTATACATACGTCAGGTACCCACATAATTGTCCCTCACTAACAATTTTTCCGTACATGTGTGCCTTATGAGGTCGACTTCACTTAAAAAGTTATCAGCAAACTTATCACAAATTTTTTATACACTACCTTGGTTTCTCATATTAGAAAGTATTAAGTCGTCTAGTGATTTTCTTTCATTACCCAGTAAACTATTTATCTTATCCCATAATTTCTTTATATTTTTATTACAGTCTAGTATACTTTGTTTATCATATTTCATTTTACATTTAAAAATAGCCTTACTACATTTATTCCTATTATATGATATTTAGTATAATTTAATCTCTTTATCATATTTTGGTTCATTGCACCATACAATAAATAACATATCTCTTTTTAAAATCATCCCTTTTAAATTTTCACTTATCCATCCTTTATTTCTAACACATTTATTTACCCCAACCGTTTGCGATTTGTAACATTCATTATATATATTAGGAAAAATACTAGAAAAAGCTTCGCACAACTCAATTGGGCACTCAATTTTCAACAAATGATCAAAATCTGTTAATAGTAATTTTTCTCTAACTAAACGATTATTCAGAACGCATGTATTGACAGGTCGCATAGGCGTACGACAATCGGAGTGGGTGATATGACTCATGGAAGGAGCGCGTTTCCATTGTATCGCTGCCGATACATAGTAATGGTCAGATATCTTATGTTGTATTACAGCTGATTCAACTAATGACAAAGGTGCCCTTATATAAATATGGTCCAAACACGATTCTACAATGTTACCCATGACTATTTCCCTTCGTGTTACATCGCATATGCACCTGGCAAAACCATATTCCGCCATTATATTTTCATACAATTTGACATTGTTATCCTGATATTTTAAAAGATCGATGTTTATGTCACCACAGAATATTGCTTTTGAGTGCTCAGGTAATTTGCTAAATAAATTTCGTAATTCACCAAAAAAGTCACGAATTCTGTCTTGGTTGCGGAAACGAGGCGGCCTATAAATAGAAATTAAATAAATGTGCTCCCCATTAATATTGAGTGAAATGGAAACGCACTCCGCCGAGCGCATAGCACTACTCGCGAGCTCAGCCGTTTTGCTTACATGCGCAGTGAGCTTCGCCCGGGAATACACAAGTACACCTCCGCCGTTATGTCCTTGTCGGGTATAAATATTTACTTTGAACCCAGGGGTTTTGTGGAAAGATCATCATCATCATCATCATTACAGCCCTTCACAAGTCCACTGCTGAACATACGCCTCCCCCAAGTAATGCCACAAAGCACGGTCCTGAGCCACCTGCATCCATCGACTTCCTGCATATCTTACCAGGTCGTCACTCCATCTAGTGGGGGTCGCCCTACACTACGCCTACCGGTACGAGGCTGCCACTCAAGAACATTTCTTCCCCATCGGTTATCGGTTCTTCGAGCTATATGGCCGGCCCATTGCCATTTCAGCTTACTAATCCGTTGGGCTATGTCGGTCACTCTGGTTTTACTGCGGATATCCTCATTTCTGAGTCTATCACGCAGAGAAACTCCGAGCATAGCCCTCTCCATAGCTCGCTGAGCGACCTTGAGCCTCCTCATACGGCTAGCAGTGAAGGACCACGTCTCAGATCCGTAAGTCATCACTGGCAACACACACTGGTTGTACAATCTAGTTTTTAGAGATTGAGGTATACCTGACGAGAATATATGTCGTAATTTCCCGAACGCTGCCCAGCCGACAACCTATCCAACTGCAGAGAGGTGTAAAGATAATACAGAATAATTAATGTTTGGTTCAGTATTCACAATGATATCCAATTGGCTCAAATTACTACCGAGAGTAACTAGGAATTCATTAAAATGTTTTTTTAAGGATCGTATATTCACATGTAATAAACGTAAGTCCTTGATATTGTGTACTTGTTGCACCCACGTATTTATGCTTACAAGACACGTATAACTTACAGATTCATCGCGTAATATGGAGTCGATATTGCTTATGTCCGTAAATTTATATGAAATATAAACAATACCTTTAAACGAGCAATTCTTGTATATATATATATATATATATATATATATATATATATATATATATATATATATATATATATATATATATATATATATATATATATATATACATAAAGGATACCGATACCGATAACGATAAAGGAATCGCGAATACGATATAATCGGAATCTCGGAAATGGCTCCAACGCTTTTCATAAAATTTTGTGTGCAGGGAGTTTCGGGGGCAATAAATCGATCTATAGAATTTATTTTTAGAAAATGTCTTTTTGTCCGTGTTTTTAGGCAATGAAAAACTGCTACAATATCGTTAGAATAAGAAGGTTTTTGACAGTTTATTAATGATAACAAATAGCTTAATTGGTATAATGGGCGGTCACAAAATCGTAATACCGTGGTACAGCCCAGACCGACCGACCGACTTTTTTAAATTTTTTTTTCAAGTCCTTTTCTTTTTTGAGAAAATCTATTTTTTCGAGCTCTTTTTTTAGTATTTTTTAAAAACACGAAAATTTAAATTAAACTAATTGCACTCATGATTTTTTATTCAAATAACCAGTTCAGTTTTTTCTGTTATGTCGCTAAGATCAAAAAATATTATTCGTATTTCATCAGTATGTAATTTCTATCTAAATATAATTTCCAAAACACATGAATTAAAAAAAAACGAGCGAATAATACCGAGCAAAGCTCGGTCAACCGGGTACTGAAATATAAACACTATAAGCACTGAAGTTAGTAATATTTTCACTTTTTGACTAGAATTTTTCCGTTCGAGACCCATATGTATTTATAAATACCTTGAAGTTGTTTCTTAGTACACCATAGTAGGGTTCGTGTTGTCTTGGTCAAGTCTTCATTTATGTAGATTTTATTCAAAGCCGAACCATTTGTAATCATATCACTCGTCGTGTCTGATAAGTTGCGACGCTGAGCAAGCCAGCTGTCCCTCGACCTGGTACCTATAGTCTTAAAGCCCACGATAATTGGCGGTGGTTTTTTGCTTCGTTTTGGTGATCGAGTACGTCTAGCCCATTCTATATCCGAACTGCTCACGTTGATAATATCGCATATTTTTGAGACAATCTCTGTGACATTTTCACCGGGAAGCTGTCCAACGCCTACAATTTCGATATTGTGTTTACCAGATACCTGCTCAAATTCGTGTAATTTTTGTTCGAGGGCGGTGTTTTGTTTTTGCAAATAGACGTATTTGTTGTTGACATCAGCGACAGTTTTCTCAAGCTTATGTATTTTATCTTGTGATTGTTCATGTTCAACTATCAATGTATCATACTTATCGGAAAGCATACTCAAACTTTGCGTAATTGAATAAAGTTGTTTTTTGAACCCGAGAATGGCAGATACTTTTAGCTGTATGTCCTTGAGAATTTTAGTGTAGTCCTGTGAATATTCTTGCTGTTCTTCTTCTTCAGATCCATCGTCTTCACAGTTATTACAATGGATCCGATTCATTCCATTTTTTATATCCGCCAAAATACCCTTAACACAACCTCTATGAAAAGTTCCTTGACACGGTGCTTGGAAAATGAAGTGTGATCCTTTTTTCGCTAAAATCTTCTTACATTTATGACACTCCATTTTGACGCGTATTTAGCAATTACCAATATGTAGGTATATCAATTGATTGCGCGAGCGCGCCGCGTAAGGAATTTCCTGCGCGTGTACACTCGGGTCAGCGTCGAGAACGAGACTGTCATGCTCGTTCTCGACGAACTTGGTCATGTACATTTCAAATTATAAGGATAAAAAAAAACCCAAAAACTAACAGCCTGTGGTTCAAGTCCTGTGACTACAAATATCTTTTTGTCAGTTTTTTTTCTGTGATTTACCCAAGAATAACCCTTCTGTAAATTACAGTTAAAAGGAGGATGGCCAAATTTCTATAGGAGCTGGACTTGACTTTTTTTCATGTCCCAAGACAAACTATAGTTAGAGTGGTTTGTTTTTATGTTGTAAACACAAACACGTTTAAATATAACACGTTTAAATATGACAGCTGCTTAAAAATAAAATGTAACATCTACTTAGGGCTAAGTATTCCTCAGACAGATGTTTTGCTAAACTAATGTACAATTGATGGCCGACTTGGCTACACAAAAAAGCGTTAAATGTTTTAAAACTTAGACTAGAGAGTAACCCTGACAAGAAATTGTATTGTATATTAGTGATAGATGAAATGAAAATAAAACAATTGACGGAGTACTATGCAAGTTCTAAAAGATATTTTGGTTATATACATAATGCCTAGCTGTTAACATGGTATTCCGTCAATTGCTTAATTTCCATTTCATCCATGACAAAGGTACAATAAATTTTTTTATCAGGGTTACTCTCCGCTCTCAATTTTAATGCCGTCAGCGCTTCTTGAGTAAACCCTGGTCGGCGATCGATGGTAGTGTATCACTTAGTCAATGTCCGTGGTGCAGGCAAACATGTTACAAAAGTTTTACGTATTTTCCTAAGTGATGGCTCTTACTCGCAGTGAGAGTAGGACTATATATATATATATATATATATATAATAAATAATTTACTGACTTTATATATATATATATATATATATATATATATATATATATATATATATATATATATATATATATATATATATATATATATATATATATATATATATATATATATGAATTACATTTGATAGATTAATGCTTTTGTAAACTTAATAAAATATTTTCAAGTAGAATAGTATTGGTGTCAAGGGTATAATAAAAATATTTTATCTAAATCTAATTACAGCCAAACATTACCTCCCACAAGTTCATTGTTGGTACTGCAGTATCAGCTAACTTTCTTTTATTATAAGCTTGGGGTATGAAATATGATTTTTCAAAATGTTTGGAGCAAATGGTGCTAGTCCGTTTAGGTATCCAAGATTCATGGTTTCTACAAGCTACAATCCAAGTTTGTCGCCTTTTTTTTGACATGGGGAAATGCCTACGCATACCCGCCTCGCGGGGGCAAGGACGGGTTATGTCGGACTCGCACCGACTAAAACCCCATGGTGTTCCACCTTCGAATGCCAGAACACATGGCACGCCTTCCTCCACGGCCTCCAATTACATCTGCGCGACAGACGCCCCCGCGTCCGATGCGCGAAGGCCATGGGGCCAGGAAAAACGAGCACTTAGAAGTACTAGCCTTCCCGACCCCAGCGGCGGATCTGGTCTATGGCTCCGCCGCCAAACAAGATTCGGCTGCGGAGGATAGGGAGAGCGGAGCCTCGCAATACCGACAATCCTCTCCCCCCGCAGCCCCATCACCACCGCATCAACGGTGCGGCCCCGTTTGAGTCGCGGAGGATAGGGCGAGTGGCGCATCGCCATACCAACACTCCTCTTCCTCCGCGACTCCACCTCGGCTGCAGTGGTAGAGGGTGCGGAGTTCCCACTCGCTGCAGTCCACCAGCACACATCCGAAGCGGGCTCCCCAAGCCCACTCGGAGCGGCCACCTCAGGCCGGCCCTTCACCTCGGGCCAGCCACGTGGGTTCCTCTTTGTTCACCGCGGGAGACCAAGCCACGGCTACTAAGCCCCCCCGCCACGACAAGGCGGGAACCCGTTCGGGGAGGAAGTTTGTCGCCTAAAAGGATCTTTTGGAAATCTGTAAAAACAAACCAATAATAGAAAAACTTACTACTTTTTGTAATACTTTATTGTAAAAGTTAAATAAAAACTACAAACCGGTTCGGCAGACAAACCCGTATGGTTAATTAACTTATCTAGTTGTGGCGTTCATCACTATAGTTCAATACTTTCGGTTGCAGTGATACCACTTTATTTTTATAAAAATTGCACACTTTTGCTGCGAAGTAGCAAGTTTCGATTTGACTTATTTGGCCTTTATTTTGTATAATATTTTGATAAATACTAGTTATCGATTATATTAAATTATATAATATTCAGTATCGTGTTGAAATTATGCTGAATATATAAATCATTTAACAAAATCCACTACACATCTATATGTAGTGATTATTATTCATCACAAGCTGATTTAGTTATTAGGAAATATATTTTACTTGTGTAGTAAATTATATTTATTTAAAAATGGATTATTTTTCACTTTATGAACTATGATGGCCACACTTGGTATTGGACGAAAATATTCACAAAGTACGAGTTTTAATGATAAAATTGCTTTAATATTATGTTAAAAATACTTACAGATGAAAAGTCACATTGTCCTTTTGTATACTTGACGTTTTTTTTTGTTTTTAATGTAAATAAACTGCAATGCGGCATTTTGTCGGAGCTCGATTTACTGGCACGATCACTTCGGAATAACGCACGACGCGGAGCACCTAGTTTTATATAACGAGTATGAGTCGGACTCTCGTACCTTGTACAGAGGGGTATGCCTTGCGATGCCGTCTCCTTTGGTTTAATACTCAAAGCCATAGTCACATAAGATTGTGGTTCGATTCGAAGTCAAACTCGAAGGATAAGAGCGCTGTAATATATTAGTCTGTTCTTTTACGTAGTCGGTTAAACTTTTAAATTTAGGAATTTTATCCTTGCGAGAATGAATTTCGAAAGAACGAACTGTTTCGGTATCCAACTTTTTTAAAGCGGTATGTTATATTATAAAATCAGGTATTTGTAAGTTTTTTAATGCGCTAACCGCGGTTCCGAATGTATCTAAAAATATTTCTAAGTTTCAAACAGAAGAGTTAGAAATTGGTTTAAAGTCGAAAATTTGATTAATATAGGTCGATGCTAGCATGTTTTTATCATCATATGTACTCCTCTATAAGCGTATTCAAGATAAGTTAGTAAATTTCAGCACAAGGAGTAATACCGGCGAACACAGAATGCGTTTAGGTTGTTAATTTACCTAGCAAGCTCAGATGAAGTAAAAAAACGTAGATACAGCGCGTCCTTTGTTATTGGTGAAGCCAAAAACTCCGCTCCTATAAGTAAGTACACGCGTTCACGCACACACATGCATCAAACTACGCTCATTTTCGCTCAGTACTTCCCGGGGCGTCGTGCAGTAAATTTGCCTACAAAATGCCGTCCTGTGTAGTTAAATGGTGCAAAAATAATACTAAAGTGAACAAAAAGTCTGAAACAATATCGTTTCACTCGTAAACACTCATTTAACTATATTTTAATTTGTTATTCCAACACCATTTTGAAGGTTATTCGAAGCACGAATGTCAATGTTTCGAGATTATGTAACGGGAGAATGTTGCCAGTATTTCTTATTTCTAAGGGTCCAAGATTTGGGTAATTAATTTTAGGCTAAGTTATAAAAATATGTGTAGTCAGCATATTTTTTTAATTTGTTGTAATTATGTTACATCGAATTGAATTCAAGGTAAATATACCTTTTTTTCATTTAGAAAAGTATATTTTTTATTTCCATGGAAATTTATTTTTTATTCCAACTAGTTCTTTTTAGTATTAAGTTATTTTTTATAATAAACATGTTTTAAATTACATATGTTGTATATTTTATCGATGCTTACATGCTCACTGGACAATCTATCAAGAAGACTTTTAAGTGATCTAGAGACACCTCCTATGTGCTTCATCTTTTTTTGAATCGTCAAATTGTTGAAATTTATTAAAACAGACAGATATACTTTGACTTTCGCATCGCACTCTTGTAGTTGTAGCATTGTATCTCGATTTTCAGGGACTTTTGAACAAAAGTGGCAACACTTCTCTGACTCACACAAAGTTATAAAATTGGTTACAGTTTCTTGTTCTAGGTGCGATATCTAACTTTTTTACTTCATCTGAGCTAGCAAGTAATACAACTTATCGGCGACTAATAAGGACGGATTATCATGCGCAGTGGATTTAAAACTTGCATATAACGATCATGAGCGGATATCACCATCCAACGACGCTAGTCCTATAGATGGTAAGGAAGGTCGCGATATTGTGGCCGATTTTGGAAATTCATTTGTTATTCGACTTGTAACACGAGACATTACACGTTTTATATGACAGTACAATTCCACGAACGCGACCCATGACTGATATTCCACCTTTGCTCCTGGGTAGACTTGCATGCTATATAAATAGTAATCGGTTAATACTTTTTCCAAATCACTTCATAATGCATCAATCGAAATCGGAACTTTTCTCTGTCCACCTCACTAATTGTTGAGAGCGATCATAAATCGTTTGTAAGCGCTTAAATAAAGAATTGCGCCTAGCCATAGCCATATGCAACAACATTATTAATTTGGGGTCTGGCGTTTCAGCCCTAGGTTCATTCATTTTTGACGTGCTAGTTTTCGACATTTTAATAAAAAACATATATACGAAATAATAAAGTTATATGTTCGTCGCTCGCTAGTTAAATTTAAGACTTTGCAGTCTTAAATTTAACTAGCGAGCGACGAACAAATTTATTAAAGCGCAGTAAACACTAATCTGTCGCGAAAGTATCAGGTAGATTTATTAAACTGATCTAAATTTGATCATCAGCGAGCGGGTATATAGAAATTGTACTGTGTCAATACACAGTACAATTTCGGTATATGGCAAATAATAAGAAATTATATATTGGCGATGAATATACGGTTTTAAATTTATGTAATAAATATATAATGTATGTACATGCGAGAAATTAAGTAAAATATAATACTTAAATGTGTCTAAGTATATTCAGCTTTAATTAATATACTTGTATGAATGCGTGGAAGAAATAAACCGAATTTATGAGTAAAATCACGTCGTGAAATGTGATAGGTTATCTCAATGGTATATAAATATTGTGTCATATATGGGTTGCATATGACTATATATTATGCCTATTGTTCATGGAAATATTCCAACGTAGGTGGCAAAAAGAAATGGTTATGGAACTGAAATATTTTAATATGGCCGAATGGACCAGAGAATATGGTTCTAATCCGGGCGAAGTGACCAAAAAAATGGTGACGCGTTAAAGTGGGTTTAAGTGGACTGTAATAGGTAATTGGAATTAGATTTCGTTGAAATTTGCAACCGACACATAAAACTGAAGGCACGCACCTGATGAGCGCTGGCAGCTTCTTCGCGTGGTGCACTCCTAGTTTTCTTGCGCAATTTACACTTAAATAAAGTAAATAACACGATTCACGGCCGTGATTTTAAGTTTATAATAATTAAGCAGAAATAGCGATCGTGACACAATATACTTCCGTGTGCGGGCGTGTTTTTACTTAGATTACTCTTCTACTCAGTTGCCGGTCGTAAAAGGGAATGAGATGGAATGAATAAAAGTTATTATAGAGGAAATCTGATTCGTCCATAAGATTGACCAAAAATGCGGAATCTTTCAATTTGAGAAGTGGCGGTAACAAATATTGTATTAAAATATTTAAAATGAAGGCTATCTTGTTGACTGGTTGTACTGTCTGACATAGACGAAACTAACGGTCATGTACTCCGACATAGGCCCACCCGATTTCTTTATTGGTTTGGGTACAGTATCGTTTACTATTTCACCTCCTTAAACATTATAGATGATTAAATCGGCATTCTGTATAATATTTTTAATCGATAACACCAATCGATAAACGTCGTCAATAACTAACTCACTTGTCAAATAAATAGTGACTTCACTGAATAACAGAGGGAGCTTATTACAATAATGATAAATGTTCTAGAAATAAAAATTAATAAGTATTGGGTAAATATACATTATACTTGCGATCACATTCAGTTTTTGCCAAATCTTCAAATTATACCGTGTAGGTTTCAACTTTAGTTTACGGATCCGCAAGGCTATGCCAGTTACTCTTGTTTTCCTGCAAATAACTCGTTACAAATTCTGAGCATAGTTATTTTCATCACATGCTAAGAGACTAAATTATCGCAAACAATTGGCTGTGAAGGACGACATTTCAGTTCCTTGAGCATTGCATACTATTTCAATGGGCCAGCTAAATTGTATGTGGACAGACAACAAGTGTGGTGGTTTGTGTGAGGCAGGAGAAAATATACCCTTGACAAACTAGCACCTAGTACACGTGATGGTAAGATGGTCTATAAACGTTTATATTTATCCTCGATCAAGAATCAAAATGCAACGAGATAAGTTGTCACCTCTTAGGATTGAGATGGAATACTTCCAAGTCGAATCCATCCCATAAAAGGGTCACGATACTTATCATATTACGAAACACAGCAGCATTAAGGTACTATTTTACGCTGGTATTCTGTAAGAGCGTGGCCATACCTCGGTCCAGCCGACCCTTTCGTGGTACAATCATAATGTATCTGTAGCATGGCTGTACCACGTATAAAACAGTTTAAATGAATGTGTACGTGGTGATGCAGGGGCCTGTTTGCGTCGGTGCGCTCGCTGGAGCAGCTGCAGCTGTCGGAAAACCGGCTGTCGCGCGCCGGCGCCGCGCCCGCTTTCGCGCTGCGCTCGCTGTGGCGCTTGGCGCTCGCGCGCAACCCGCTCGCCGACCTGTGCGATGTCTCCACCGCACTCGACACCACCAACGGTATCCACCAACCCGCTCTCACTGCACGCTTGCGCTGCGCTCGCTGCGGTGCCTGGCGCTCGCGCGCAACCCGCTCGCCGACCTGTGCGATGTCTCCACCGCACTCGACACCACCAACGGTATCCACCAACCCGCTCTCACTGCACGCTTGCGCTGCGCTCGCTGCGGTGCCTGGCGCTCGCGCGCAACCCGCTCGCCGACCTGTGCGATGTCTCCACCGCACTCGACACCACCAACGGTATCCACCAACCCGCTCTCACTGCACGCTTGCGCTGCGCTCGCTGCGGTGCCTGGCGCTCGCGCGCAACCCGCTCGTCGACCTGTGCGATGTCTCCACCGCACTCGACACCACCAACGGTATCCACCAACCCGCTCTCACCGCACGTTTGCGCTGCGCTCGCTGCGGTGCCTGGCGCTCGCGAGCAACCCGCTCGCCGACCTGTGCGATGTCTCCACCGCACTCGACACCACCAACGGTATCCACCAACCCGCTCTCACTGCACGTTTGCGCTGCGCTGTTAGTAACGATCCAAGAGCAAGTCTTAGAATTGCTCTCCAGCAGCTTAAAAATTGCAAGTCCCTGGACTAGGATGGAATAATAGCGGAGTTTCTGAAAGCGGGTGGAAAACCGATACTTAAAGTCTTTCAGAAGCTGTTAAATACCGTCATCCTTGGTGGCACTACTTTGGAGGCGTGGAGCAGAAGTGTGCAAAAACACTGTTTTTAAGAACTACATACCGATTTCCCTTCTGAGCCGCGTCTACGTGCTGTTTTCGAGAGTTATTACGAATCGTCTCGCACGCAGACTTGACGACTTCCAGCCTTCCGATCTAGCTGGTTTCCGAAAAGGCTTTAGCACCATGGACCACATACATACCTTTCGGCAAATTGTACAGAAGTCCGAAGAGCACAATCTACCACTTTGCCTTGCGTATGTGGGCTATGAGAAAGGTTGTAATTCCGTCTAAATTTGGGCGGTGCTGCAGTTCCTTCAGCGGTGCCAAGTTAACTGTTGGTATATCAAAATGCTAAAGTGTTAACAAAATGTTAAGTGGTACAGTAGGCTACGATGGCTATCCGGGTACAGAAACAGAGTACGCAACCTATCCAACTGCAGATAGGTGTAAGACAGGGTGACGTAATTACTCGAAGTTCTTCACCGCTGCATTCGAAGACGTTTTCAAGCCACTGGACTGGAAAGGATACGGTATTAACGCCAATGGCGAGTACATCACTCACCTTTGATTTACCGACGCGTATAGTGTGTTAGCACTTTAACACTCTTCAATTCACAATACACATCACAAAGAACACTATTATCCTACATTTTTACTATAAAACTTTAAAAAAGCATAAACAATACAAAGTAAACATTGAAATGTGAAGTGAAATAATACTAGTTTTTACGGAATTTATCGCGTATATTTAACTTTTTAAATACCCGACGTTTCGAGAGCTCTACAGCACCCATGGTCACGGGAAGGACTGAGATGTTTAACGTCCAGATGTCATAGTTAACCGCGGTTACACGACGACGACACTTTCACAATTCTACCTTTAGATAAAGTAACTGCATTTTTAGACCATCTTAACTCTATAAATTCTAAAATTCAGTTCACAATGGAGTTAGAGTCAAACAATTCCTTAGCTTTTATAGATGTGTTATTAATTCGGAATCCTGATAACACCTTGAGCCATACTGTGTATAGAAAAAAGACCCATACAGATAGATATTTAAACGGTGATTCTCACCACCATCCTTCACAGTTAGCTACCGTGGGTAAATCTGTTTCAGAGAGCACGAGGGATCTGGGACAGTAAACACCCGGCTGCTGAGCCCCAACACGTCAAGCAAGTTTTGCATGACAACAAGCTTCGGGTCCCGCGCCTACGTCACAGAGAACGAGTGAAGCCGGCCACAGTCGAGCGTGTACCTGCTGTACTGTAATATGTTAGAGGAGTCACTGACAAGATTGGCTACATCTTGAAGCGCGCTTCCATCGTAACATACTTCAAGCCGCCGAAGAAGATTGGTCAGTTTTTACCATCAGTCAAGTGTAACGTTCCTCTGCAAGATGCAGGAGTGTAGATTGATTGTGAATGTGGTCTCTCCTACATAGGACAAACTAAAAGATCAATTAAAACCCGCGTTAAAGAACATATAGCTGATGTGAAGAATCGACGCTCCGGGAAGTCTGCAGTCTGTGAACACGTACAGGATCGCCCCCGTCACTACATCAGATTTGATAGACCACTAATCCTCGCTAAAGAACACCGATACCTTCCAAGGATGATTCGCGAGGCTATTGAAATCAAAAAACATCCTAATTTCAATAGAGGAGATGGCTGGGTGCTACCATCTGCTTGGGATCCTATAATAAATAAAATTAAATCCCAACTCAAGCATACAACTGCAAGACTTCATGATACCATAAGTTCATACTGTGAAGATCGGAACAAAATTTAAATTTTAATCTATGGTAACCGCGGTTAACTATGACATCTGGACGTTGAACATCTCAGTCCTTCCCATGACGATGGGTGCTGTAAAGCTCTCGAAACGTCGGGTATTTAAAAAGTTAAATACCGATAGTATACGCGATAAATTCCGTAAAAACTAGTATTATTTTAATGTGTAGTGTTCGCGTAAATATAAGAAATCATTATGTGAAGTGAACTTGCAAACTTATCGCCCGCGTGCTCCTGCGCTGGAATAACTAACTAATTTCATACTAAAAGCTTGGCTTTTTCGTTCTATACTAATTGCTATGTATACACAAGTCGAGTGGGCCTGACGGAATCCCCGCAATTGTGCTGAGGACGTGTGCTCCAGAGTTGGCACCGGTGTTAACGCGTAAAGTAAAGTAAAGTAAAAGTAAAATATACTTTATTGTACACCAAGGAACATATTACATTATTTATATATTTAAAGGGACATTGGTACAACAGGCGGCCTTATCGCTAAAACGGACGCGGAAACGGAAGGGGTGTACAGAATATGATAAAGAAAGATAAATAGAAGAACATAAATGATTAAAGAAAAAAAAATGAATGACGACAGGTAGTAACTTAAGAGGAAAGGTAATAAAGTTTTAATTTATTTTTAAATATAGGAAGAGATTTAGATTTTTTAATATGTAAGGGGAGAGAATTCCATAGTCGTATAGCGGTAACCGTAAAAGAATTAGAATAGAAGGAAGAGGAATGTCTAGGGGTACTTAGAAGGAGATTATTTTGAGATCGTAAACTACTTAAATATATAAATCGGTCTTTCAAATAAGAAGGAGTGGTCGGATTGAACAGAATGCAGTAAAGAAGATGAAGAATGTGAGTATTCCTGCGAAGACGAATCGGGAGCCACTTGAGCTTATGGCGGAATTCGGATATGTGGTCATACTTTCGTAACCCAAATATAAACCTTATGCAATAATTTTGAAGCCGCTCAAGTTTATTAAGTTGCTCGTATGTTAGGTCAAGATAACAAGTGTCCGCGTAGTCAAGGATCGGTAAAAGAAGAGACTGAGCCAGCGCAACTTTAGTAGGAATGGGGAGAACATTGCGTAATCTTCGAAGTGAACCAACTGCGGCAAACATTTTTTTACTTATTTCACTAACTTGCGGTCCCCAAGACAAAGTCTGATCGAACATAATGCCTAAATTCTTAACTTTGTCACTGTATGGGATAAGTGTCCCATCGAATATGATTGGCGGGAGCAGCGACAAAGTTAACCGAGAGATTAATTTCGAACTCCCAATAATAATGGCTTGAGTCTTCAGTGGATTAACTTTAAGCCCAAATGAATTACACCAATGAGAAATACGAATAAGATCTTCATTAATTAATCTAATTGTATTGGGGAGATCCACAATCTTACATTGAGAGTAGATTTGTAAATCGTCTGCATATAGGTGGTAAAGAGAAGTTATGTGGGAACAGATCGAATTGATGAAAATAGAGAACAATAGAGGAGACAACACGCCACCTTGTGGGACGCCAGCTTTGACAGCAGACCAGTCAGAAAACATGTCTTGAATTTGTACACGTTGCCGGCGCCCTTGCAAGTAACTATGAAACCAACCAATTACTTCAGGAGATATGTTAAGAGAACTTAGGACAGCGAGTAAAACATCAAAGTCTACAGTATTGAAGGCATTACTAAAGTCAAGCAATGTCAATACTGTAACCTGCTGACTATCCATGCCCAGGCGAATATCATCAGTGATTCTAACCAAAGCCGTAGTCGTACTATGACCAGGACGGAAACCAGATTGGAATGAATTCAAAAGGTTATGATTGGACAGGAATTTGCTCAGCTGTTGGTATATTAGGCGCTCGAGTACTTTAGAGAGAAAGGAAAGGATGGATATAGGACGGTAATCTTCATATGTCGGATTAGATTTTTTAGGGAGTGGAGTTACTAGGCCGTCTTTACCGGACTTTACTTTTTTTTTTCGCGTCTTTTCCGGTACTCCTACTCTCTAGGCGTAGTCCCAAAATCATGGAAGACGTTCGTCCACCCGATCCCTAAAAAAGGCGACCGCTCAGATCCGTTCAACTACCGACCTATCGCCATCACCTCCTTGTTCTCCAAAACAATGGAGTCCATTGTAAACTGTCAGTTCATGAGGTACCCGAGGAGGCAGCCGAGAAATTAAAAACTGCAGCCCCTCCATCATTGAGGGTGTCTGAGCCCAGGCAGCGCCTTCACCTAGTTGCCCTCATGGGTTTTGAGGAGGACCCCAAGTACGAGGAAGTATTAAGCGGCCTCTACGAGCAGAATCTTGCTGCCTGTGGCTGGAGTGAGTATAAGGTGAAGGAAGACTGCAAGGTGGCCTTTAAGAAATCGTGGAGAGGAAGCAGGCGCACCACGGTCATTCTCCAGTGCTCGGCTGCATTAGGAGACGTGCTGGTGGGACATAATCGCCTCTACATTGGCTGGGACGTGGTAGAGCCCTGCGACTACGTTGACGTCACGTGCTGCCAGAGGTGCCAGCAATACGGGTATCCAGCAAAGTACTGCCGGTCCAAGGAGACTGTGTGTGGCATAGTAAAGGAAGAAAAGTGCGCTACCTGCAAGCGATTTGGCCGGCCCGACTCTGGTACGCCCGTGACCATGGCAAGGAACTGCCCAGCAAGACTGTATGCAGAGCAACGCCCCGTGGCTACCACACGATACTGCCGATAAGGGCATGTCTACTGACTTACAAGAACGAACTATTAAAATGGGGCAGATCAACTTGTGTCGGGGGGAGCTTGCCACGGCTGAGTTGCCTATTCTGGCGCGTAAACTGCACCTGGACATTGTTCTTGTACAAGAACAGTACTCCCAGGTTGCAGGAATCGTCCAGGTGGGTGGTCACCCGTGGGCTGTTATCTATCTTGCCGACCCAACAATTGGAGTAGGTTTGCTGAGCCACCTCAGCAATGAGTTCTGTGTGGTGTGCCACGTAAACCGATGGGACCTCTACGTGTTGTCAGCGTTCTTTAAATACAGTGACACCATCGATGACCACCTGCACCACTTGGAGGTCGCCCTGAGTTGTCTAAAAGGCAGAAGGGTCTTCGTCGGCCTCGACGCAAATGCGCACTCGCCACTTTGGCATTGCGATCGCCGACACTACGTGGGTAGAGGCCAGAATGTAACGTACCGAAGGCAGCAAATGGAAGACTTTATATTCGCACACGCGTTTACGCTGGCAAACCAGACTGACCAGCCCTACACCTACTCTGGACCTGGAGGGGAGTCGAACGTGGACCTTACGCTGTCCATCGGGGACGTTCACGTTGCTGAGTGGCGAGTGCATGAGGGAGTCTGCGCCAGTGAGCACAACCTGTTAACGTTCATAGCCACTACCAGCAGACCGACCATTTGCGCTGCACCCGTCAGGGAGCCTCCCCGTTTTCGTGACCGGGGGGTGGATTGGGACAGGTTCCGGACGATTGTCAAGTTACGAATGGGATGGCTGCACGTGGAAAAACCCGCGGCCCTCCTGGCGGAGGAGTTCTCAGAGGCCGTAATCCGCTCTATGGAGGAAGGCTTAGGGAAGCGTCGCCCCAGGGGGTCGGGGGATATGAGTGGTGGACAGATGAACTAGATAAGACTCGGAAGTTGCAATGCAAACTTAGGCGTGCTTGGCAGAGTAGAAGGCGTCTGGGAGGCAGGTCTGAGGAGATAGCCAGAACTGCTTTTCACAGCGTGCGTGCGCGATACAGGAAGATAATGGTGGAGGCGCAGCAGTCGCAACACCGAAAAGTCGCCAATTCTGGCAACGAGGACCCATAGGGCCTTGCGTATAGACTCTCTGGCGGGAGGGTGCGTCCGCTTGCAAATGTGATCAACGGGATCGCCTTTGCGGGTGGGCACCCGGACAGTCTGGTTTCGCGGCTTTTATTCCATCTGGTGAAGCTGCGCCTCCACTTGCGGTTGAGGAACTGGAAGGTATAATCAAGGCCTTGCCTAACACGGCTCCGGGACTCGATGGTGTTAGTGCGAAAATTGTGAAGAATGTCTGGATAGGAGCACCGAGGGAATTTCACTCGGTGTATGCAAAGTGTGTGATAGAGGGGGTTTTCCTCAAAGTATGGAAGGACGGAAGACTGATTGTCATTCCCAAGGGTAATGACAAGCCGCTCACCGACGCCAAGGCGTACCGTCTAATAACGCTCCTGCCTGTTTTGGGTAAGCTATTAGAACGCGTCATTCTGAGATGTGCTCCCGCAAGTAGTCGTGAGATATCCGAGTTCCGGCACGGATTTACTCCGGGGCGGTCTACGGTAACAGCGCTACGTGTATTGCTCAGCACGGCGAAATATACTCAGGCATGCTACGTACAAGCTATCTTCTTGGACATCTCCGGTGCCTTCGACAATGCCTGGTGGTCGATGATGATGGTCAAAGCTAAGAGGGGTGGATGTCCACCTAACATTTATAAAATGTTGGTGGACTATTTCACCTCCAGGCGTGTGGGCCTCTACATCGGGGACCGGGTAGAGTGGAAGACCTCGACCATGGGATGTCCTCAAGGCTCTGTGCTGGGCCCAACACTGTGGAACTTGTTGATGGACGATTTGCTCCGACTCCGTCTGCCTGAGGGAGTTGTCATGACTGCCTATGCCGATGATGTCACAACCTTGATTGAATCGGATACGAGAGCGGATATCGAATCTAGGGCCAGGGTCACTCTGGACCTTGTACGGGAGTGGGAGCTGAGGAATCGACTGAAGTTTTCCTCCTCAAAGTCAATCACCGTGACTGTTAAAGGGAAACTTTAGCGCCCCCTCCCCCCTGTTATTAAACTTGGTGGGGAATCTATCAAGACTGTGACTACCGCTAAGGTACTAGGCGTGGTTTTAGACTCAGGATTATCATTTGTGCAACATGCGACTGATATCTCTGAAAGAGCGATCAAGGGATTCGGCAAGATGACTCGCGTACCAACATCGTCATGGGGCGTGCGATACCCGAGCTTAAAAATTGTCTACAGAGGAATGTTTGTATTCACGCTTGCGTATGCGGCAGAGTGCTGGTACGAGCGGGCAAACATGTATACAGTCCGTAGCGTACTACTGAGATCGCAACGATCCGCCCTTGTATTGCTGACCAAGGCGTACCGATCCACTAGCACGGCGGCCTTACCGGTGCTGGCTAGAGTTCTCCCAGCTGACCTGGAGGTCATCCGTGCTGGTAGGATGGGTATGGCACGTCTGATCGCGCCCAAAGAGGAGTTGAGCAGACGAAAGCGCGAAATCTGGACTGAGGTGATAGGTACCTGGCAGGAACGATGGATGAATTATACGAAAGGACGCGAACTATATCGATTTTTCCCGGAGGTGGCGTTGAAGCTCAGGTATACCTGGGTCTCACCGGACTATCAAACATCCCAGATTCTCACCGGACATGGATGTTTTCGGAAGAGATTGTGCGACATGCGACTGTGTGATACTAGCATGTGTGAGTGTGGTGTGGCAGAAGAGGATGTTCACCATGTTCTATGGGAATGTCCTGTGTATGACGATCTGAGAACGAAAATGATGGATGGACTAGTTCGAACGGTTCAGGGACCGATTTACTACTTCGATTTCGTCAGCGATGGATAGGATGGATGGTGAACTAATGACTGTTGCGCGAACAAATATTAATAAATTCATAAGATCTTTAAAAGAGATACTTATTAAAAAAAGTTATTATTCAATTAATGAATACATTGAGGAAAAGAATTTTTAAGTGTCTGCCCCTCTCCTGTTCATTGCTATGCCTTTCGAGGTGCACGTGATTGTTAGAACTTGCATGTTTTGTATAGTCTCTAAGTCACATGTAACGCAATCTTGAATGAATAAATGAGTTTGCGCATAGGTGGCACAATCGCAGGATAAGGCAAGATAGAATGCTGGTAGTAAGGCCCGACGACGTAGGCGTTATTGTGCCGTCAGCCCCAGAAGGGGGAGAATGACGTTAAACTGAGACAAGGAATAGAATAAATATTTGTAGGGAGTCAAGAAAGTGCGCGCGGGAAAGAGCAAGGTGCAAGTACCGCGCGCATCTCCCGAGATTCGGCCCGTATGACCTGAGGGTCGGGCCTTGGGAGGTGGTGGGTTGTTCCCATCTCTGGGCTGGGGCTCCCCAGTACCAGCTCCTTCCACTTGACCGCATCCAGCGCAGAGCAGCTCGAATCGTCGACGACCGAGTGCTTTCCGATCGGCTCGATTCACTGGCACTGCGAAGAGATGTTGCATCTCTTTGCATTTTCTTTCGTATATACCATGGAGAGTGCTCTGAGGAATTGTTCGGATTAATCCCAGCCGCCAAATTTCGTGAACGCACTACGCGGCAAACGTCACGATACCATCCACACCATCTGGATGCTTGGCGGTCCACCACTGTATGTTTCAAAAGGAGTTTTCTTCCGCGTACAACCTCTCTGTGGAATAGTTTACCATCGGCGATTTTTCCGGACCGATACGACCTGGGGACCTTCAAGAAAAGAGCTTACTCCTTTCTAAAGGGCAGGCAACGCACCTGCAATTTCCCTGGTGTTGCGGTTGATCATGGGCGGCGTGTAATGTCGGGAGGTTCGGGGAATAAATAATACGTCTACTGGTCTTGAATGTAGGTTTATTACTGACCGAATGTTTATTAGGCTATCATATATATATATATATATATATATATATATATATATATATATATATATATATATATATATATATATATATATATATATATATATATATATATAGCTACATGAACATACACTACACTAAAGTTATTATATTTTTAATTTTATGAAATTAGAATTTTAAAAGAGATACATATTTAATATTACTACAAAAAAACAAATTTACAGGTGATCTGCCAAATATTTTCGTGACACTTTCTTTTTATATTTGTTTTCGGTTTTCGTTAGACAAATTTAATAATGCGTATTCTAAATTTAATATTGTATTCGGATTGGGATAAACAATCTATAATGAGGTGTACAAATGGTGATATGGGTATGAGATCCTAAGACAATCATTTTTAGTAAGTGTGTACGCAAAATTTAATTCTATGTCATGGATAACTGTGTACATATTATAGGAATGTCATAATTTTTATTTAAAATCTTATTTAGTATTATTTAGTTAGTTTATAAAACCGTAGACGTAAACATCTCTTTGCCTTACTTAATAAATAACATACGAAATGCCATTGCTAGCAATACTTCGTATAGAACAGTAGCTAAAAAAAATAATAACTTAAAGCCTTGGATTACACCTGGCCTGATTAGGTGCATGAAACACAGGGACAAACTACACCTGATGGCAAAGTCCTCTTCAGATAATTCCATTTTACAAAATTCATATAAAAGATATAGGAATTTTTGTAACAATTTATTAAAAAAAGTTGAAGTATAATTATCTTACAAACCTACTAGAAGAGTCTGGTAGAGATAATAAAAAGATTTGGCGGCATGTAAAAGATATTGCATTTATTTCCAAACAGCATGAATCTACGTCAGAATTATTACAAAATAATGACTCGCCGCTTATATCAGCAAATACAGTAAATAATTACTTTGTGAACTTTGGTAAAAATCTGGCTGAGCAGATAACAAACAACTCTAACAATAATCATGAATACAGGGCCACTTTATTAACTCAAAAAAACTGCCAATTAAGCTCGTTCACATTATTAGATACGGACCCTAGTGAGGTGGAAAGGATTATAATGGGACTGAAAGAAACAAGCGCAGTTGGATGGGACGGATTACCCACTAGTATATTAAAAAATATAGACAAATTCTAGTACCACCATTAACCCATATTTTCAGAATTTGTCTCTCTGAAGGAATTTTCCCAGATTGTTTAAAAAAAGCAATTGTAGTTCCAGTATTCAAATCGGGGGACAAAAAAAACGTTTCCAATTATCGGCCTATCTCGATACTCTCATCCACGTCTAAAATATTAGAAAAATTAATTAACAACAGATTAATGAATTATTTACAAAGTAAATCCATATTATCGAATATGCAATATGGTTTCAGGCCTAAAATTTCCACTGCTGATGCTGTGCAGGAAATGACCGATTACGTCTCTCAAGAATTAGATAAAGGCAACCAATCAATTGGCATTTTCCTTGACCTTGCAAAAGCATTTGATACGGTTTCTATTCCTATCCTATTAAATAAGTTAGAGAGCATAGGTATTCGAGGTAAGCAGCTTCAACTTTTTAAGTATTATCTAGAAAATCGATATCAATGCATAAAAATCGATAAGGTTGTTAGCTCTGAACAAAAAAATACTCATTTTGGCGTGCCTCAAGGAAGTGTATTAGGGCCAACCCTATTTTTGATTTATATAAATGACCTTTGCAATCTTGAACTTAACTCAGGTAAAATAATATCTTACGCAGATGATACCGTGCTACTTTTTTCCGCAAATACAGTTGACAAGGTTTATTTATATGCTCAGCAAGGTTTTGATAGAGTTAATAAATGGCTCCAACAAAACATATTAACACCGAATACGGACAAAACCAAATATATTCATTTTTCTATGCGCAGCTCAACCCAGCATATAACCATTCCAGAACTTTATGCACATCAATGTTACTCAGTCACAGAGTCTAAATGATACTGCCCAGTTATTTCTGATACAAAAACTGTTAGTACCTTGGAATAATTATAGATTCTACGTTTACATTTAAAAACCACATAAACCACCTATGCAATAGAGTTCGTAAACTAATGTTTGTTTTTAAAAAAAATCGTTCTTTTGCTGATAATAAGGTAGTAAAACAAGTATATTACGCATTATGTGAGTCAATACTCACCTATTGTATAACCTCTTGGGGTGGAGCAGCTAAAACTACACTACTATCACTGGAACGCGCTCAAAGAGCTGTATTAAAAGTTGCAACATTCCGCCCTATTCTATTTCCATCCCATCTCTTATACAAATCCTATAATGTCCTCTCAGTGCGCCAGTTATTTGTCATGAGCACGTTACTAAAACAGCACTTAAGATTGCCTTATAGAAGAGAGGTCACTGATAAAAGGCGCAAAGATAAAGTAATAGAAACTAACATTAGAATAAGGCATTATTTCATGCATAGATTTTTTACATTTCTCGGCCCTTTTTTGTATAATCAAGTCAATGCAATTTTGTATATATATCCATTAAAAATGGCAGACTGTAAGAAGGTAATTCGAACATGGTTACAAAATTTGTCATACGATGATACAGAGAAGTTGCTGATTGTTTTAAGTTAATTAATATCATAAGTAAATTAATGATAATGTAATTTACCCAAATAACCCTTATTAGTTAGTACGTTATTCATTTTATATAAGAAACAGAAAATATTTGTTAATGTATCTTTTAGCACATACACCTGAGATACAGGTTTATCCTAGTTCAGGTGCCTGTTATTGTAGACTATTTTTAAGTTAAGACTTATTGGAATAATTTGTACATTTTATCAAAATAAAATAAATTATAAATAAATTATTATGTGAAGTAAGTTCAGACTATCTACTGACAAAACAAAGATTGGCGTTGATTCTAAATTAGGGTTCTCATATTTAGCATTCTCATTTCCAACCCGGAGGTCACTCAATGTGTGGATAGGTACCCTTTTTAATGTGTGTAACTTTTAGCCATTGTTATAAAAAGAGGCGGCGGCTCCTTCACCCACTCGGAATACGCAATGATCTCACCATCTCCAGAAAAGTTTAATTTGAGCTTTATAAAGTAATGTAGGTACGAGCAGACTTCGCCCTCTCCCAGTGATAGTTGTTAGTAGGTTACCTAAAAATGTATCACGCATGTGTGCAGCGGTGTCGGAGGTGTGGCAGATGCGGAGATGCGGAAGCTGCGAGAACTGCGGCTGGCGAGCACCAACGCGACGCGCATTTGTACGGACTGGCGGCGCGAGCTGCGAGCGCTGGAGCTGCTGGACCTGCAGCACAACCGCATCGAGCACCTACACGTGCGTACACACGGCTTGTGTGATGTTGTAGTACCCTACGTCATGTACTGTGTAGGTGTGACTGACGGCGCGAGCTGCGAGCGCTGGAGCTGCTGGACCTGCAGCACAACCGCATCGAGCACCTACACGTGCGTACACACGGCTTGTATCATGTTGTAGTACCCTACGTCATGTACTGTGTAGGTGTGACTGGCGGCGCGAACTGCGAGTGCTGGAGCTGCTGGACCTGCAGCACAACCGCATCGAGCACCTACACGTGCGTACACACGGCTTGTGTGATATTGTAGTACCCTACGTCATGTACTGTGTAGGTGTGACTGGCGGTGCGAGCTGCGAGCGCTGGAGCTGCTGGACCTGCAGCACAACCGCATCGAGCACCTACACGTGCGTACACACGGCTTGTGTGATGTTGTAGTACCCTACGTCATGTACTGTGTAGGTGTGACTGGCGGCGCGAGCTGCGAGCGCTGGAGCTGCTGGACCTGCAGCACAACCGCATCGAACACCTACACGTGCGTACACAAGGCTTGTGTGATGTCGTAGGACCCTACGTCATGTACTGTGTAGGTGTGACTGGCGGCGCGAGCTGCGAGCGCTGGAGCTGCTGGACCTGCAGCACAACCGCATCGAGCACCTACACGTGCGTACACACGGCTTGTGTGATGTAGTAGTACCCTACGTCATGTACTGTGCACGTGTGAATGGCGACGTGAGCTGCGAGCGATTGAGCTATTTTTTCTTATGTTATGTTTATATATTTGATTTTATATATTATGTTATGTTTATATATTTTATTTGTATTGTATTTTTGGTAAAAGTGTTCAGAGAACAACTGCAAGTGTTTGTGCGTGTCGGACAGGCCGCTGATCTGCAGTGGGAGCGCAGCCAGCCGTCGCGCGTGTTGCTGGGCGGCAACGCGGTGCGCTCGCTCTCGCTCTCGCGCGAGGACTACGAGCAGGCTCGCGCACAGCCGCCGCCCCTACACGTCAGTATACAGTACACAGTACACAGTGCACATGCTTACACAATTCACATTCATCGTTCTCTCGATGTTTAGTTTTTTGAAGTTTTCTTTACTTTTAACACGTTTACTTTTACGTTATTCTTTGTCAGGATTATAGTGCTGGAGTGTGTGCAAACACAGGTGCATTTTCTATTTCCTCACACTAGTAGATCGATGGGATGGTATTCCGACACGATTGGAGAGAGATAGCAGGCATAAGATCAACGTTTTTATATGTTTGCGATGGACGGTGGTGAAACACCGCCAACTTCCTGACTTCTGGATGTTAATGGGAATATCTTGATAAAAAAACTTGATTTTTTTATTTATAGAATACTAGCTGTTACCTGCGGCTTCGCCCGCATGGTCACTGGGAAATGAACTATCCATTGCTTTTTGAATTGAAAGAAAACTGAGTTTTATAGATTTGTCAGAGATGCAGCCATTAAAAGGAAACTGAGCAAAATTGATTCGTCAGCCTATTTAAATGTTTTGAAACGCAGCGTATAGGAAAGCATGAAAATAGCCTGTTTATTCCAAATGGAAATGGGATATTTTTTTAATTAAAGGAAACTGAGCATAATTATCCGTCAGGGATGCAGACTTTTGAAAAGAAACAGTAGTTTGCAGTTTTCTGAATTGAAAGGAAACTGAACCAAATAAAAGATCCGTCAGAGATGCAGTTTTTTGAGTTGAAAGGAAACTGAGCTTAATAGGTCCGTCAGAGGTGCAGCATTTGGAATTGAAAAGAAACTGAGCTAAATAGGAAATTGTGAATTGAAAGGGGAGATCTGCGGGAATTCTGATTGATTGTGGGAATTTTGAAAAAAAAAAAACTAACTGAACACTATTTTAAGACGCTACTGTACACAATGTTATATGTTTTTCCATTCGGGGAAAGAATGTGGAGATTCTGGGCATTTGACACACGCGAACATGCTACAAACATAACCATGAGAGAAGCACGGTTTTTCTAAGTTGACCCCCGCTACCTGTAACGTTTGCCCTTGCGCTTTATTAATTGTCATTGCAAAACTGAGCTTAATAGGGAACTGAAACCTTGTAGTGTTATGCTACTTACATATCATTTTACACTATTTTAAATTTATTTTTCCATTCTGTTTTTGATTTTCTGCATTCACCTCAAAACTGGATATTTTGCATCACCTTTATTTCCATAGGATCCTGTAACGTTTTTAAACACAAATCATTTTCACTTCGTATTTTCACGCTATCAGCACTTTTTAAATCGGTGTCGATGGAGTCTACCTTTTTCGATCTTTTATTTAGTTCTCCGTAACTCTGCAATTTCGGGCTTCGTGCGCGCTGTTGCGCTACTTTTTTTCCTATATCAATAATATCTCATTTTTCACTTAAATCTTGCCGTTTCTCTATTATGAGCCTGAAACCAAAATTTGACATGTTTTGACATCGTTGTTTATCTGGTTGTCATGGCAATTTTTATTCAAATTCGTTACCGGCCTGATGTTTTTACTTCAATACTTCCACAAAAATACTCTTTTCCTCTTGGCCATTTACAAAAATTTGCTTTTAATTTAAATAATTTCCCGTTCTTATCCCAGATCCGTCAAAAAGTATAAAAGCCGAACAATCGGCCAATAAAGGCAGTCTCGCTTCAGCTTTCAAACTAGAAGCATCTCCTAAAGGCCTTATCCCGGGGCCGCACTGCCCCGGGATCCTGCAAGCCTCTGCCTTCACCTGAGGTCGTCGCCTGGCCACGCCTACGCCTCCTTCTACTAGTGCCCGCGCTATCTTTAGCCGCTGTGTGTGCTTGCTTCAAAGCGCTGCGTGTGCCTACTCCGGGCGCTGCGTGTGCCTACTCCGGGCGCTGTGTGTGCCTACTCCGGGCGCTGTGTGTGCCTACTTCAAGCGCTGTGTGTGCCTACTCCAGACGCTGCGTGTGCCTAGATCAGGCGCTGCGCACCTACCACAGGCATAGCCTGTGCATACTCCGTGAGCGGTGAGCACCACTGCCAAGCGCGGTGTGCCACCTTGGTCTTCGGGCTCCGTTTCAGTACTCACTTATCTTTGTTATTTTTAAAAAAAAAAAATTGTAATTCACGTCACCCATCATCATCTTCATACTTTTTTATATAAAACTGTAAATATCTTTTAAAATTTTAAATAAATTATTCGTTTTTGTTCTATTTTTGTTGTTTCGTTGTTGTTAGGTTAGGTTTTTTTTGTTTTTAATTGTCGCTTCACGACAACCTTTTGAATTGAAAAGGAAGATCTGTGGGAATTATAGGGATCCGTGGTATAACAACATTTTCACCTTTTCCTACGCCTGTCAAAATTGTAGCAACGATTATGTTCCGTCCAAGATGTGTCACTGCGTGTGCCTAGTCCCGTTACATAACCGAGGAGCATCTAAATTTCGCATTAGCATGACTGGGTACGCTAAATTTAATTGAAGCCTGCCTGGGTGTGCCCTCACATAAGTGAGGGCACACCCACCTGACAACTCTAGAGAATTTAGAAACTACGGGATATGAAGTGCTCTGTTCTGTGTCCATAACTGTGTCTACTGACAAATACTCTGTTATTTCTCTTGCTACTTCGCTTAATATATCTGAAATTATTTTGTTAACGCTCTCATTTTTTGGTGCAAGAATTGCCCTTTCACATAACCATTTGTCTTCATGCATGTTGTTCGTTAAATCTGAATAAACGCTCGCAATTAATTCAGAATGACTGTATTAAATAACAAAAATCTCTCGTCAATTTAACGCAGCCCTCAGCATCCGTTTCCAACCGCCCATTTTTAATAGTGTGTCAGCATAGTTTCCAGCATTGATATCATTACACAAATGCACTCTCATATTAGTAGTTAAACTGAATTTTGTTACCTTGTTCCATAAAATAGACGACTTGAGGCAGGCTTTAATTTCATCTGCAGGTGTGCCCTTTTGAATGACAGGTAAAGTTTGGCGAAAGTCACCAGCCAGTAAAACCACCATTCCTCCCATTACATCGGTATTGCTGCGCGTAAATCCTGGAGCGTTCGATTTAGTGCTTCTACAGCTTTTTTATGCGACATTGTACTTTCTTCCCACACTAAAAAGTTTGCATTGTCGTAGCATTATACCTCGTGCACTATTTTTGCTAAAGTTGCAGATCGGCGATTCTTCCTGGGCTATATTTAGAGGGAATTTAAAACAGAATGTGCAGTGCGTCTCCCGCTTAGCAGCGCGGCGGCTATACCGGAGGAAGCTACGGCCACAGCAATGTTTTTATCTTTCCGTACTTGTGCTAATAATAAATTTAACAAAAATGTCCAGGGGCATCTAAAAAGAAAAGTGCACCATTTCCAGATTCAATTTGTCCTAATACTTTGTCAAAAACTCGTTTTTGTTTGGGAAGCAAGCGGGGTACAAATTCGGCTACTTGCTGCTGCAAAGCTGGTATATCGTAGTTTGTTTCACGTATAATTTCATCACTTAGTTCATTTTCGGTTGTTCGCTGAGGGCTTATCATTCCAAAGTCGCTTAATTTTTTGCCTACTATTGCCATTACTTTATCTTCAATTTTTCAAAGTGCTTCATTATAAATGTGTTCATTGTATGTCATGTTCGCGTGTGTCTGCTGTAACCTTCGCAAAATATCTTTCGCCATGTACTTTTTATATTTGTCCCACAATTCATGTGCATTAGATAGCCCGCAAGATGATATGAGAGTTCCATAAAGTTCCCTAATTTTGGCTGGTGACTGGCACTGCACAACTTCGTCCATGGTTTCATCTCAGTGATTGTCGTTTTCTAAAAGATGCAGAGCTTCACATGCTTCTCTATAAGTTGCGCATTCCTGACCGTTGACAGTTTTAAGGTCTTTATATCCTGTAGGACCCCGAACATGGTGAGGCAGCAATCGTAAACAGAAACATTCAAAATTAGTTACATGGACAATATACACACGATCAAGGGCATCTGATGACTTTACACCGGGCCAATTTGCAACAGGCGCGCCTTGAATACTGCGTTTCCACTCCTTCCTAGATGTGTTCCAAGTATAATAGCGGGGGACTTCAGAATATAACAACGTTTTTGCAAAGGGGTCGGTTTGACAAAGTTGAAAGAAGGCTGTTAGTGTCGTTTTTGGTGGTGATGCAATACTTTCTTGGAAATTTCTTTCTGTTAAATATACACGATCTCCATTTTCTAAGTGCACAGCAAGGTGAGTAACTGTTGGGTGCCTATCGTGTAAAGGGAAGCCAAGGAGACGCCACGCTGCCTCGTTACTGCTGACATAACGCCCTGCTTGAAAGGTCTGTATTTCATTAACGGGATTTGCCTCACCTACACTCCTGAGATTAAATATTGCTTGGTCGCTTCCTTTATTTATGTACTTACAGATATACTTGATTGCGTGGACAGAGCTACATGCTTCTACATTAATGTGGGCATTAAACATTTTACATAGAATGGGCGAATACGGGACAATCCAGCTGTTATCTAAGGTTTCGAACGCTCCAGAGCGAGATTTGATTGTAACTTTCCAGCCACCATCTTCGGGAGTTCTGCGTCTGTATAAAGGGTATCCATTGTCATTGTGCACTGTTTCTTTTAATAGCTGTTTAGGGAATTTCTTTGTACATTTTCCTTCTTTCATACATGGCGATATTGAATTTCGTGCTCCACATGGACCGTGAATCATATTTCGGACGATGGTATCATACAATTCTTTATCTTGCTCAGGATCCGGAATCTCGGCGCTTATTATGTCGTCTATTTAGCTGGGCCGCAACTTCTCTTTAAGCCATATTAGAATGTGGGCATGCGGTAATTCTCTTTTTTGCCATTCAATTGAATACATGAAGCACTGCACTTCTCCGAAAATTTTCCCTTTTTTAATTACATACATTAATTTTTGTACTTTTAATCTAAATAATCTAGTAACTAAATCGTGTCTGTCAGTACTTTTTTGTCCCGGCATTAGCTCCTCGGTTATTTATTTCCATATGGGATTGCAAGTAAAAGTAACAAAAAGATCCGGTCTTCCGTAAGTTCGTACATAGGCGAATGCGTCTTGTGTGTACTCGTGTAGGTAGCGGGGACTGTTAACGAATGATGAGGGCAGAATTACCATTTTACCTAAATCTCTGGGGTTTACATTGGCGTCGCTAGAAACTGCATCTTGTAAATGTGTATAATTCTCAATGCGCAGCTTTTTTTTTATTTAAAGACATATAACGGAGACGTTGACTTTCTACCTTCACATACATGTCTACCAAAAATTTATAAAATAATAACTACACCGGGCTAAGAGGTTAAAATCATTTTCTCGCAACATCATATGATACGCATAAAAATCCATACATGATACTTTTTGTTCGGAGTAGGCTCCTTTGTGACCGGGTTAATGAGTGGAATTTGAAAATGATAACCCTCTTGTCCTTTGCAATAAATCAATGGGTATTGCAGAGCGTCATAAAACTTGTGTGTATCGGCTACCCGTTGCAACGTATCATCACGTGCTCGCAAGACAATGTCTCGTGAAGAAAATTGATCACCACTAATTACGACTGCTATTTCGTTTATCAAAGGTGCATTGTAGCGCCTTTCATGCTCTCCTCGAGGGGTCCGATCTGCGTGAATGACGACTTTATAATCCTCTTCAGGTAGGTTTTCTAAAGCAGTTTTAAATGTTTTGACTAAAATGTTACGTTCATGCAAGAATCTTTGAACTTTGAACACTGTATCTCTCTCAACTTCCTGGATAAATTGGCAGCGACGGTCTACCTCAATTTCTTCGTCACCCATAAAATATACTTGTAAAAATTTATGCTGTTCGTTTTCAGCTGAAAAAAGTGAACCTATTCTATGATAAATTTGCCCTTGCACCGTAAATGTAGACGAAAATCCCGGCATTTATTATTTCCCGGTCAACTCCAAAGGACGTCATTTGAAAGCATGAGTTATATTTCCGGATCCTGTTTAAAAAGCGTCGTGACTCATTAGCATCACATAAAAAGAGAGTTTTCAAAGGTTCTTCTGGTTCCCCAAGTAACGGAAGAGACACTTTGCCGTTGGAACAGCACATGCCTGCGGTCTCATATTTCCATTTTAAAGCGCTGCAAAATCGACACGCCTTGTCCACTAATTACGACTGCTATTTCGTTTATCAAAGGTGCATTGTAGCGCCTTTCATGCTCTCCTCGAGGGGTCCGATCTGCGTGAATGACGACTTTATAATCCTCTTCAGGTAGGTTTTCTAAAGCAGTTTTAAATGTTTTGACTAAAATGTTACGTTCATGCAAGAATCTTTGAATTTTGAACACTGTATTTCTCTCAACTTCCTGGATAAATTGGCAGCGACGGTCTACCTCAATTTCTTCGTCACCCATAAAATATACTTGTAAAAATTTATGCTGTTCGTTTTCAGCTGAAAAAAGTGAACCTATTCTATGATAAATTTGCCCTTGCACCGTAAATGTAGACGAAAATCCCGGCATTTATTATTTCCCGGTCAACTCCAAAGGACGTCATTTGAAAGCATGAGTTATATTTCCGGATCCTGTTTAAAAAGCGTCGTGACTCATTAGCATCATATAAAAAGAGAGTTTTCAAAGGTTCTTCTGGTTCCCCAAGTAACGGAAGAGACACTTTGCCGTTGGAACAGCACATGCCTGCGGTCTCATATTTCCATTTTAAAGCGCTGCAAAATCGACACGCCTTGTCCATCAGTCCGATAACAACTAACCTGTGATGTTTATAATCAATCAACGGATCATAATTGAATGCTGCGTTATTAAAAACCGACCAATTGTTTCTTTAAAAATGTTGTCGATGTTCAGCTTGGAGCTGTGCATTTGCATCTCTTCGCGCCTGTGTCTGTTCTGGTGTTTCAGATGCCCCTTGAGAAGGTGTTTCAGAAGCTCTTAAAGTAGCTTGACGCTCTGCCTGTTCAAGACGCCTTCGCTGACTTTGGTCAGGTGTTTCAGTAGCTCTTAAAGTAGCTTGACGCTCTGCCTGTTCAAGGCGCCTTTGCTTACTTTGAGCAGGTGTTTCAGTAGCTCTTAAAGTAGCTTGACTCTCTGCCTATTCAAGACGCCTTTGCTTACTTTGAGCAGGTGTTTCAGTAGCTCTTAAAGTGGCTTGACTCTCTGCCTGTTCAAGACGCCTTCGCTGATTTTGAGAAGGTTTTTCAGAAGCTCTTAAAGTAGCTTGACGCTCTGCCTGTTCAAGACGCCTTTCCTGACTTTGAGAAGGTGTTTCGGAAGCTCTTAAAGCAGCCTGACGCTCTGTCTGTTCAAGACGCCTTTGCTGACGTTGAGAAGGTGTCTCAGATGCTCTAAAATCAGCCTGACGCTCTGCTTGTTCTTGCCTTCTCAGTTCAGCATCTACTAAAGATTCTAGCGATCGAGCTAATGTTCTCGCTTGTCTTTGAGAAGATACTCTTGAAAGGCTGGACTTACGTTTGCGGGGCATTATGAAGTAACAAAAAACCTATTTATAAAAAAACGTTAAAATACCTAAAAGGAATTAAATTTCCTTTTAAATATTTATTTTTAAAAGCAAATCAAAAATATCTAAAAGGTATAAATATTCATTTTAAATATTTTTTAAAATCAAAACAACAAAATCAATTCAAGACACAACACGAATCCGAAAACAATAGCCAAAAAAAATCGAATCAACTTAAACCAAATCATAAAACAAATCGCAGAAAACCGAAATCGAAAGCAGTAGTCAATATAAATATAACCAACGAAAAAAGAAGTAAGTTTATAGGTACCGTATACACTATCTATACTATTAATATTCCTTTGAAATATTGTTAAACAACCTAAAACAATGAAAACCAGTTCAGGATTCTAAATAAACAAAATCCAAAATCAAAGCCAGAGTCTAAATATTGTTACGAGCTTGAGGTTCGTGACAATAAAAATTGCCGATAAAATTACCTAAATTAACACTTTAATTTACTTTACACAAATTAAAGTTAAAACACTAATAATTAAACACACTAATTCACTTAATTCCGCTCCGAAGCTTCGCTTGTTTCGTCAAATCAACTCTGTCTCGATCGTATCTTGCGCCACCTATTTATTTAAATTTGCAAAATATCCGGAATGTTCAAGTAAACACGCGTAAGGTACCGAGAGTTCGAGTATAGATTTTCTAGAAACTTAGTTCTTCGGGTGGCGCTGTCGGTCGAGAGATCGGTGATGTCATTCTCTGCAAAGCTCCCCTCGCTCTCGTTCCTGACACTAGATGGCGCTAGTTGACTTATTCACACAACAATATGTATAAAGGAATACCAACCAAATAACAAAACCGATCCAAGAAAATACGCAAATCCGAAAATTAAAGGCAATATAAATCCATTCAACCTTAACCAAATCACAAAGCAAATAACAAGCAACCGAAATCGAAAGCACATAGTCGAATAAGCTACGAAATAGAAACTATTTAAGCGTATAGGTACCGTATGCACTACAAGTTGACGCGCGGCTCAACGGCTGGAGTTAAGTACATGTTAGAAAACATTTCGTTACCGCGTTTTAAAAACCTTGTACCGACATCTAGCGGAATCAATTTAAACTATGTATACGTTAGTTAAAAAGAACTCTCAAAAATATTTTTCTTATAATTTTGCACAATTTTTCTTATTGTAATACCGATTCATTCATAACCACATATAAGAACTGTATTCATTTCCGTTCAATAAATATTACTAAGGCTTATTAAGGCTTACTAAGAACTGTTTCTACCACAGTTAATTAATAGTTAAGGGTGAAAGCGTGACAGGTGGTGATAGTATTTCTAATCCATACTTATAATCACGTCTGTAACCCTTGCGGGGTAGGCAGAGCTTCAACGGATTACTTAATATCGTCTGCGGGGTTATCGCCTATTCTGTGAATTACAATGCACCAAAACATTTGAAGAAAATCAGCTGGTGAATTTTATGTTTTTTATCGCTCTCTTCCCGGTCCTGCGTGGAAAAATACAGATCCATACATTTTTATCTTAATTTTGGTAAAAAGACATAATAATCCAGATATTCTGACCTTCTGTGTTCGTCCGTCGTACCGTCGTGCCGTCTTGTGGAATCACGGTGGCGCCACCTAGCTGAATTTAATTTTGCAACATATTCGGTTTTCCCACGGGAATGATATGTTTTTCCGCTGAAAAAAGTAGCCTATGTCACTCTACAGCCACCGAACTATCCCCATACAAAAATCATACCATGCCGACGCTCTGTTGCGACGTGAAAGAAGGCCAAACAAACAACAATATATATTAGTATGGAAGAATTACAGACGAGCTACAGTTCAGTTGACGGTAAGTGGATGTTATTTCCCGCAGACTTTTATATCTATTCTTGATTAAGAATCAAAATGCGTCATCATCCTTGAGGACTAAGATGGAATGCCTCGTTTTCAGTAAAAATGGATCCCAGTTTATACACTTACCATACGTAAGAGCGGCATTTTAGCCTGCAATTTAACGTTAGTATTCTGTGAGAGTCTGGTCGTAGGTCCTCCACCTCTGGGTGAGTTGACCCATTTGTGCTACGACTATAAAATGGTTGAGGCGTGGCTATACCACGTACGTCCTACGTAGTGTGTGTGTAGCTTGTGAGTAAATTTGATCATCATCATATATGTATTATTGTTGCGCGCCTAAGTTGATGTCTGGTACCTGGCACTAGCGCCATCTAGTATTGGGGAACAGAGCGAGGAGAGGTTTCCATAAAATGCCATGCTGGAACTTTCCACCTCCAGCGCCATCTAGTATCGAATAGAAGAACTAAGCTTTCTGGAAAAGTCCACACTCGAACTTTCTGCACTTCTTTTTATTCGTATTCGTCGGTTGGGACCGGTATTTGCTGGAACGTTCTGGATGTTTCGGTGGAAAAGGCATTTAAGGCCATTGGAGGCCGCGACCGGGGCAGTATTGAATCGGCGATAAGAGCGAAGCTTTCGGAGTAAAATGAAGTGAACTAAAGTGTTAAGTATGAATAATTATTAGTGTGATTTAAGTTTTAATTGGTGTTCAGTAATTAAAGTGTCAATTTTGGTAATTCAATTGGCAGTTTTTATTGTCACGAACCCTAAGCTCGTTACATTATCTAGGGTATCCCCAAAGGACTTTTTAATGAAATTGTTTCTACTAGTTGATGTACTATATGAAATGAGGTGAACTGTTGTCAGTCCTATGTAATTTATTTTCAAGCCTATGAGCTTATAGGTGGCTGTTCTTTTAGCTAAGTTCATTGCACTGGACTGTTCTGTGCCAATGCTGGTTGCGCTTGATGTATTGAAGGTGATGAATGAAGAGTTATGTGTGTGAGTGTTGCGTTGTGTAGACGACGCGGCTGGAGCTGGATGCGACGCTGCGCTGCGACTGCGGCGTGTACTGGGTGGCGCGGCTGGCGCGCGAGGCGGGCGCGGGTGGATCGGCGCTGCGTGGCGCGCGCTGCGCGGACGGGCGCGCGTTGGCCGAGCTGCGCGCCGAGCAGCTCGCGTGCGCGCTGCCGGCCGCCAGCTGCGCGCCGCGCTGCACCTGCGAGCTACGCGGCCTGCTCGTACGGGCCGACTGCGAGCACCGGCAGCTGACCAGCGTGCCGCACTTCCCGCGCTTGCCGCACCCGCCGCCCGCCGTCCTGCTTCTACGGAACAACTCCATCGCGCACTTCGGCCCGGATGATCTGCCGCCCACACTGCAGGTATGTTGCATCTCTGCACATTTGATTGTATCTACCATGGGAAGTGTTGCTGTAGTTAAGGTACACTGTTCGATTTACTTGAAATTGACATTGAAAGAGGCGTGTGTTTTTTAGAAACGATTTACTCCGACTGACTTTACGAGAATGACACTAAAAGTTCTTAGAAAATCAAAAACTGAACAAACAAGTCATTAGTTTTATTATATCTTTTCAAAATAATGTCCATTTACGTTAATACATCGCTGCATCCGATGGACCACTGAGAAAAGCACTGCCCACTCGCCTTAGGACCCCTAAGACCCTCTTCGACGGCATTTTAGGCGTCCATAAAACGTTTTCCTCGAGGTTTTTCTTTTACTTTCGGGAATAAACAAAAATCGCAAAGTGCAAGGTCGGGGCTATAGCGCTAGTGACCCAGTAATTCCATGTCTGACGACGCCATGTAGTCCATTGGTGTCTTGGCGGTGTGCGACGAGCCGTTGTCGTGGTGGAGGAGGATCTTAGTGCGAAATCGTTTCTCTCAAACTTTTTCCAAGACAAGTGGCAAACAATTGTTAGTGTAGCACTCTTACTGCAGAGTGCTACACTAACACATAACTGTTTTCCGATCCTCTAAAACAATTGTTGCGTAATGACCTGTCCTTCCGAAGAACGAGGCCACCATTTTTTTTCCCACGTTTCGACCTCTCATCACTTTAGTTGGCAACTCCTCGGAAGGACACATCCAGACAGCAGACTGCCTCTTAGTTTCAGGATAATAACCATAAATCCAGTTTTCGTCACTCAAGTATGGAATGGAATAATTTTGTTTAATATAGATTTTTTATTTTATTTATTTATTAAGGTTTACCAATGTTTGATTACACTGTATTTAGCAAAATGGCTTACGTAGATAAGTGTAACAATCGTAAAGGTAAACACCACATGCATCGAGAAAGATTATAAATACGAATAAAAAGAAGTATAAATTACCTAATATTTTTTTTATAGAAGAGGAGGCAAACGAGCATGCGTCTCACCTGATGTTAAGTGACTACCGCCGCCCATGATCAACCGCAACACCAGGGGAATTGCAGGTGCGTTGCCGGTCGGTCGGAGGATGTATCAGTCCGGAAAAATCGCCGGTGGTAAACTATTCTACTACTAACTTACTACAGAGAGGTTGTACGCGGAAGATAACTCCTTTAGAAATGTACAGTGGTTTAGCGGGAGGTTGCAAAGAAATTTATATTTTTATTTTTTATGACACTATTGAGGTAGGTCCTACAGAGATTCTGCCATAAGGAATATATCGGCAGTACAGTGGCGAAGCCTCCATAGAAGCCAAAAAGCCGGGCTTGTCTATCAAACAGCTCAATCAATAATATAAATTAATAAAATAACTCTCTCTGTTCAAACGATTTAAAATATCCCGCGCACTCCTTTGTTCTACACAGGTCGTAGCCTTAGCGATACTGCTGTCTTATACAAGGAGTTGAATTAAGCGATTAGACATATCTCTCGCACGCGTGGGCTTTTTACCGGGCTTTCGAGAAGACCATAGCTCCCTTTCTAACCTGTGGCAAAATGTTTTATAATGAAATATAACTACGATTGTATTTTTTTATAGAAGAGGGGGCAAACGAGCATGCGGCTCACCTGATGTTAAGTGACTACCGCCGCCCATGATCAACCGCAACACCAGGGAAATTGCAGGTGCGATGCCGGTCCTTTAGAAAGGAGTAAGCTCTTTTCTTGAAGGTCCCCAGGATGTATCGGTCCGGAAAAATCGCCGGTGGTAAACTATTCTACTACTAACTTACTACAGAGAGGTTGTACGTGGAAGATAACTCCTTTAGAAACGTACAGTGGTGAACCGCCAAGCATCCAGATGGTGTGGATGGTATTGGGACGTTTGCCGCGTAGTGCGTTCGCGTAATTTGGCGGCTAGGATTAATTCGAACAATTCTTCAGAGCACTCCCCGTGATAGATGCGATAAAATACGCAAAGAGATGCAACATCTCTTCGCAGCGCCAGTGAATCGAGCCGATCGGAAAGCACTCGGTCGTCGACGATTCGAGTCGCTCTGCGCTGGATGCGGTCAAGTGGAAGGAGCTGGTACTGGGGAGTGCTGGAAGGAGTGCTACCAACCTGGGCTGAAGCATCAACGTCCCGGGATGTAAACACCAGCGCTCTAAAAAATAGTATAATTCTGCCTCTAGGTCCATCAAAAGAGTCATTGCCAAGGAAAGTCAGAGCACATAGGCAGAATTGGCGAGAAACTAGTTCGCCTTCCTTCTGGAACCCGTGCATTCTGGTCTCTCGCCAAGGCTGTCCAGGGGAATTTCTGTCAGCCATCTCTTCCATCTCTGCACAGGGATGACGACTCACTGGCCCATGCAGCAATGGAGAAAGCCGATCTGCTAGGCTCTCGCTTTGCGTCCAACTCGACTCTCGATGACGGGGAGAGTACGCCGCCGATCATCCCGCGGTGTGAGTACTCCATGCCCGAAGTGCATTTCACACAAGTCGAGTGGGACGGAATCCCCCCAATTGTGCTGAGAACGTGTGCTCCAGTGTTGGCACCGGTCTTAACGCGTCTTTTCCGGTACTTCTACTCCATAGGCGTAGGCCCAAAATCATGGAAGACGGCTTTCGTCCAACCCGATCCCTAAAAAAGGCGACCGCTCAGACCCGTCCAACTACCGGCCTATCGCCATCACCTCCTTGTTCTCCAAAACAATGGAGTCCATTGTAAACTGCCAGCTCACGAGGTACCTTGAGGATCACCAGCTGACAGGCCCATTCGTGCAACAGCAAAGCTGCCGCGTGGCTCTACCACTGTTAATAATGAAAATAAGTATGTGGTAAAAAAAAAACTATTATTATTTGTTGGTTTCAGACCAGGCTAAAGCTAGAACTTTCTTCATTTTGATAAATGAGTCGGCGTGAATGTCAACTTTGTCACTATGTCCATTGACCAATTTGCACAACCTTGGAATTGGGGAGTTTGCACCTAAGACAGATTTCCTAAAAGGAGGGCAGAGTGGAGTAATGGGAGCGCGAGGAATTCTCAATGGAACGCGAAATTTAAATTTTTGAAGCAAGAGGGGACAGTTTATTTTTTGATTAAAAAATTTAACAAGAAATGCCAGGTCAAGCAAATTTCTCCGATTTTCCAGGGATAAAATTCTAAAGAATCTTAATCGTTTTTCGTAAGACCGAATTTTTTTGTGAATCCCATTCAGACCATGTGAGGCCAAATTTGGTAAGAACTTTTTTTGCAGACGTTCCAATACTACTACGTTCCTATACTACTACCCTCCATACTACACTGCAATACTCAAGTATGCTTCGTACGAGGCTGTTGTACAGTAAGATCTTAATGTGGTTATTTTTAAACACTTTAGCGTTACGCAAAACAAAGCCTAGCATTCTATACGCCCTTTTTGTAATATTATCGATGTGGGGAACGAAGGTTAATTTTTTATCGAACACTTCCCAGGTCTCTGACTTCCTCTGTTTTCTTAATGATGTCGCCGTTAATTTTGTACGATGAGTTCAGTGACTTGATCTTTCTACTGAATTTCATATGAAATACCATACCATATGGTAGCACTTGTTTATGTTCAGGTACATACCATTGTCTGGACACCAATTTACCTTACTGACCGTATACATCACTTTGAAACTGTTCGATGTTCTCTAGAGTTTCGCAGATGCCAACCAATTTCAAATCATCGGCATACATAAATGCTATGGAGAACTGAAAACAACTAGGGATTTCATTGATGAAGGTGTTGAAAAGCAGAGGGCCCAAATGTGATCCCTGAGGAACCCCCGACGTAATTTTGTATGGTGCAGACTGAAAACCATTAACGACCACACTAAAACTACACTTACGACTGCAACTATCCCAATAATGAGCCAGTAATACCATAAGCACGCAATTTAGATATAAGAATATTATGAGGTACTTTGTCGAATGCCTTACTAAGGTCTATATATATTACATCAACATCCCTACCGTCATCTACTGCTCCTACCAAAGTTTCGGTAAACAAGGTCAGATTGGTACAGGTTGACCTAAATCTAACAAAAGCGTGCTGCCACTCAGTAAGATAAATAAAAAAAAAAGATAATTCAAGTGGTTCGGCAGCACAGGATAGACAAGAGATTCAAATATTTTACTTAAAGTTGACAGTATTGAAATAGGCCTATAATTACCTACTACCTCGGCGTTATCGGCCTTGTGAATCAGTACTACGTGACTACTAGTGTAATCAAACATCAGGAAATGGGCCGGATTGAAGAGACTTCCTAAAAATTGGATATATAGGCGTCACTAGCTCATCCGCACATGCCTTAATAAATAAAAGAGGGACACAATCTGGTCCTGGGCCCTTATTATGACTAGATCAGACTTCATGCATACCTTAGCAGGGATCAGTATCTGATCCTTGCTAAGGTAGGGAGCAGTTAGTTCGAGGCTGTAATGAGGCTGACGTTCAACTCTTCAACTCGAGTTTATATTATCTTGAGAATTATACACAGCTCCAAAGTAGGACGCAAATAAGTCGCGGATTTCCCTAGGACCAGATGACTTCTTGTTACCCCATCAGTCATTGTACAAGGATAATTACTTTTCCCGTACTTCTTTACCTTGATAAATAACCAAAAAAGTTTAGGGTTCGACTTAATACTATCTTCTGTGTGGTCTGGTTTGTTAAGAAGGTTATTCATTTGATTAAGCTTGTTAAGATGAACAAAATCTATCAATGCTTGACTTGGACTAGGTGCAACATAGTTATTCAACAAATCAAGTACCAAACTCCAATTTATATTACCTAAGTTAAAATCACATATAAAGCACAGGCGTGAATCAAATTTAATTGTTATGACTGAGGTACAATTTTCTACAAAATACTCCAACATTAGCCTGATCACCGGAGGTGGTAAGTAGACACCGCAAAGAGCTATTTGATGGACAGAGTTTTCAATTTTCAAATCTAAAACCACCAAAATGGCTTCACATTTACTTTCCCATTCAAACTTTCGAACCGATTTGATAGTTTTTAGTACCGCAACTAAGACTCCTCCCCCATCCTTATTCTCATGAAACCCCGTACTTTCCCGGTCTCTTCTGTATATCTCGTATCCTATACTATTAAATGAGCAATTCTTGTATATATATATATATATATATATATATATATATATATATATATATATATATATATATACAGGGTGGCCCAAAAGTCGTGGATCAAACGCAACTAGGGGTTAGATGGGGTCATCAGCTGCAAAAAGTTGTTCTACGGGAGGTCCTTAAAGTCAACCCCTGCAGAGTTATAATTTATTTTGTGTTTTTATGAGAAAATTGACTTTTTTAACTAATTCTTATTAGAATGCCAAAAAATAAACATCCTCTATCTTTTTTATAATTTTCACTAGATTGGTACTGATGAGTCCTTGCGTTAGACATGCTATTTATGGTTGTTTATTGGGTGTGTTGAAGATAATGTTAAGTTTTACGATTATTATTTTTCTCAAATCATAATTTTTAATTACTTCGGACCCCACTGTGAAAAAAAAATACTCTACCGAAAAGTGACCCTGTATTACAAGTTTTGGCGCATTTAATAGGGATTCTGAAAAGGTATTACACATGGCCATGAGTGGCTCTAATATCTTTCTAGGACGAAAAAACAAAGCAACGATTGTGAAATAATTGTTTTATTAAGCAAAACATTTTACAATAAATGCTCAAAATTCCTGCCTCTGACCATAATACATAATCTGCACCGTCTAATAAAATTCCTACGTAACCTACGGAATGCACTTCTGTTGTTAGTTACTTGTACTCTAGCAAACTCGAGCTTTTGTCGTAGTTCTTGTTCGCTATTGTTCTCTCCTTGGTAAACTATTTCTTTAAAATAGCCCCAAAGAAAAAAATCTAATGGATTTAAATCGGGCGACCGGGGTGGCCACGCAACATGTCCGCCTCGACCAATCCACCGGTTGGGGAAGCGCTCGTTCAAATGATCTCTGACTGCTCGAGCGTAGTGAGGCGGGGCGCCATCATGTTGCAGCCACATTTCTGCTATTCTTTCTTCTGGAACTTCAGCTTCGTTAAGAATATGGTTTAAATTATTTTGCAAAAAATTTAAATACTGAGCACCATTCAGCCTTGCTGGCATTTCATGCAGCACCAACTGCTGGCCAATTATACCAGCCCACATGTTAATACCAAACAGATTCTGGAATCGATCATTTCTTATGATATGGGGGTTTACTCTGGAGTAAAAATGTAGATTGTGGATATTGAATACTCCCATTCTTCTAAAAGTTGACTCATCCGTCCACAAAACCTTGTTAAAGAACTGCGGATCTTCTCTGTGATATCTTAGCATCTCTCTACAAAACCGCACTCTAGGTTCATAGTCACCGGGCAGCAAAGCTTGCACCCTTTGCACGTGGTAGGCGTGATATTTTTTTTCTGTTAATGACACGTTGCACCGTCGATCTTGGAATCCCGATATTACTGGATATTTGGCGTTGACTTATACTAGGATCCAATCTTAATTCTCTCAGCACTTCATCTTCATTTTCAAATTGCATCACTGGTCTGCCTGCTCTCATAGCATGCTGACCGGGTAAGACTCCCTCCATGTACGAATTATGTACGCGCATAAAGACCCTGTAATCCGGAAAACGATCACGGTTAGGGTAGCGTTGACGATATTCCCTGGCAGCAGCCCGGGCATTACCGTCGCAAAAGCCATACAGGTAATGCATTTCTGCATACTCCCGTTGGGTGTATTCTCTCCTCGCAGCAGCCATCTGTCCACTTTTGTAGCCAATCCGTCCGATTCACACAGCACTGGTCACAGGTAGGCAATCTATCACAAGTCCGAAAAACGAAGCGTAGGTCAAAGGAAAGAAACTGGTCACAAGTCGTCGTAAAACCGAGAAAAAGAACACGTGCGTACCCACAGGCAGGAAGCGAGTTACTAAAGAACACTAAACATTCTAAAGAAACATGCTCACGCGCATCCCCCAGCCCCCGCCCCTGCCGGCCCAGCCTTTTGTTTCCTAGAAAAGATATCGCTACCTGAACTGACGGGCCAACCGGCCTTTTACTGACAAAGGATTAAATAGTTAGTGTAAAAGAGAGGCAGAGAGTCTTTGTCATTAATTGTATTAATTCTAGTTTATTTTTAAATAAGCCTAACCGAGTTTTATGGTTGGGTTAACTTTGGCCTTGCCATGAATAATCGTCCTAAAAAGATATCAAAGCCACGCATAACCATGTGTAATACCTTTTCAGAATCCCTATTAAATGCGCCAAAATTTGTAATACAGGGTCACTTTTCGGTAGAGTATTTTTTTTTCACAGTGGGGTCCGAAGTAAATAAAAAGTTATGATTTGAGAAAAATAATAATCGTAAAACTTAACATTATCTTCAACACACCCAATAAACAACCATAAATAGCATGTCTAACGCAAGGACTCATCAGTACCAATCTAGTGAAAATTATAAAAAAGATAGAGGATGTTTATTTTTTGGCATTCTAATAAGAATTAGTTAAAAAAAGTCAATTTTCTCATAAAAACACAAAATAAATTATAACTCTGCAGGGGTTGACTTTAAGGACCTCCCGTAGAACAACTTTTTGCAGCTGATGACCCCATCTAACCCCTAGTTGCGTTTGATCCACAACTTTTGGGCCACCCTGTATATATATATATATATATATATATATATATATATATATATATATATATATATATATATATATATATATATATAATCGGGATCTCGGAAACGGCTCCAACGATTTTCATAAAATTTAGTGTCCAGGGAGTTTCGGGGATAATAAATCGATCTAGCTAGGATTTATTTTTAGAAAATGTCTTTTTGTCCGTGTTTTTAGGCGATGAAAAACTGCTACAATATCGTTAGAATAAGAAGGTAAATTTTGACGAATTGTTAGTGATTGTAAATAGCTTAATTGGTATAATGGTCGGTCACATAATCTTAGAACCCCGGTTCGAGCCCAGACCGACCGACTTTTAAATTTCTTTTTCATGTTCCTTTCTTTTTTGAGAAAATCTATTTTTTCGAGCCCCTTTTTTAGTATTTTTTAAAAACGCGAAAATTTAAATTAAAATAATTGCACTCATGATTTTTTATTCAAATCACCAGTTCCGTTTTTTCTGTTATGTCGCTAAGATCAAAAAATATTATTTATATTTTATCAGTATGTAATTTGTATCTAAATATAATTTCTAAAACACACGAATTAAAAAAAATCGAGCGAAAAATACCGAGCAAAGCTCGGTCAACCAGGTACTCTGTTATCAAATAACTCATTGCTCATTACGCTACTATTAAGCCACGTTTCAGTTAAAACTATATTACATCATAATTATTACAATTGACTTCCCTTAAAAAGTTGTGAGTTTTCGTACGCAACCCACGTACGTTTTGATAATATATTCTTTTTTCTTTTAAAATGGGTAAAATAGGGTTACATAGGGTACATTTAAAATTTTGTAAAAAAAATTCGTTTGGAACTAAGGCAACTTGTCAAGTGTCTCTATGTTTCTAATGATTTTAAATTCGGAGTCTTCAGTCTTCAGGTGGAGAGATGTTCACATATAAAAATTGGAGTTTTAGCACCGGAAACACCAGCGTGAGAACTGTTTAATCTTTCTTGAGGCTTCAGTTTATTATATTTGATCGCTGCTGCCAAGAATTTGTCCCTCATACTCGGCGAGTTAAATTGCACTACAATAGACCTAGGGCGGCTGGAGTCTTTATTTAATTTAGCAATACGGGTGTAAGGGGCTAAGTGCTCCGTGGATTCTTGATAATTTATTGTTTTGCCTAGTTCTGTTACAATGTGCAGCAGGTTCTCATCTTTCCGCTCGGGCACACATTGGATCTCAATGTTATTTATTCTAGCATTTTGTTCCATTTGATTAAATCGATTAGACAAGTCCACAACCTTTGACTGCAGTGCACCGTTTTCTTCTCGTAGGGAGGATGGAGGATGTGCTTGTCACATTTCGATTATCACTACGATTTTTAATGAAATATTATGTACTCGATTATTTTATCGGTATAGTTCTTGATTATTATTTATAATATTATTTTAAATGATTATAATAGAAAGAAAGCATATATCACAATAAAAATACTAACATATTGAACGTACCCATCTCCCACATGCGAGGCGAGTCCATTGGGTTGAATGGTCTAAGTTTTTTACAGACTGTTTTTAGGTTTATAAAGTGTAATTTGATTTACGCGTATAATACAACAATTACATTTCAACGGTGATAATGAAATAGGTAGGTAGTCGTCAATTTATTCATTTCCTTTAAAGTTTCAAATAGCATATGATGTTTAGGTTATATACAGATTGTTAGTGTAAACACCGTTGTCCTTGAAATCAGTGATTTGGTTTCACTTATAGAACGTAAATTCAATGAAAAATAACAACATTTTTAGTAAAATCTCAATTTTTCCTTAATTCCTCAATTTTTGCTTGTCCTAAGCCAGGATGAAAGTATGAAGGAAAAGTTACATCACAGGTTATGTGTACCTATTGTATTTTGTGTTGAATGTTGTATGGGTAGCTAGCGCGGGCGGTGATCTGTACAGTGATTACGTCACTCGGGCGCATAGGGTATCCATGAATTTACGGACGGTGTCGGACATCATCATCATCATCATCATTACAGCCCTTCACAAGTCCACTGCTGAACATAGGCCTCCCCCAAGTAATGCCACAAAGCACGGTCCTGAGCTACCTGCATCCATCGACTTCCTGCGTGTCTTACCAGGTCGTCACTCCATCTAGTGGGGGATCGCCCTACACTACGCCTACTGGTACGAGGCTGCCACTCGAGAACCTTTCTTCCCCATAGGTTATCGGTTCTTCGAGCTATATGGCCGGCCCATTGCCACTTCAGCTTACTAATCCGTTGGGCTATGTCGGTCACTCTGGTTTTACTGCGGATATCCTCATTTCTGAGTCTATCACGCAGAGAAACTCCGAGTATAGCCCTCTCCATAGCTCGCTGAGCATACTCATACGGCCAGCAGTGAAGGACCACGTCTCTGATCCGTAAGTCATCACTGGCAACACGCACTGGTTGTGCACTTTAGTTTTCAGAGATTGAGGTATACCAGACGAGAAGATGTGTCGTAGTTTCCCGAACGCTGCCCAGCCGAGTTGAATCCGTCGATTAGACTCTCGGTCGAAGTCCATGTCCTTTTCATCCATTGTCTATGTTCATCTTAAGACCTATCCGTTGGGAGACACCATTGAGGTTATTTAACATAGTGCTAAGGTCCTCCAGCTGATTCTGTACTCGGATAGCCATCGTAGCCCTACTGTACACAACACTTCAGCACTTCGATGTACCGACAGTCAACTTGGCACCGCTGAAGGGACTCTAGCACAGCCCAAATTTCGAAGGAATCAAAGGCTTTCTCATAGTCCACATACGCCAGGCAAAGTGGCAGATTGTACTCTTCGGTCTTCTGTACAATCTGCCGCAGGGCATGTGTGTGGTCTATGGTACTGAAGCCTTTTCGAAAACCGGCTTGTTCGGGAGGCTGGAAGTCGTCGAGTCTGCGTGCGAGACCATTCGTAATGACTCGAAAACAGCACGTAGACGCGGCTCAGAAGGGAAATCGGTCTGTAGTTCTTCAAGAGAGCGTTGTCGCCTTTCTTAAAGAACAAGACCACCGCACTTCTACTCCACGCCTTCGGAGTAGTGCCACCATGGAGGACGGAATTGAAGAGCTTCTGAAGGACTTCAAGTACCGGTGTTCCACCCGCTTTCGGAAGCTCCGCTGTAATTCCATCCTCGCCTGGGGCTCTGCCGTTTTTAAGGTGCTGGAGAGCCATTCTAATCTCGCTCAGACTGACGTCCGGGATATCATCGGAATAGTGTCTGGTAAGACTTGCTCTTGGATCGTTACTCACACTTGCGTGTGGCTCCAACGATGTGTACAGCTGCCCATAGAACCTCTCAATCTCACGCAAAATCTCAGGTGTCTCGGAAACGGTGCTGCCACACTCAGTCTTCAGCTTTGACAGTTGGCTCTTTCTGGCAGACAGATCTCTGGCAAAGACTTTGGAGTCCTGGTTCCGCTCGATCGCTTCTTTAATACGAGCGGTATTAAAGTTGCGTAAGTCCAGCCGCATGCATTTGGAGATCTGTCTGTTCAGTTGCCTGTATGCTGTCAAATCTGTTGACGATTGCAGCCTCATCTCCCGTCTACCAGCCATGGGATTAAGAGTGTGATCGGAGAGTTTTTGTGTTCTTCTGCGGCAGGTCTTGCAGAACTTAGCTCCGACCGCATGGACAGTTTCCACGAGCTTGTCATTCATATCCTCCACTGCATTGCAATCTTCTAGGCACTGAAAGCGGCCACGTAACTCGAGCTGAAAAGTTTCGGGATTCTGGATTTGAGCACGAGGGGGACGGAGCGTTGACTTCATTAGACGAGACCTCTCCAACTTAACGTTTAGGTTCAGTGTGCCTCTAACCATTCGGTGATCGCTGCCGGTTTTCACCCTTGCGATCACTGAGACATCACTGAACAGTTGGCGTCTGGTCGTCATAATGAAGTCAACCTCATTTTTTGTCGAACCGTCGGGGCTCGACCAGGTCCACTTCCTGTGGGGCCGCTTCTGGAACAAAGAGTTCATCATAAAGAGTCCTTCTTTCTCCATAAAGTCAGCTAGCTGCTGGCCCCTACGGTTCCGTTGCCCTACTCCAAATTTCCCTAACTTCAGCTCACCGCCTTCTCTTGTGCCTAGTTTTGCGTTGAAGTCTCCCATCAACACCGTGTAGTGAGTTTTGGAGGAATGCATGGCTCTAGAAATATCCTCATACATTTCCTCCACCTCCTCATCGGGATGTGCCGAGGTTGGTGCGTAGACCTGTATGACCTTCAGTGAATACCGTTTGGTGATATTGAGTATCAGGTACGCGACCCTCGTCGACACACTCCCAATCTTTACAACGTTGTTGACGAGAGACTTGTGGACGATAAATCCGACACCTCCTTGGGACAGATGGTCTCCCTCCCGGTGATAGAACAAGTTGCCGGACTCGATGATTACCGTGTCCTCCCCCTCTCTTCGGACCTCAGATAATCCAATAATATGCCAGCGCAACTTGTCTACCTCTTCTTCCAGCTCCAGTATCTTCTTGTCAGTCCTCAGGATGCGTGCGTTATACGTTGCCAGATCGAGTCGTCGTAGGTGGCAACCGAACCTCCACCGGAGATTCTTAGCACCCCCTGCCCCGCCGTTACCATGGTCGCCACCGTAGCCAGGAATAGCGGGGCCGCCGGGGACTGGGGGCCGATTATTTGCGTCGTTGCTCATGGGGGGACATTTGCCATAGTTGCCACGTTTGGCGAGCGGGTTGGCAACCGCAGTTTTTTGTTATGTTATTGTTGTTATTAGGAAGATGCTGCTGCCCATTTCCTTTCTGTGTCCCTCTGTCGCCTGTTACGACACCCACGGGAGGTGTCGGACAGAAACTTTTTAAATTTTATGAAAGAAAATAGCGTTTTTTTAATTCATTGAATTTACGTTCTATAAGTGAAACCAAACCACTGGCTTCAAGGTCAACGGTGTTTACACTAACACCCTGTATAAGTCGTCACGTAAATTATGTACAAGCATAAAGACAAGAGTTGTTTCTGTGGCAGCTGGTGGACCTGAGCTACAATCGGCTGTCGGACGTGAGCGCGGAGAGCGCGGCGGCGCTGTTCGCGGGGCCGGAGCGGCGCGTGCGGCTGGCCGGCAACGCGCTGGCGTGCTGCGGTGCGCTGGCGGCCGCCGCGCGCTTTCATTCCGCGCGCCTGCTGGACGCGAGCGCCCCCTGCGGCTCGCACGCGCACTGCGGCGCGCTGCCGTGGCGTGCGCCCGCCGCCGCCGCCGGCGCCGCGCTGCTGCTGGCCGCCGCGCTCGCCGCCGCCACGCTCGCCCGCCCCGCCGCGCGCGCTGACCTCAAGCGCTTCCTCTGCACGCTCTGGTCTCACCGTTCGCCGGACGCCGAAGACGACCGCCCTTACGACGTATTCGTGTCGTTCTCGCACAACGACCACGCGGTCGTCACGGACCACCTAGTGCCCGGCCTGGAGAGCGGCGAACGACCGTATCGCGTGTGCGTGCACTACCGCGACTGGGCGCCCGGTGACTGGATCCCGGCGCAGATCGCCCGCTCGGTGAACCAGGCACGACGAACATTGATCGTGGTGTCCCAGCACTGGGTGGAGTCAACGTGGGCGCGAGCTGAGTTCCGCGAGGCGCAGGCGGCGGCGCTGCGCGAAGCTCGGCCGCGGCTGGTGGCCGTGCTGCTGGACGAGCCGGCGCGCCTGAGCGAGCTGGAGCCCGAGCTGCGCGAGTACCTGGCCGCCAACACGTACCTGCGCTGGGACGACCCCGCCTTCTGGCCCAAGCTGCGCCGCGCACTGCCCACGCCCGCCCCCGCTACCACCTCAGCTGCCATAACTTCCGACACACCCACTGCCGCTCCCGCACTTTTCACATCGCCTGTTGCCTAACTAATCAAATTCTTTGGACAGTCTTATGCAAAAAAAACCCAATATACAAAATTACTAAAATAATTAGATTTTTTTACAAACCTCTGAAGGATAAGTAGTCCCAAAATCCACATTCAATTTCCTTTAAAATAATATCTAGGATCTAATTAGAAGACGGAACTAAAATATCTATATTTTTGTTAGTTGCAACATTTCTCCATAACAAAATCCCATTACAATGCACTACGTAGCTACACTTATTGCATATACTTTATTTAATGCACTGTGTGAAGTTGACGTGACACTACAAAAAAATTATCATATGAAGATCTGCTTTATTTTGAACATAATAAAATCTTTTATTTTAAAATTACTATATTCATAAACAAAAATGTTTAACCTTGATTTCAAGTTCAAATTTGAATCTTAATGCTATAATAAATCTCGATAATAAAAAACTAAATACATAATGATAGTATAATGTATAATGATAATACATACTTAAAAGTTAAATACCAAACCTTCATGGAATTATTAAAACTGGTGACAGTGGCGAAGCTAGGGCTCCATACTAGGGCAAGCTCAAGATATGGTTTTGTTGTCTTTAGCAGTTTAATAAAAATACATCAATCTTGAGCTGTCTCCACTCTTTAGTTTCATATTCAGTGCTGACAAGGACGTGCACACGGAACAAAGCACACGGAAAGCATACTACCGCTAGATAGATTGTATGACATAATATGCAATTGCACACCTTCGGTGGTTTTGAAAAGTGCCGTTTGGGTTTGCTTGAGATATTTACAAACAATACAATACATGAACAAAAGAAAAGCATGAACAAAGTACAAACAAACTATGTACAAAGTTAAAAAAGGGACGCCTGGCAGATGTGAAACCTCGAAATTATATTTTGTTTAAGTTATATGCATAAAAGAACAGATTACGACAGGAATTAGATAGTTATAATGAGAAGATAAATCTTTGCTAGTTTTACCATAAAATAATGACTATTTATTATAATTATAATTATTCATTTTCAATTCATAATAAACCGTACAAAATGATATTTTTAAACACATATATCACTATAAATTAGCCGATAGCGTATTTGTGCCATCTAGCGTAATCTTTAGGTACCATCGTGAGAATCAATCAATTTTCGTTCGATAAAATGACTTTACCTATAGAATTAAGTAGATGGCGTCATTAAAATTTTATATACTGAAAAGTAGACAAAGAAACCTAACTGGAAATAACTAAAGGGAGTACTATTCTTTAAAAACCTGAATACATTCTTCTTTTTTTTTTTTTTTTTTAATTTATTTTATGTACACACATTAAGGTACAGAAGCAGTCTTATAGTAATTACGTACAAAGGTTCTACTTATTCCAAATTCGCTGAAATATCTTCCAGTAGACCCATAAAGGAAATTATATTTAAATTGCAAACTTAGTGCATACATTAGTACTACTAAAAAATAAATAATATACAAGATGTTACGGAAATTATATAAAATAAAACAATAAATAAAAATAAAATAAATCAATAAATAATAATAATAATAAATACGATAGTTACATATGATACATATACATATATATATATATATATATATATATATATATATATATATATATATATATATATATATATATACATACACACACATACATACATATACACACACACATATACATATATATATATATATATATACATATATAAATTAACAGGATGCAAAGTAGTTATCTCTAAGACGTCTCTTGAATACCAACAAAGTTTCGGAATTTCTTATATTTGACGGTAGTGAGTTCCATAATCTTACCGCGTGAACTGAAAAGGAGTGGGAGTAAAAACCGGAATTAAAGACGGGAAAGTCAAGAAGATTTTTACCAAGGGATCTGCATGGTTTGTCCGGAGGATGGGTGAAGGAAAATCGGCTTCTGAGGTATGTGGGAGAGGAAGGGTTGTGCAAAATGTTATAGAGGAGACATAACAATCGAGTGTTCCTTCGAAGTCGAATTGGGAGCCACTTGAGTTGCTTACGAAACTGAGATATACGGTCAAATTTCTTGAGCCCAAATATGAAACGGATACACTGATTTTGCAAGCGCTCAAGTTTATTAAGAAGCTACGGTGAGGTGCTCTGTAGCATCCAAATAACAGGCATCCGCATAATCAAGGAGAGGTAGGATAAGAGTAAGCACGAGTGAAATTTTAGCTTATTTATTCTTTTGATTTATTTAATTAAAATTTGGGCTTCACGTTAAAAAAAGATTGTAACACTTATTTCCTTTAAATTAAACCTAGGTCTCATACTTTATGCTGCTGTTCAAATTGGTATTTTTAATTCGTATGGTAATATAAATATTGAGTTATTAAACCTTTAAATACGCCTAACTTAATTAAACTTTAATACTAAAGAGTCCTGTACCTATATTTAAAGTATGAAGAAATGTCTATTGAATATTAAATTTCATTTTTAAAGATTTTTACCTTTTCCTCGCCGATTAGCACTTCAACAGACTTATATTCATCACAATGAACACTATTATCCTCCCATTTTCACTGAAAATCTTCGAAAAACATAAATTTTTAACAAACACAACAAAAACAAACATAAACATTGAAATGTGAAGTGAACTTGCATATATATATAAAAAGTTTTGTTGCCATTTCGTTATGTTTTTTTTAAATGGCTCATTTAGTGATAGTGATCGATAACTACTTACGTACTCAATAAATGCTTGTATGCAGGTAGGTACTTACAGAAGTAACTAAAACACTTTCTTTGTTGCTTATTATGGTACCCTTTATTTTTTAATTCCCACAAGCAAGTTTTCTCTTTACAGCAGAATAAATTCTTGTCAAAACTATGAGCATCGAACGATATGTTATTATACTCGTGAACAAACAACACAACTGCGTGCAGTAGCGACGCTGTTCCAGAACATCATAGCAGTAAGGGATGATCTCAGGGTCGAGATTGTTGATAAGGTCACTTCACTAGAGTACACTGGGATCAGAGGAGCCATCCTTTTCTGTTGGTTCTCCTTGACCTCCAACAACATGGAGTACAGTATAGAGATGTCCAGACCTCTGCTGCTCTCTCCTGGTGGAGCAGAGGGAGAGGGATCGGGAGAGGGTGGGGGTGGTTGGTCTCTTGCCTCATCTTCCTCGTCAGAGTCCTCTTCGCTGATGGTTTTCTCTCTCTCTTTTTCCTGGACTTTGCTCTCTTGGGAGTGGATGAGCCTTCTTCGGAGGATTTCCTTGTTCTTCCTCTGGTCTTTACCCCGGTGGCTTCTGTTATTGGCACTGTCACCCCTTGGTGAATCACTTCAGGGCTGATGACACCTTTTAGTTTGTCTATGGCTGCTCCGAAATACTCGTCCATTTCGATTGTGAAGGAGCTCATTTTGCACGTGATGTGGGTCACTTTTTCTTAAAAATCACTTTTATCTTGAGATTTTTATTCAATCGGATACAGCAGCTAATTCATAAGAACTTGAAAAAACAATCACTTATAGCAAGATAAGAAGTAATATATAGTGATGATATGATACTGTCTGCCGTCCTGGCTTTTCTGGCCCCCTTCACTACGGAATGCATGAGTGGCCTCCGGGAAGTGGGTTGGGGTCCCAGGTCCTCGGGAGACCACTAAAACTGATGCAGAAGTAGATATGGGGATATTGGCACTCACTATATCCTCACTCATGACTCTAGCGAAACCCGTGTCTACTCAGAACAGTCCGGCCTACATGAAAAGGTGGAAGGCCGCCCTGGCATCTGTCCAGATGGCAGACCTGGTGGCCCCAGAGACGTGGACATCGATAGTTTCCTTAGCGACGCTGTTCCAGAACATCATAGCAGTAAGGGATGATCTCAGGGTCGAGATTGTTGATAAGGTCACTTCACTAGAGTACACCGGGATCAGAGGAGCCATCTTAGCTCAGGTAAAACTGGTATGGGGGTACTCCTCACTGAAAGGGGCCCAGTACATGGATGCATTTTCAAAGTCCCACTGCAGGGCACTAGAAATCCCTGCCGTCCTTGACCAAGCACTTCTCCTCCAGGCTCGCTGGACCAAAGCACATGAAAACGACCCGAACGCTGTGCTGTAGACTCTGTTATAAAAGAACATTGCGAGCCCTGGTCAAGTAGAGCTCGCACTGTGTCGCTACTTGTTTTCGACTTGACTCTTACAAGTGCAGTTGCTAGAAGAGCCTGATTGTAAATTCTGCCTGAAGAAAAACAAGATACTGACGTTTCTTGAACCTTTGAATCCACTACTGGTTTCGAAGAAGATGCAATTGCTTCTTCTGATACGCCCTGTTGCCTATCCTCGATGGTCTCAGAAATAGTTTTCTCACTAGGGTGCAAAAGTGAATGGTGTTTTCTTTTGCAAACGCGACACCTTACGTTGGTACGGCAAAACTTGGCACAATGATTGCTACCCAAGCAATTAAAACATGCTTTATTAGTTTGTACGAAGTTTCTAAGCGCGTCCACAGTTTCTTTAGGAAACTGTTTACAAGATGCAAGTGCGTGTGCTTTTGAACAATACAAACATTTAACATTAGTTACATGTGGGGCTTTCATCTTATTTACAGGAGGACTACTTTGAGTCTGACTTCTCTTAACTAAGTTGGATCTGAAATCCAAAAATTCCATGGCGCGATATCTATTTGTTAAAAATTCTTTGAATTTGGCATATGTTGGTAATTCATCTGCCGAGCTGTTATTGCTAACGTGAAATTCCCACTGCCGTTTAGTTTCCGGGTCCAACTTAAGAGTTAAAATGTGTATAATAATAACGTACCAACTTCCTACGTCAACTCCTATATTGGTCAAAGGAGCGAGACAATCATTGGTGGTATCTATTAAATCCTTGAGACTACTAGCTGATTCGTTTAGTATGTTTTTCTGGCTAAACATTCTTTTTAACGTTAAATGACAAATATATTTTTTATTATATCTGTCCTTGGGTAATTTCCAAAATCTATCATAATTTTCGTTTGCAATAGGAATATGCCTCAAATATTGTTCTGCCTCACCTGTCAAATAACTTTTTAAATAATATAATTTTTGAACCATACTCAAATCTTGATTCGACAGTATACAGCGCAGTATACAAATCTCTAAATGCTGTCCACTCAGGATATTTCCCAGAAAAGTTAGGTATGTTAATTTTTGGTAACTTTATGTGTGACGAAGACTTTACATTCGATTGAGCATAGTTACTTTCTGAAGTACAAGGTGTATTTACAATATAAAATTTTTCTAAAGATTTTTTTAAGTCACATTTATAACTCAAATAACACTCTTCAGCCTTATCATAAATATCTTCCTTTACATAATTAGTATTCAGTAATAATTTTTGATCTGAATTACGCTTTAACTCTTTATGACCAGATAAAAATTCGAACCACGTTTTCTCGATTAATTCTAATCTTCCCTCTAAATACTGTTTAGTAATTCGATCTTTTGGGCTCTTTTCGAAGTTATTTTGCGCCTTAATGCGCTCATACAGTTCAATTTGAAAGTCTAACAACGCATGATTAAAACTACTTTTACGGATTTTATCGCGTTTATTTTTACTTCTTATTTTTAATTCCCGACGTTTCGGGCGCTTTCCAGCACCCATGGTCACGGGGGACTGAGATGACTGACGTCCCGATGTCATTGTTAAACCCGGAGTACCTTCAGCTTTTTTAATTATTGTTTATGGTCCGATCTATGCAAAATGAACTGACTATGTCTTGAGGTCTTGCAGTGGTATGCTTGGGTTTAGTTTTAAATTTATTGATTATAGGATCCCAAGCAGGTGGTAGTACCCAGCCTCCTTCTCTATTGAAATTAGGATGTTTTTTAATTTCAATAGCCTCACGTATCATCCTTGGTAGGAATCGGTGTTCTTTCGCGAGGATTTGTGGTCTATCAAATCTGATGTAATGGTTGGGGCCGGTTAGGATATGATCACAAACTGCAGACTTCCCGGAACTGCTTCACATCAGCTATATGTTCTTTTACGCGGGTCCTAATTGATCTTTTGGTTTGTCCTATGTAAGAGAGACCACATTCACAATCAAGCTTGTACACTCCTGCATCTTGTAGAGGAATATGACACTTGACGGATGGTAGGAACTGACTGATCTTCTTCGGCGGCTTGTAGAATGTTCTAATAGAAGCTCGCTTCAAGATATAGCCAATCTTGTCTGTGACACCTCTGACATATGGTAGTACAGCAGGGACACGCTCGACTGTGGCCGGCTTCACTCGGTCACTGTGACGTAGGCGCGGGACCCGAAGCTTGTTGTCGTGCAGAACTTGCTTGACGTGCTGAAGCTCGGCGGCCAGGTGTTTGCTGTCACAGATCCCTCGTGCTCTCTGTAACAAAGATTTGCCCACGGTAGCTAACTGTGAAGGATGGTGGTGAGATTCACCGTTTAAATATCGGTTTGTATGGGTCTTTTTCCTATACACAGTGCGACCAATGGTGTTATTAGGATTTCGGATGACTAACACATCTAGGAAAGGTAAGGAATTATTTGCCTCTAACTCCATAGTAAATTGAATTTTAGAGTTTATGGAATTAAGATGTTCCTTCCATCCTACAAGCCGCCGAAGAAGATCAGTCAGTTCCTACCATCCGTCAAGTGTCATATTCCTCTACAAGATGCAGGAGTGTACAAGCTTGATTGTGAATGTGGTCTCTCTTACATAGGACAAACCAAAAGATCAATTAGGACCCGCGTAAAAGAACATATAGCTGATGTGAAGCAGTTCCGGGAAGTCTGCAGTTTGTGATCATATCCTAACCGGCCCCAACCATTACATCAAATTTGATAGACCACAAATCCTCGCGAAAGAACACCGATTCCTACCAAGGATGGTACGTGAGGCTATTGAAATTAAAAAACATCCTAATTTCAATAGAGAAGGAGGCTGGGTACTACCACCTGCTTGGGATCCTATAATCAATAAATTTAAAACTAAACCCAAGCATACCACTGCAAGACCTCAAGACATAGTCAGTTCATTTTGCATAGATCGGACCATAAACAATAATTAAAAAAGCTGAAGGTACTCCGGGTTTAACAATGACATCGGGACGTCAGTCATCTCAGTCCCCCGTTACCATGGGTGCTGCAAAGCGCCCGAAACGTCGGGAATTAAAAATAAGAAGTAAAAATAAACGTGATAAAATCCGTAAAAGTAGTTTTAATCATGTGTAGTGTTCGCGTAAATATAAGAAATCATTATGTTAACCAGTACGGACTGGAAATAGCAAATAAAATACGCCGATTTGAAGATCTAAAGACCAAGCGCGCAAGATACATAACAGCTTTAAATTTCTTGAAGAGATGCAGAGATCATAATCTTATTCCTACGTGTGTCAAGATATCCACTAAAAAAGACATTCGAGGAAGCGCTAAAATCTTAAATCAGGCTAGTAAAAAGTTGTTAATAACGGTGATTCAGCAAAAACGTACCGATCTATATTTCATAAACAAAACCATAGACAATTCGTCCAGTGAATTAAAGACAGTTTTATCGACATTTGATTATAAAAATTGCATGGAAACTTTAGATAAACGCGAAACAACTAAATACAATGAATGCAAAAATAAACACATTAATAAATACCATAAATTAACAACTAAATCAAATGTCCAACATACGAAATCGTTGACCACAGACACGAATCATAAACAACGCGCTGTCTACAACTTATCAAAACAAACACTGGACGACGCCACAATAAAAGTTTTAGAAAAAGGTATTAATTTCGCAATAACACCGCGAAAAATACCGTATGAGGACATTATCTGTAGTGTTGAGGACTGTCTGTATAAAAATAATATTGGTAATGAAGATTTAGAGGCCATACGTCAAGACATCTCGTCTATGTTACGTCGAAGTTCAGCGCCGAAATTAAATCTTCCCAAAAATGAATTTAACGCGTTGAAAAACTTACGCAACAGACCAGAGCTTACGATTCTCCGCGCAGATAAAGGTAATTCTACGGTTATAATGGATACGTCAGATTACAATTTTAAAATACAACAACTTTTGTCGGATGAAACTACTTATCAAAAGGTCAAAACAGACCCTACAACTAATACGCTTAAAACAACTAGCGATCTAATTAAGAAATACTCCGAAAAATTGAATCTGGACCTTAATTCGATAATACCTTCATGTGTCAAACCACCGAAGTTGTATGGGTTACCAAAGATACACAAACCGAATGCTCCATTACGTCCAATAGTGAGTCAGATTGATTCGCCAACTTACAGATTGGCTCAATACTTAGCTAAAATATTATCACCACTCAGAGGACACACAAGAGCACACGCTAAGGATTCATACCAATTTGTCAGTGAGATAAAAGACCTACATCTTACTGACAATGAAACCATGGTCAGTTTTGATGTTCAGTCTCTATTTACATGCCTACCTGTTGAAGACTGCATCTCAATTATAACTAGGAAACTAGAGGAAAATAACATGCCAGCAGAATATGCAGTATTACTAAGACATTGCCTTACATCTGGCTATCTATTGTGGAAGGAAGAGTTTTACATGCAAGTAGATGGTGTGGCGATGGGCTCACCTGTATCTCCCATTGTCGCCGATATATTCATGGAAGACTAAGGAGAAAGCCCTCCTTACTGCACCTGTTACACCAAGGATCTACAAGCGGTACGTAGACGATACTTTCACAATTTTACCATCAGACAAAGTAACTGCATTTTTAGAACATCATAATTCCTTACCTTTCCTAGATGTGTTAGTCATCCGAAATCCTAATAACACCATTGGTCACACTGTGTATAGGAAAAAGACCCATACAAACCGATATTTAAACGGTGAATCTCACCACCATCCTTCACAGTTAGCTACCGTGGGCAAATCTTTGTTACAGAGAACACGAGGGATCTGTGACAGCAAACACCTGGCCGCCGAGCTTCAGCACGTCAAGCAAGTTCTGCACGACAACAAGCTTCGGGTCCCGCGCCTACGTCACAGTGACGGAGTGAAGCCGGCCACAGTCGAGCGTGTGCCTGCTGTACTACTATATGTCAGAGGTGTCACAGACAAGATTGGCTATATCTTGAAGCGAGCTTCTATTAGAACATTCTACAAGCCGCCGAAGAAGATCAGTCAGTTCCTATCATCCGTCAAGTGTCATATTCCTCTACAAGATGCAGGAGTGTACAAGCTTGATTGTGAATGTGGTCTCTCTTACATAGGACAAACCAAAAGATCAATTAGGACCCGCGTAAAAGAACATATAGCTGATGTGAAGCAGTTCCGGGAAGTCTGCAGTTTGTGATCATATCCTAACCGGCCCCAACCATTACATCAGATTTGATAGACCACAAATCCTCGCGAAAGAACACCGATTCCTACCAAGGATGATACGTGAGGCTATTGAAATTAAAAAACATCCTAATTTCAATAGAGAAGGAGGCTGGGTACTACCACCTGCTTGGGATCCTATAATCAATAAATTTAAAACAACCCAAGCATACCACTGCAAGACCTCAAGACATAGTTCATTTTGCATAGATTGGACCATAAACAATAATTAAAAAAGCTGAAGGTACTCCGGGTTTAACAATGACATCGGGACGTCAGTCATCTCAGTCCCCCGTGACCATGGGTGCTGGAAAGCGCCCGAAACGTCGGGAATTAAAAATAAGAAGTAAATATAAACGCGATAAAATCCGTAAAAGTAGTTTTAATCATGTGTAGTGTTCGCGTAAATATAAGAAATCATTATAGTCTAACAACGCTTCCATTTTTACGTCAATAATCAAGAACTTTCAAAAGTAAACAAACAAAATTACAAATTCAAAACAGCAAAATTTTCCAAGTAAAAACACCAAAATTTTCTAAGTTTAAAAGTACAAACATTTTTCTAAGTCTTTAAAATTTACAATGTCTCCTAAAAATCGGGCATAGGTTCCCCGTATTAGCCTTTTTATAACTTCTTTGTCTTAACTAAACATGCAAATTTACTCTAAGTTGAATTTAATTTAATTTTAAAGTCCAAATAATGATCACAAAAGTTTTAGAAGTTAAAGTCTTCCTGGTACGAGTAATAAGGATCAAAATTACTCACGATTTTCACCACACTGACACAACTTGCCTCACTTGTACTTGCTCGCCTTGCTGTACCACCGTAATTTCTGCCAACTGCAACCGCTGCAACAGGGGTGGCTCCGCTCCGTGATGACGTATCCTGACGCGCACTGACGTCACTGCAGCCAAGCGCCGTCCGAGGTCACAACCAATTGACCCCTGTACTGTAGTTCACCACGTTTGCGACAGTTGAAAGTTGTCTCCAACTAACTTGTTAAGTGTAGCGTATGCTATGGAGGCATAGTAGAGGTCCGGATAGTGAGCGTGGTTTAGTTCTGAGTGGCTTGATGGGATGATCTCAGGGTCGAGATTCTTGATAAAAGAAACAAAAATAAATGTAGTAGCCTAAAAATCGGCAATTTTCAATAAAAAAATTAAAAGTCGAATATCTCGAAAAGGGTTAGGTTTAGGGTAGGGTGTTTCATAGTGAAATAAGTCAGAAATGATGGGTACTCCACGCCCTTAACGGATCTAGCACGATTTTTTCTTGTAACCCTGTATATATCTTAATAAAAATAGTCGCAGAAAATATGGACAGCAAAAATTAGTTTTAGAGTGATTTTATTTGTATGTAGGTGCAAGTTATAAAAAAATCACGTGCCTTGTTCAAACCGTGATATAGTATGTGAAAATTTTATTATACTGAGGGCCGATTTTTTAATCATCAAATATATCTTATCCATCAATATAAATTATCACCTGACTGAATATAAAAGTGAAACATTTGAAGTATGTTTTTAGTAAAACTGGCATTTTTAATTTTTCCATGTTGTATTTTATCCTACAAATAAGCCTACAAATATCTTAGGAATATGTTTAATCCTACCGTAGACGAATGAAAAACATATCTATTATTTAATGAATCAACCCTAACTGTTCTACGAATGTTTTATTAAGAAATATTTTTATAATTGATAAGTATATTTCGTTAATAAATTTTGAAATGTTCAGTGTTAGATGGTTGTAATAAAATAATTAGTTAGGAATAATAGATTATATATGTAATATATTAAAATTAGGCTGAGATGCCATAAACAATCGAAGCAAATGTTCTAGTTGAGACATTGTGCGAGCTCAAATTGTTGCCAAATTTGTTAAAAGGAACTAATTTCACGCGGGGGGAAATGTTAACTTTGTTTCCCTCGGAATTAGTTTTGACTTCACATGGTGAATACCAGATTCACTTTTTATTCTTAAGCATTCTTTTCTTTTTATACAATAAAGATAAGTGTACTTTTGTTGGTTTGGTGGTTTTTGTACTACTTATTGAAAGGCATTTTTTACTTTTGCCTTCACTTCGAAAAAAAAACTGTCCTGGGAAGAACCAACGAAAAACCCAGCGGGACTTTTTAAAAGCCCAATTTAAAATGTAATATTTTATACAATTGTTATGATAACATTAAGAAACGGGGTAGTAACGACGAACTCATTCCAAGGGATTATCATGTACTCTTTGGTAGTATAATAGCCCTTACTGAACAATTTTTGCTTAATAAATTTTTTAAATCATTTGATAAATATTTTCTGGGACTTTGTTGTAAAAGCATTACCCCATGGAAGAATTACTGACCCTAGGAGTTGACTCTGAACTCTGAGACTAACTTGTGCTTGCTCTTAGTATTTATCACTATTTTAAAAAGTATTTTTTTGTTACAAAAAACATTTCGAAAATATATTGAGAAGTCAAAGTAAATATTTATTCCTTTAAATTTTTCTCTATGGGAAGAGTACCTACTCTGACTTAGTTTATAAGGCATTTAAATATTATAATGATAAATTATTATGATCGCAAACGAGAGAATGTCTGGTATACGTAGATATGACTACAACAAAGTTGCCTAACGTAATTATTGAAAAATAAAATGTTTTAATTTTGTGATATGTTAGAAATTTTTATGAGATTATTTGAATATCAATCGTATTTTTGATTACCGTTGAGAGAGAATTTTACGAATTTAATAATATCACACTTATTTAGTAGGTTATAAAGTTGGCATAAATAAACATTAGGTACCTATATTATTTTTAAAATCGGAAAACCTCAATCCAACACGTATATGAAGTGTAACTCACTCAGGATCATTTATTTGTAAAACGTGTATCTATAATAATTTTGAACATTATTTTACGTAAGTAAGTAAGCCTGTGCTTATACTCAAAAATGTAAGCGATAAAATGCTCTCTCTTATGGACTACACACGGTATAAATATCGAACGGTACGGAAACTACCTACAAACGCTCAAAACGGCACACTCACACAAACATGCTATGCTACGAGACTTCTAAGCGGACGTCGCGGTGCTCTCAGAAGCGAGTGCAGCGTTGCCACCTCAAGACGAGTGGTCACGTTTAAGTTCATCTCTGCGATCGTTTTAAAATGCCACGAACGTATTGCGTGGTATACGGCTCTTTGAATTGTGATGTTTAAATTATCGTCTTTTGTTGAAATTAATATTTAAATTCGGTTGACTGATCACTACAGAAAGAAAATGTAAAAAGAAACAACATCAAAAACATTAAAAGTTACAAATAACCCTATTGCTTCAATCCAGCGTAGGTTATTATGTCCTCAACTAGGCTTAGTTTCCTTACTGTTCCATATTTATACTGTGGTTCAACTGATCACTCCAACTGATCAGTTCAAACTAGTACTGTTGATATTTTTTTAAATGGGTCGATCAACTATTTTTTGTCCTACCCCTGTCCCGGACATTCAAACATTTTATTCTCAAAAAGTATGGTTGCGAATCGGAAAATTAAGTATTTGCCTTATCATTAGTATTATGTTTAATACACAAGGATTAAGACTTAGTAAATTAACACAAAATTAACTGAAATATTTGTGGTTGTCCAAAAGACGCAAAGTTCTTTTCTTTGTACAATTATATGTCCCCAGGCACTACTCATCTATAAAAATAAGAATAGTGAAAAAAAAATTCCATTGTCACATTAAAACTAGTTTCTCGAAAATATTCAACCTTATTTAATAGTTCATAAAAGCTTCCAATAATATTTTCATTGGCCATCTATCGCCTAATTTCTGAATTATTACTTTGTCCCCCATGTTACTTCAAATTCGTATGTCAATCGGACAACCACTAAGAACTTCTAATACGAAAGAGAGAGTGCGTTATAAGTCCGCAATCAATAAAGTAATCGATAATAAAAGCGCGGCAATACAACCGTATTTTACAAAATATATTATTATATTTTGTAATGCAAACCCACTGTCGAAGGTAGAGAAATGTGTGTGCAAGATACATACTAATGCAACATACAAGGCAAAACTACTTGTTTTGAGTAGTAAATCTCAAATAAATACCTTTAATTACCAACAATATCTTTAATTATCCTTTTCTTTTTCCATAAATGTAAAGTATTCGGTCATATAACCATAAAAATGTCTCTTGGACAATTATTTATGTCTCTTAGACAACTGTCTTGTCCCCAGAATCAGGATTAACAAAACCTTCATGTTTTAGACAGAAACGGAAAAAACTTAATACTTATTATAAAATATTGTTAATAGTGTTAAGAAAAATATCTTCAGTTATGTTTTATTATATTATACGTATAATTTAATGCTTTTATTAAAACTTCTATGTTTTATTTAGACGGTAGTTGTCCAAGAGACATTTTAACTAAAAATAATTTGATAACAGTCAATGCAGTACTGATAATTCAGTGCTCTAGGATAATATTTAACGTAGAACTACACAACTAGACTGTTTAATTTAAACTTAAGCCTTTATTTTAGCTGTTAAAATTAAAACCTATGGTTGTCCAAGTGACCGATTTATTGGCTAGTCATCAAGTTTTTTTTGTTAAAAATCCAATTTTAGTCTTAAAAAGTGCGCTGCTGGGTGTGAAATTTAAAAATCTGATAAATTATCTACATTTCAATAAAGTTAAAAACTAAAAGTAAAACAATATATATATATATATATATATATATATATATATATATATATATATATATATATATATATATATATATATATATATATATATATATATATATATATATATATATATATATATATATATATGTTTATTTATCGATATATCGAAAATCCGATATTTAAAAAATATCTACAAGCCCTAGTTAGTTTGAACTGATCAGTGGAATTGACTGTGTGAGTCGTCCATTATCGACATTTTATGTAATAAATATTTGCAATAGCACTGCCTTTTGTGCGTCAAGACCGCGGATATCCCATTGCTGATTCCGAATGAAAGCATTATTTTGCAAAATACGTGCTTTTGAAATAGTACTTATTTCACCCTACACAATGATTTATCTGCTTAACCCTTAAATGCATGATTTTTCCTTTTGAAGCAAATAAAATTTATTTGGATGTAACGTTAGCTCTATAGTAAGGTAAAAATAGTTTTAAAAAAATATTCATAAAAATATTTGACTTTTTTTTAAAATATGGGTTGGTGGAAATTTACATCATTATGTCATCAGAACTAATCTATGTGGAACAAATGTTTATTGAGACAATAAATCAATTCATTACAGTATTTATTGAAACAGTTATAGTTTTTTGTTGAAACACAGGCTTACATTACATTTGGAACAATGTATAGTTGAATATCCCTTACAATTAGGGTATTTGCATCACAAAGATCCCCCTACAAAGCCAAGTTCGAAGAAATGATCTAGCTCATCTCTTCGAACTTCTTTTGGTGGGGCCACTGATACAGAACTTCTTTTCTTTGTCCTGTATATCTTTTTCTAGATTACTAGAACTCTTTTATTTTCTCTACTGCACTGCACTGTTCTTCGTCCTCTGCATGTTGCAGTTCTGCAGCACTTCATTTCTGAACAGTTCATTTCTAAATGTACTAAATTGAGGATATCTTTTTAGGTATATTTTTAACAATTCAATTTTTTATGTATTATCCAGGCATTTAGCAATGCCAGGTCTAAAATATGAATATATCATACTCTTGACTTGAGCTTTATTCTGTATATGCTCAGTAAACTATCCATTAGATATACACCTCCTACATGGGCATTGTATTCACTTATGATCTTAGGGCATGGAATCTGGATCTATTCTTTTTATTTCTTGTCATAACTGGTTACATTATTCAAAGGCAAAGCACCAACATGTGATAACAGTAATGTGATAGTACGTAATTTGTTTGTAGTCTTTCCATGCTACTTCACTCATATCCACACTTTGAAACGTTGTTACTCTTCCTTCATGTGCACCTCTTGGGATAGATTTATTCATATATTTTTTATCAGGTAATTTTGAATTAGGCTTTCAAGGATTCCTTGAGTTGCTAAATAGTACACCAATGGCAGAAGTGTATAAAAACTGTCAAAATAGACAATATGACTGACTTGCCTTGGTATATCTCAGGCTAAACGAAGGACATTATTACTGGTTGAGCCCAAATGTGGTTCATTTTCAGGTTTATTGGTAAGGTACTGCCCAGCATATACATCAAAGTTGTATGCTGTTTATTTTGTGTAGTCTGCAAGGAAATCCTTGCAGACTACACAAAATAAACAGTATAAGCCCCCATTTATGAGGCTTGTTGGGCAAGTACTGTATTAGATATATTCTAAGTTTCTTTTTTTCCAGATCTGTTTTCGTTTATCTAACAAACCTGAAAATATATGTACTCAAGTGTCACTATTGTCTACAATCTGGTTGTATATCGCATAAATTTTAAGATATCAACTACTGGAATCAAAACGAAACAAAACTATATCAAACCCAAACTATAAAAAACAAAATAGCATTTCACTAACTTTCATACAAGCTAAATGAACGTCATTACATGATGATGTAAATTTACATCAACACAATTTTGGGTTTGTTTCTACGTATTTTTCTATTTATGAGAGAAATAAAGACATCAATCAAAATATGAACCTCAAATCCATCAATAATGAATAACTTGAAAAGAAACCGTTGGTATTTTATACAACTTTTTTACAATCACAATAACCGAAATCTTCACCAAGCAAAATATCGAGTTTTGAGATTTTGAAATAACATTTGACCGCAGAAATTGAAGTATAAACTTCTTTTTTTCATTCAAAAACATCACTACTGTTGCGTAAAAGTTACTATATACAAAAAATACGATATCCGTACCCTGTGAAAACTAAAAAATTACATTTAATTGGTTGATGGAAATTTCCATCACAATGCATTTAAGGGTTAAGCATATTTCATTGGAATCTGTGTAAGCACATCCGCAGTTCATATTCATAAAGTTACAGAATTTATCTATTATCTGTTGTTTAAAAGTATAATATGTATAATTAATTGTTATTGTGATATTAGGGTAAGTGCACCAATGAATGAACCCTTAAGGCAATTTCAAACTTTGAAAATTATAAGCATCTATATATGGGTGGCTGTGCTTTAATAATGCCACTCTATTACATTCAAAATTTATTCAAGTTTAATATTATATGGGCAATCTGCCGTTAAAGGACATAATTACTAAGATAATCGACATTTTATGCCAAAGCACCCAAAATCACCAGTAAATGAACACCAAAATCCAGTGCATGAACATTTTAAACTCCAATGAATGAACGTTTTCTGTTGATACTAATTAAGCTAGAAATCACAAGTTTCTGATTATTTATTAAATGTAAATGAGGTTTTATAATTTATATACTTCTTTGAATAATATAACTATGAATTTGAAAGCGATGGTGTAGGCATATTTATAAAAACACAGTGGGAAATATAAAAAAAATAAAAAGAGAATAAAACGAAAACATAACTTTTATTTAAATTGTAGGCACATTAAAATCACAGAATAATCAACGTAGCCGTTACATGCTATTCGACATACTACTCTTAATTCCAACTAGGTAATCACATTAGTAGATACATTATTTCAGTCTTTACTCTTACAAATTAGGCTTTAGGTATCACTTTTAATTAAGAACTTTGATTATGTTCTACCTAGATAATTAAAACAATAGCGGACTAGAATCATCATTGGTTATAAAAATATATAATTAACAAAGATTAAAAAACATGTTGTACCTAAATCAAATAAAAACAATTTTTATGAAACTTATCAAATTAAACCTTAAGCTTACAATATAACTAATCAACAATAAGCGTAACAAAAATATGATACCTTAATCTCTTCACATTCTAAAAATAACTAAACCGGTTAATGGTATTATTAATTTAAAAACTAACCATAAAGTGTGAGATAAGCGTAATCAGCAGTACATTTTTTCTCACTATAAAAAATATCAAAAGAATTAAAACAATTATTATTCAATATCTTTAAATACTAAATCGTCAAAACAAATTAATCCGCGCCTAGAAATATTCGGTGTACCGAATACACGTTTAATATCATCGAAATCAACTTCTGCAATATCTGGCACTATTGGTTTTGCAAAATTGACAACATTTTCCACAACGGATTTTTTTCTAAGAAAATCTACTTTATATTTTCTTTCATTGTCATTTACCATTATCACTTTTCCTACAAAATGACGCATTCTCTTTCCACTCTCAAATTGAACCAGTACATATCTATCAAATAAATTGTCCTTAAATTCAGTACAAGTCGTAGTAGTTCTCCTAGTTTCTATTTCAGTCTCTTCACTTGCTTCTAAATTATCTGTTGTTATAAAATCTTCGGCAGGTTGTGTGTGATCATCATGTTCTACTTTCATTTTCTTAGCTTGCTTTTTAAGGGGATTTTTTGGGCGTTTCAGTTGAACACGTTTTTTGCTTTGAGATTTTTGTTTGTTCAGTCTTTTTTCTTCTCGTTCCTTTCTTTTATTCGCTAATTCTTCCTCCTTAATTTTTTTCTCATCGTCCTGATTTTTTAAATATTCTTTGTATTTGAGCCCTGTTAATCCATAAGGTGCAGGCATTTTTTTTGTAACTTTAAATTTCTTTTGTGGTAAATCCGGTATTTTCAAAAATCCTTCTAGTGGATTGGATGGATTTGTATCATTCGATGAATTAATACTATTAGTGGGATCTATTACAGACTTTATTGCAGTCTGACTATCAACTGTGGACTCAAGCGAATTTTTTGCTTGATTAGTGTTATTGCTGCAACTGGGAATGGCTGGTATGGATGATGCGTTATTCTGAGGAGAAGAGCATTTATTAGGAGCGTCAATAATGGGGTCTTTTTCTACTATTATTTCTAAAGTATCATACCATGGCAATGGTATCACATCAGGTATGTCTATTTCATTCTGAATAATAAAATCTATGACATCTTCAGTTGTATCAAAGGGTGGTAAATTGGGTAAAATACTAGTCTCACCCAATAATATGGAATTATCCGATGGCAGTCGGATTGCCGAATCTATTATAATTGAACTATTAGTTGCATGCATTTCTTCAGTTTCCACATTTGTAATTTCAGACTCGACGATTTCGGGAACACTATTCCTTTCCAGTGCCTGGCTTGATTCCAGTTTGGAATCGTCCTCGTTTGAAGTAGACGCTTCTATAGATGATACTGACAGATCAAGAGGAATGATCGGGGTATTCGGTGTTATCGTGTCACTCTGTTTTTTATTCTCAAGTTGATTTCTACATTTTTTCCACAGCTCAAAATATTGATGGGGATGAGAACGGTTTAAATTGTAAGACATGACAAACTCATTTCTTATCATCTGGCCAACTTCACCTTCTATAACCTTGATCGTACTTCGTAGATCCTCTTTTTGGTCATGAAGACTAGAGGTTGTGGTGCCTTTTTGGTTTTGTTGCGCAATTTCTTGCCTTCTATTACTTATGCAGCGTGAGTAGTCAACTGCATCTGGAGACATTGGATATAAACCACAAACTCTAAATGAATTTTTTATCGTAGTTGTCTTAATGCTTCTGTCGTAAGCTATTTTAAACAACGCAGCAAAATTTTGTTTTGTTATAGGTACAGTGGATGCCTGTTTATGCTTTCTCACTACCCTTTTCCAATTTTTCTTCAACGGTCCAAATATTCCTACATCACAGGGCTGCAAAATATGAGTTGAGTTGGGATATAAACAGAAAATCATTATTCCTTTTTCACGACAGAAATCAAACATGTCACGATTGATATGGGACTTGTGGCCATCCAGAAATAGCAATACAGGCAACCGGATTTCATTTTTTACCAACCATTCATAAAATAACTTAATGTAGGTAAAAAATACAACTGATACCATCCACCCGCTGTCGGAACGGCCAATATACCAAGTATCTGGGAAATTTTGAATTACGGCTGGTGGCATTCTTTTATATGGATACAAAACAAACGGTGGTACATCAGTACCATCAGCAGAGAATGTACATAGGACTGTGATTGATTCTTTTTCTTTCCCACTTGCGATTTCGTATGTATTTTTATAATTTTTGGGCCCCAAAATCAGCCCCGTTTTAAGACAAGTCATGACGCCAGTTTCATCTGAATTGAAAATACGAGTCGGGTCATCTTTAATGTCTAAGGCATTTTCTTCCTCTAAAAACTTGTTCAATTCAGTAAACCAATTTCTGATGGCCTCTTCTGTAACCGCTGCCCTAGCTTTTGATATTATTTCAGCGTTTCTTTTAGTTACTTCGGGATGTCTTCGCAAAAACAAAGTAAGCCATTTTTTCCCCGGTCGGCCTTTTGTAAATTTATTCTCCCTCTCATTTTGTTTCAAGAATATTTCCACAGTATCATAAACTTCTTCCGGGTGCATTGGAAACCCAAGTTTAGCTTTTGTTAAAATCCAGTCTGCTAGCTTGTTTTCTTCGTCGAAAGTTAGTTGTGTTAATGGACCCATTTTTCGTTGCCATGGTACTTTATTATTTAATTTATTACTTAACGTTGATTTGGGTATGTCGTATATTTTGCTGGCTTTATTAATAGACAAATCGTTATTTGTTATACGGGTAAGAGCCTCCTCTAACTGTTGTTGAGTATAACGGAATCTTGCGTATTTCTTTTTAGTAGATTCCATTATTTTTGAACTAAAAAAAAAGAGAAATTGAAGTTGAAGCTTCTGAATATTTTTTGTAACTAATTACTGAGATAAAACTAAATATCACTGCTTGAAATATAACAAAACATTAATAGTTTATTTATTCATTCATTGGATTTTAAAAACCAGTAAATGAACGTAGCAATAATACTATAGTTCATTCATTGGTTTTTGAAAACCAGTAAATGAACGTAGCAACAATACTATAGTTCATTCATTAGATTTAAAAACTAGTAAATGAACACTAGGGTGTTCGAATACTGGCCTAAAGGTAGACAATCAATAATTAAACCTTTCTACAAAAATAAACCAATTCTGAGAACAGAAACATGCAAAATTAGCCAAAAGTAACAAAACAGACCAGAACCAGTGAATGAACACTCGTTCATTTACTAGAACTTTCTCACTTTCATGATCTAGTAATCGAACACCCCTTTATTTTTATTAAACACATGAAATTATAAACAAGTTGTTTTCTAATGAATAAAATAATCATTGTTCTATCTTATTATGCAGTTTTCTTTACACTGTCACTCATATAACGTGAACAACGCTAATACCAAAATGCACTGTCTTACCTGAGTCCTAAATTCTCGCTCATACAATCACGAAACACAACACAACACGTCCACTTTAAGCAGTCGCCATTTTGTAACTACGGGTCGCTGGCAAATGTTTGTGTGACCAGTTTACGTAAAAAAATTAGACCACTCGAAAAAAAAATACAGTGTTTGGTAGAAATGTTTACTTTTCTTATTATATTGAAAAAACTCACTTTTGTTCATTCACTGGGGGGTGTTCATTCATTGGTGCACTTACCCTATGCATTGTTTTACAATTTGATGTTATGGTTTTAAATGTATGTCATTTTATGTTTCCATTACCGAACTTTTGAAATATATAAATTAAGGTAACCGATTTTTATTTACCAATCCTTGTAAGCCTGTTACATAATTAGCATCACCATGAGTATTACAGCCCATCACAAGTCCACTGCTGGACATGAGCTTCCCTCAAGGAATTCCACCAAGCACATTCATGAGCCACCTGCATCAAACGACTGTCTTACCGGGTGACAGTCGTTTGATGCAGGCACTCGGGGGGGCTACACATTGAGGTTGCCATTCGAAACCTTTCTTCCCTGTAAGTTGTTGCTTTTTCGAGCTAATCGATCGGCCTATTGCCACTTCAGCTTACTAATCCATGGGGCTATGTTGGTTACTCTGATTCTACTGCAGATATCCTCATTTCTAAGTCTTATTTCGCAGAGAAACAACGAACATAGCCTCTCCATATAGCTTGCTGAACGAGCTTCCTTATACGGCGCGTAGTGAAGGATTACGTCTCAGATCCATGAGTTATCACTGGCAACATGCGCTGATTGTACAATCTCGTTATCAAGTTTTCAGTTATACCTGACGAGCAGACGTGTCGTAATCTCCTGAACACTGCCCAGCCGAGTAGAATCTGTCTATTAACCTCTCGGTCGGTTGTAATAGTATAAAAAATAAAAATATGAATTACCTCGCAAACTTCCGCTAAATAAATACAATGATATGTCTTACCTGGATTGAAGAGCACCTCCCGCTCCCCCAAGACTTCTTAGCGGTCAGCCGCCGTAGAGTCTACATTACCTGAGGATGCCTCGTGTAGAGGCGAAACACGCGTCGTATTATCGTCGATGGTGTGTCTTACCTGGAATAGTGGTTTTGGGAGTAGTGGTGCTGGGACTAGTGGTGACGGAGTTAGTGCATGCAATTGAGGGAGGGCGGGAGGTGCTCTTCAATCCAGGTAATACACATCATTGTATTTATTTAGCGGAAGTTTGCGAGGTAATTTATATTTTTATTTTTTATTATAATGGATTTCCGCAAAGTAACGCCTGACTCCGTAGACAGAGAATCCTATAGACACCGCCATAGCACCAATGATATCCCCACACTCCATGACCACCTGGAAGAATGGGAAAACGACGTTGTGCTCTCGTTATACGCAGACGACAGTGCGTACTTCACGTCATCTCGTAGAGTAGAACTCGCGGCTAGGAAGCTGCAGAGACTGCTGGACTTGCTGCCTGATTGGCTGGACAAATGGAGGATGGCGGTCAATGTCGGGAAGACCGCCGCCTTCGCGACCAGGCTGAGACGCACCCTACCAACCTTGCGACTCCGTGGGCAAGACGTAGGTTGGAAAGGTACTACCACCTACCTAGGATGCCAGATAGATCGCTCGTTGCGGATGACTCCAATGGTCAACCACGTAGTGGTACAGGCCAGAGCCGCACGAGCAAAACTCTATCCCATACTGGCATCCTCACTCCCGTTAAAAACGAAAATATCCATCTACAAAACCTACGTCCGCTCATGGTTAACCTACGCAGCGCCAGCCTGGTACGCGCTAACATCGACCACACAGCGCAGGAGGCTGCAGGCCCAGCAGAATCTTGCGCTCCGGACGGTCGTGGGAGCAGGCCGCTACGTAAGAAATGACCTCATAGCCAGAGACCTTAAAATAGAGCCCATCCATGAATTTGTGGCCCGTACTGCGAGACGGCTGTTCGACCGCGCAGACAACGGGCTACATCCCCACCTAAACAACCTGGCACCCCTACATGCACGCCTACCTGATGGGAGGCCACTCCCACGAGAAATCCTACTCTCACCGCCCGGCGAGGGAGCCGCCGGGGACGAGTAAGCAAGCCCGACACCGGCCTGATGGCGTGAATGTGCGCAACACTCTAACCCACAAGCTGCGTGGCAGCACCCAAAACCGGGGGAGCCGTGTCCCCCCGCGATGACTCCCGGGAAATGAGGGCCTCCTCGAACCCGAAACCCTCCGTAAGGAGATGACATACTACCGCCATAGCGTGTCGCAGAAAGAGACAAAAAAATACGTCACTATATTTAGGGTTACAAGTGTGAGGAAAAATTTACCCCACGACTAGCTATAAAATTAGAAATTAGTACGTAAAATAAGCCTGAAAAGGAACACTGCCATTAACGATTATCATTGATAGGTATTGAAGTGGATGGAGAGCTAAGTGGACTGTATTTGACTAATTATTTATTATAATTTACTTTTGTGAAGAAAGAAGAAACTAAAACATTGTGATATCTATCTGACTAATAAACTTAAAGAAACTATTGTGTAATAAATGAGAGCTTAGTGGACTGTATTTAAGTAGGTTGTGTTTTAATCTTGAAGAAAGAAGATACTGAACTAACTGTTACCAGCCCTCTGTCACTATTGTTACCTGCGTGAAATAATAACCTACAATCACTAGGCACCCAGGGTAACATACGCAGTCGGGGCTAGCGCGTTGTACGCGATTGAATGTTTGTTTTGAGTTTTTTTAACGGTGTTTACGTAAATAGTTTTTATGTAAATACTTGTTGAAATAGTCTTTATTTAGTGTTATTCATATTATTTTACCTATTTGATAATTTGTAATGGAAAAACGTCACTCTTACTTATAACTGTTGTGCGTAGATGGACGCCAACATAACATAACATGAACACTCACGCCTGTCACCCAGAGGGGTAGGCAGAGACTACGGACTTTCATTTGACACGATCCTGACATACCTCTTTCGCCTCATTTACATCCATATATCTACGCATACGATGCCAAATGCCCAAAAAAAGGTTTCAGATATATAATTCTTTAAAAAAACCGAAGGATTTTAGAAGGAAGTTATGAAAAGTGAATTTATTTAATTTTTTTTGTTAGATAGGTACTTATAGTAAAAAGAATTAAGTAATAATTTATCTACACAAGTAATATCTACGTACTTTATTACAAAACTTAGTTGAAATTTACTTCACTATCCAAGTATCTACATGCTTACAGCCCTATATATTATGTCTTGTAGTTAAAATATTTTAAGTTATAATAACACTAAACATTGAAATTAAAACTTTGTTTTCTAACAAGATTTTTAACTGAGTAGAACACGATCGCATTTTTGTTAGGAATCGTATTTCAGGATTATTTGTTATGGCCTTGCTAGTTGTATGCGTTGAGCATCGCAGAAATCACACAGGTACGAAAATATGGTCAGTCGATCGTAGTTAGAATAGGTACTTCACCTAAGTAACTTAATTAACATTTGGCAATGTATTTTTAGTCTTTATTGTTAGCCCTTAGTAACCACGAAAAGTCCGCCATGGAAGAGGAAGGGGAAAAGATGCAAAGTAACATGGACACTCGCGCGCAGCGATGTAATTTTATTTAGCTTGCGTGCGCGATTTATCTGATTAATAATAATGTAGGCTGTTAAACGTCGACAAGCAGTCGACATCAAAGTAGTGCAACTCCTGTACGTAGTACTATTATTTATTCTGTGCTGTTACTGTGATATCTATATGACTAATTATTTATTTAATTGCTGTTTTAAACTGCTAGGAGTTGAGTTAAATTAAAACTTGCAAAAAACTAAAGTAAATTTATTAAACGTTTTAAACAATGCGGCAGTCTTACAAACTATCACTAATCTAATGCCTAATGGGACCTAATAGGGAGCCTGAGGGGTCTTCTTGCTTGTTGTTGTTCTCTTGAGCGCTGTCCTGCCGCGAATGTCGTACGCCGGCCGGGAGCCCTTCTATCATTCCCACCGACGGGGTCGCGTTAGCGCTGAGTAGAATGTTAGGTTTAGCATGATCGTGTTTGATGCCTGTGTCGTAATAGGTTTTGGAGAGCCTGGTGAATTGACCCTGGTCTCTGAGGAAGACAGGGGGCAGGATCTGTTTCTAGAAAAATTCTTTGGTATCATAATAACCCTTCTTGAACAATTTTTCTTTAACAAAACATTTAAACTTGTTTAATGACAAATTTTGTACATTTTTTGGGATTTTGTGGTAAAAGCGTTTTAAAATTGCCCCATAAATTAATTACTAATTCTGTGGAGTCTAGGAACTGGCATTACAAGCTTATGTTTGTTCCTAGTGTTTAAAGTATGAACATCTTTATTCTTATGAAAGCTATTTATTTTTTAATGTACATACATTATATTTACATAAATATATTGCGATGCCAAAGTTAATATGTTTATTTTTTTAATTTTTCTCTCAGGGAATCTTTACAATTTAAGTTATAAATTGCCAGTAGGCTCTCTTTTGCAAAACAAATATGACTTCAATGTCAGTCGCATTACCCCATAGTAAGATTCCATAAAACATTACGCTGTGAAAGTAACTAAAATAAACTAATCTAACTGTCTCAACATTGGTGAGAAAGTAACAGAAAAAGAAACTTTTTTATTCAATATGTATTATAAATAATACTTATTGAGTCATTTTTTTTTTCGTTTACCACTGGTTTGCAAAAAAAACCTCTGTCCTCAGAAGAAACAGCAAGAAACCCAGCGGGATTTTTTTTTAATTAATAGCTTACAATCATTTATGTTACAATTTACAACATGAAACAAATTAGAAATAGCTTGGTAGCGATTATCCTTCTCAAGTGTTATTATCATAATCGTAAATTCCTTAATATTATAATTAATGTTTAATGATTTAGTTTCTAAGTGCGATAATAGATGGCGCTTGCTGTATGTTGCTTCACACGGTGTAAAGGTTTTTCGATTTAATGACCCTCGGGTTCATACGGCTCACAAAAAAAGAAAACTAATTGGTTTGTTAGCACTGTATATTGAAGTTTAATTTCAAATACATACCTACCTCGAACTACCTCGTCATACCTATGTACTGGATTATACATAGTGTTGGTCCTTCGAGCCGGATGTGGATCGGTCGGTTAGTTTGGCAAGTTGTTCAGTTTTTGGAAGAAGTTTTGGCTGGGCAAGTGGATCGCTTGCGCAAACTAGCCAAGTTCAGCAGCGGTGGTGGCAAGGAGGCCACTACCTACTGCAGACAGTGCCGGGAGTGACGGTGCCTGTCAGGAAGCAAAGCGTAACAACTACGAGCGAGAAAGGGGAGTGCGGGGCGCAACGCGCCTTGTACGTCATCAACTACAGTCTATTGAGGTGATACCAGTGTAACGATCTCCCCCCTCTATATGAAAATATTATAATATTAAAAATATCCCCTTTTCAATAACATTATATATATTATATGTGACCAGGATTAATAAAATATGTTTTGATCTTCCTAAATGATCTTTCAAAAGGTTTATTAATAGGCCGTTTTTAATATTTTGGCGTGATCGACTTAGTTAGGACCCTTATTTACGTTGTGTTTGTTCAGTAACTTAGTTCTTTTAAGTGTCTTTTGGAAGAATGAATATTCACTAGGGTAATTGAAAGCTGTTGGTAGTGCCTTATAAGCTAAGTGAACCCCGTTCACGAAGACAGGGCTCGAAAAAGGTTAAGAACATAAAACGTCTTTATTCCACTTGTATCAGGTTGACATTATTAATTTATTATTATTTATCCCTTCCCGCTTGGAAAAGGCTCACAATACATTTATACAAAAATACCCGATACAAGGGCTTCGCTCTCCTACATTTATTTTAAAAAAAATGTAGGGGAGGTACACGGCCCCACACACGCCGTGCACGGTGAGCGCCAACCATTTTGATGCACTCCCCCCGCAGGGAACGCTAATTTGGGAACTGGACCGTAGTCCACAGCAAAATAACTGGCGAACCAGTAAAAGAGGCTTGGCCCCTGTTAGTGCGTAAGGACAAACATCGACCGAAGTCGCGCATGTCAATGCGTGTAAACGCCATACAGAATACGAACGAATCCAGCCACAGTGAATGTACGTCACGCGGTTTAGGCAAATAGGCACACTGGCCGTAAACCCTCCGTGAGCGCCACCACGTGCCAGACCGCCGCTCCTCCAGACGTGATGTAAGTGTATGGCATCACCACCAATTGCATGATCAGCACGGCTACTAGCCGCAGAGCGTGTCATGAGTCTACCGCTCACCTCAAGGGAATGGGGTCCCACGTTGTGCGGCTTTCGGCCGCAGCCTTGAGAGTCTCCTCAGATCCTCCCGCCAGCTACCACCCGCATGAGGTCGACACATATGCTCCACCAACCAATACAACGGCAGATATAGCCAAAAGGCAGTTATAAGATAAGAGTAATAATTCGCCATCAGAAAGGGTTTGTGTCACTGACGTTGAGTAAATGCATTTTAGATCATGTTTGTCTCACCCACCAACAAGTTGCCTTCAATCATTCAAAGGTGGGAAAGTTACAGAGTTATAATATTATGTTGTTATATAAAACATCGTGGAGGGCAGACAGTCTGCAGCCCCGCAATGAAGGAACCCGACTTGGGCAAAGCTACTTAGGTGTGTGTTAGGTTTATTTACTCGAACATACGTACATACACACATTTATATACAAACGGACATAATTATACTATACACAAATATTCACAGAACTCAAACATACATCAATGCATTATAAACGTACAAATAATAAATGCTCACAAACACATACATAACACGTATACTATACCTACTCCATGCTTAGCGTATTTAAAGGCTAATTGTTAATTTTATAAAGTCAGTCAGAATAAATCGTTACTAAAGAACACACGCCTCTTTCTGTCAATTTCAAGTAAATAGAATAGTCAACCTTAACTACAGCAACATATGGTCCATTTTCGAGCCGAATAGAAGCGATCGGAGATCGGTCGACGACGTTGCCGCGAGAACAAAGACTGCATTCAATTAGAATTACGGCGGCCGAGTTATTGAAAAACAGCACTGTTTTGCAAGATTTGTGTTTCATTACTTTAGTTTTGGTAAATAATATAATCGTGGTGTACAATGACAACAGAAGTTTTAAAAGCATTAAGTATTGTGGAAGACATTGCACAAATATTAAGGAAGACTCAAGTGAATTTAAAAAAATGTCCTAAAGCAAGATTAACTCCTATTTATGCGCAAGCGCGTCTTAAGTGTGTTGAGGAATATTGGACGGATTACAGAAAGACTTATGGTGATATAATTAGTCTCATCCCCAGAGAGAAAAGAGATCAGGTGCCGTACTTTGCAAAGGAGGAGTTTTATGAACACGAAGAGTTATATGTTACTTTAAAGGCGGAGCTACAAGATTTGATAACTTCTCAACCTATCAATACATCCATACCAATTATGAGTGAATGTCAACAACCACGCGTCGTGTTACCCAATATACAAATACCAACTTTTAGTGGGCAATATGAAGATTGGTCATCATTTTACGATTTGTTTAATACTCTCGTCCACAATAACGGGTCATTGAGCAATGTCCAACGACTCCATTATTTGAAGACAAGCCTTACAGGGGAAGCCGCTTTGGTTTTGAAGCACATACAGGTAACGGAGTCTAATTACGAGCAGGCATGGAATTTATTGAAAGGTCGATACGCTGTAGTGTGTGCTTATATATATTTGTGTAGGATATAATAAGAAAGGATTAGTATTAAACCTACAGTCTAGACTACTGGACGTTTTATTTATTCCCCGAACCACCCAACACTACATGGCGACCCTGCCAGTTTATCGGCGGTCTGCCTGGGTTCGGTCGCGGGCCGCGTTCAAAAATATGTGGAATTCAAATTAAGTACGAAAATGAATAATAAATAATATTGAACTTATATTAAAAAAAAATGTGTCGTTCTGAACTCAAGAAAGACCAAGTGTTCATTACGCAAGACACTTCAGGAGGCTCAAATTCTGCACATGTAGAAGAAATTAAAAGCCACTTATCTGGGATATCCGTCGTGCTGATTATAATATGCACAGTTTTGGGCTTGGCTCTTCTCTACGGTGCATACAAAATATACAAAAGTTGCCATACAAGCTGGATGCGGCATGAAATGGTAATGCACAACTTGCGTCGTTCTTTTGTGCGGTCACCGGACCCAGGAGCTCGTGTACCCCGTGTGTGCTGTGAGTGCCGCCACGAGGACCGCCGTGAGACAACGAATGCGTCAATTTGAAAATATGAGGTTTAAATTGAAAAATATGTTATAGTTTAAGTTTAAGAAAATAATAAAAATAGCCTTATATGTATACACCTTAAAATGTTTTGATAACGATTTTTTTTTAACTGTATTTTCATGTCTAGTGAATTAATAATAATATATGAAAAATTTAAAAATATTAAAAATAATTTAGTTAAATTAAGTTATGATAAGCGAACTAAAAGCATTTTGCAACAAAAATTTAAGGAATCACTACAATTACGTAAAGAATTTGATGATTGTTTGATAATTTTAAATAAAGAGATAGAAAGTAAACAAATTAAAAGTAAGGCACTAGTTGAAATACAATCATATTGCGATTTAATTAAGGGTTTATATGTACAAATAGAAAACTTTTGTAGTAAGGATTACAGCTCTCAATCAACTTCCAAGGGCACTATTCAAAGCGAAATATTCACCATGGAAAGTTTCGACTTTAAAACCGCTGTGTCACTCCTGCCAGTGATGACGGGCGAGGAATCGGTCACCAAAACCTTGATGGACTCGATAGAGTTATATAGCTCTTCGCTAAAAGAAGAAGGTAAGTCTATGTTAATAAAATTTGTGTTAAAGACTCGTTTGAATGAAGGCGCTAAGTTACGCCTATTAGATTCCTATGACTCATGCGAGGCGCTTATAAGTGATATGCGGAACCACCTTTTAACAAAGAAATCTTGCACTTCCATTCATAACGAACTAATGCAAATAAGGCAAAATAGTAGTTCCCTAGATAATTATGGCAATAAAATCGAACAATTATTCGTAGATTTGACGATTTCCCAAGCCGATGGTGACCAAAACGCGCATAAAATTTTACGTCCTATAAATGAAAAGATCGCCATTAAAAGTTTCACAAATGGCCTGCGAAATCGACAACTCAGTATTATTTTGTCAGCACGTAATTATAGTACGTTAAAAGAAACAATTAGAGCTGCAAAGGATGAGGAGGCGTCTTGTGTTCGACCTAGCGAGTACACCGAACCATCGATTTATTTCGGGAATCGAGGTGGTTCAGGAACGCGTAAAAATTTACGTGGTAGGTATATATCCAATAATGTACCACGGCAAACATACCCTTTGCATACCCAAGCAAAAAATAACGTGAACTGGAGGAAACCGGTACCCCAAAAGTTTTCGCGTGGAAATCAACAACACCGCGGAAAAAAAGGTAATTATGGTGAGTACTCATACCAGAATCGCGGATTTTTTCGTGGTCAAAATGCCCAGCGAGTTCATTTTATAACACCAGAATGTCGCGTATCGCAAAGTTCTCAAAATATTGAAATTAACCCTAATAATGAAAATAACTTAGAATTTTTTCGAGACCAATAGTATATTTAGTTGCGAATATAGTAATTGTGTTGAGTTAGCAATAGATGGTATCAAATGTAGATGGCTCGTAGATACCGGCGCTTCCCTATGTGCGATTAAATATGACACGCTTAGTAAACTAAACCTTTCATTACAAAAGAAACCGATTACAATAAACGGAATCGGAGGCAAATTACGAACCGTGGGATTTGTTGATTTAACATTGTCTGTTAACGGACTGAAATTTAATAATAAGTTTCATGTTATAAAGCAGTTGCCGTGTGAAACTTCTGGAATTTTAGGTATAGATTTTTTACGTAAGTTTAATTGTAGCATAAATTTCGAATTGAATAATATTACACTGCATAATATGAATGAATTAGTAACTTTACCATTGCATATGGGTATTTTGGGAAATAATAATTATTTGAGTATTCCTCCGAGATGCGAGAATTTATTTTATATCAATGCGAGTATGAAAGAAGATTGTGTTGTCTTTCCGAAAGAGTTATGCGAGGGAGTTTTTCTGTCTGGTGGAATTGTCAAAGCGAATAACGGGAAAATACCAATAAAAATATTAAATACACGGGAGAATCAGGTCAATCTTAGTTATTTTAGGCCTGAAACCGATAGTTTACATAATTATTCAATTTGTAAGTTTGATAAAAGTCTCATTAATCCCGAACGCGTTCATAAAATGTTAAATTTACTAAATTTGGATCATTTAAATAAAGAGGAAAAATCTTCTATTATACATATTTGTGCAAAATTTTCCGACGTATTTTTATTGCCAGGTGATCAATTAACAACTTGTAATTTATATGAACATAATATTCAGTTAAAACCTAATATTGACCCAGTGTATGTAAAACAGTATCGATTACCCTATTCTCAGAGGAACGAAATAGAAACACAAGTCAAAAATATGTTACAAGACGGAATTATTGAACCAACTTGTAGTGAGTGGTCAAGTCCTGTACTTCTTGTACCCAAAAAGCCAGAAAATGGTGAGGACAGGAGCTGGCGCTTGGTTATCGATTTTCGAAAATTAAACAACTGTATTGTAGATGACAAATTTCCGTTACCCAATATTACAGACATATTAGATTCTTTATCAGGAGCAATGTATTTTACCCACCTTGATCTCAATCAAGCTTTTTACCAATTAAGCCTTAATCCATCTAGTAGAAGGTATACGGCTTTCACTACACCCTCTGGTCAATATCAGATGACCAGAATGCCAATGGGCTTAAAGACAAGCCCAAGTTCCTTTTCTCGTGCTATTACAATATCCATGGCTGGTTTAAATTACGAAAAAGCGCTCACTTATTTAGACGACCTCATTTGTTTTGGCAGAAACTTAGATAACCATAACAAAAATTTAATGGAAATATTATCGCGCTTAAGAAAAGTAAACTTAAAGTTAAACCCGAAAAAATGTGTTTTTCTAAAAAAAGAACTTCTTTATCTTGGCCACGTAGTTTCTTCCGAAGGTATTAAGCCTGACCCAAAAAAGATATCAGCATTACAAAATTACCCAATTCCTCAAAATACCAACGATGTAAAAAGGCTAGTAGCGTTTGCGAATTACTATCGAAGATTTATACCAAAATTTTCTGAAATCGTTTTACCTCTGAACAATTTATGTCGCAAAAATGTTAAATTTCATTGGAATAAAAACTGTAAACTATCTTTTTCAACGCTTAAAAATGCTTTAACGACTCCTCCCATACTTCAGTATCCAAATTTTGACCAAAATTTTATTTTAAAAACTGACGCGTCTAGTTTTGCTATAGGCTCCGTTTTATGTAATCATGACAGACGACCGGTTGCATATGCTAGCCGCACTTTAAACAAAGCCGAGAAAAACTATCCTACTATCGAAAAGGAATTATTATCGATAGTATGGGCAGTAAAATACTTTCGACCTTATTTATATGGACGCAAATTCATTATTGAAACGGATCATAAGCCTCTCGTATATTTATTCAACATGACAAATCCGTCAAGTAGACTTACGAAGTTTAGGTTATTGCTCGAGGAGTATAAGTTTGTTATCAAGTATGTAAGGGGAGCTGACAATGCAGCTGCAGATGCTTTGTCACGCATCCAAATTTCGAGTGAAGATTTGAAAGAAATGAATGAAAAGGTCATATCTGTTCTAACAAGAGCGCAAAGAAAGCGAATAAATAAAAAAAATTGCGCAAGATAAGAGCGACAACCCTACGGCGGATAAGGTTACCACCAACGATTGGACTGATCACCCAAAAGTCGTGGGAATACTTAAACAGCCGAAGGATTGCACTGAATTATTATTTGTAGACGAAAAAGAATGGAAAAAGATAGACAGAGTGAAAGAAAAGTTCTATTCTAACAAACGTATGACTGTGAATGCGATTATGAAGAGGATATTTTCTCAGAAAAAGATGACAGATAATTCGTCGAGTCAAATTAAACATTTATTAGACATTTATTAGAGAACTTTTGAATGTTTACATCATTTGAAAAATGTTAATGTGATAACTGACAATTGGGATCCACTTGTCATATTTGTTATTGTGCAAAAATTAGATCCAGACACACACAAGGACTGGGAGGAGCACGTGAGTACCAGTTGTCACGATCCAGAAAGTTTACCTTCACTCGAAATGTTTCGAAAATTTTTGGAAAACCGTTTTCGTACGCTGGAATTAATAGGACCTCAGAAACAAAAAACAAATACTATACGAGAAAAATCCTTTCATAGTTCAATTTCCGAGAAGGTCTGCGTCATGTGCAAAGAAGGCCACAAACTGTGTCATTGTAAAGAATTTAGCAAAATGCAACCAACAGAAAGAGGTGAATATGCAAAGAAGAATAATTTATGCTTTAACTGCTTAGCAGCGGGTCACTCCGCAACAAAATGTCGCATACCGTTGACTTGTCGCATCTGTCGCAAGCGTCATTATTCGCTCTTACATCAAGTAAGGCAAGAGGTCACATTGGGTCAAACGAGTAACTCACAACCAATGTCACAATCACATGTAAGTGTAGAGGAGCCAGTTGAAGTTAACATGATGATTGCTTCACATTTTACTGCAAAAAGCAATATAGCTCTCTTAGAAACGGCAGAAGTGATTATACGAAGCACGCAAGGGCATACAACTATTTTGAGGGCCCTTATCGACCAAAGCTCTCAAGCATCCTTTATAAGCGAAAGGGCAGCTCAACGCCTTAAGACGACACGACAACCAGTTAAAGGAAATGTAGTTGGCGTAGGATCTACAAGTGTTGCCATAAAACAAGTAGTGCAGTTGGAACTTCAATCACGATGTGATTCAACCTTTAGTCTACAAATACAAGCTTATGTGATGCCCAAGCAACTGACTACTAAGAACCTACCAAAACTATCATATCAACCAATTGGCCACATATAGAAGGACTCAACCTAGCAGATCCTAGATATCATACACCAGGTTCAATCGACTTACTTCTAGGTGTTAGAGAATACGCGCAAATATTACAACAAAAGCTTATAAAAGGTCCGCCAGGTACGCCGTGTGCTCAAAGAACCAACCTAGGCTGGATTTTGTTTGGAGATATAGATACAAATACAAGGGAAAATGACGTTTTAGTCCTACATCATCAAGTAGATGTTGAAGATTTATTGAAAAAATTGTGGGAAATAGATACAGATCCGAAAAGAAAACGTACTAAAGAGGAAAGACTTTGTGAAGAAATTTATGGAAAGACTTATACTAGAAGAGAAGATGGAAGATATGTAGTCAAGTTACCATTTAAAACAAAAATCCCCAAATCTACCGAAGGATCAACACGCCAAACAGCATTAAAAAGATTAACACAGTTAGAGAGAAGATTTCAAGGGTCACCACAGTTAAAAAGAGAAAACACCGAAGTTATTGAAGACTACAAAGGGTTAGGTCACATGGAAGAAGTACCAGGAAATGAAATACACACAAAAGGGTCTGTGTATCTGCCACATCACGCTGTCTTGCGTGAAGACAAGGAAACCACAAGAATGCGAGTAGTTTTTGATGCTTCGTGCAAGGGATCTAATGTAATTTCACTAAACGACGAGCTCTTAATGGGACCGGTCATTCAATAAGATCTTCGAAGTATAATCATGCGATGGCGATTACACTCTATTTGCTTCGCAGCAGACATTCAGAAAATGTATAGAATGATACTAGTAACCAAGGACGACAGAGATTATCAGAGAATCTTATGGAGAAGTGACACTTCGCAAGAAGTTCAGGATTACAGGCTACTGACGGTTACCTTCGGAACAACGTCAGCACCTTATCTGGCTGTAAGAACGCTAATGCAGCTGGCATTTGACGAAGGAGATAAATATCCAGAAGCTGCACAGATTCTTCGAGAAGACTTTTACGTAGACGACGTTTTATAAGGGTGGCGACACAGTAGAAGAAGTCATAAAAATCAGTCAACAACTAAAATGTCTACTAAAAAGTGGTTGCTTTGAACTCAAAAAATGGTCTTTCAACAGTGTCGAATTCATGAAGTCTATAGAACCAAGCGAAAGATCTTCCAAAGCACACGTAGATTTCAAAATGGATGGAACAATTAAAGCTTTAGGTATCCACTGGAACCTAGCCACTGATGAATTTTGCTATAACTTTCATCTCCCTGAAAGTTCATCAATTGTCACTAAAAGAACCGTCCTGTCAGACATCCAAAAAATATACGATCCTTTGGGATGGATTGCACCGAGTGTCATCATGGCGAAAATGTTTGTACAAAAATTATGGTTGGAAGGAGTTGCATGGGATGACAAAATAAGCTCCACCCTTGAAACAGAATGGTTGACTCTACGAGCAGACTTCCAGCGCATCAACGAAGTATCCATACCGAGATGGTTGCACACAATGAACTGTAACAAACAACAGATACAAATTCACGGTTTTTGCGACGCATCATCACGTGCATATGGAGCAGCCGTATATTGCAAAGTCGTGACACACAATGGCACTATAAAGACAGCACTCATTGCAGCGAGAACACGAGTGGCCCCTTTGAAAACCGTGACTTTGCCACGCTTGGAGCTTTGCGGAGCTGTTTTACTCTCCAAACTTCTTAAGCAAATCGGTCTGGCAATGAGAATACCATCAGTTCAAATATACGCGTGGACAGACTCGTCAATAGTTCTGTCATGGTTGTTCGGCGCACCGAATAGATGGAAACAATTTGTTGCTAACAGAGTTGTAGAAATAACAGATAATGTTAACAACAGTCAGTGGCACCATGTGTTATCTCTTGATAACCCCGCCGATATCGCATCTAGAGGCATGTTAGTGACGGAATTAACACAGTGTAAGTTGTGGTGGGAAGGGCCAGAATGGCTGTCTAGAGACAAAATAAGATTTGAAAGACCGAACATAGTACCAATAGATTTGGAAGCAAAAGAAACTATACTAGTAAATTTGAAGATAGAAAGTAAAGAACGAAATGAATTAACCTTGACAAATAAATTCAAAATTTTCAACACATTAAGTGAACTGTTAACAACAATAACATTATGTAAAAGATTCCTAAATTACAAGAAACAATCTGATGTCAGTGTTCCAATAACGACAAATGAATTAGAAGACGCATTGATTTCGTGCATTAAGATTGTTCAAAGAGAAGATTATGAAGGAGAAATAGAATATTTGAGAAAAAATAAAAAAATAAAAGGAAATAGTAAATTAAAAAGTTTGAATCCTTTCTTAGATGAAAACAATATTCTCAGGGTGGGCGGAAGGCTAAGACTTGCTAATTTAACAGAAAATAGTAAACATCCCATAATATTAAGCAATAAGAACAGTCTTACACCTTTAATCATAAGTGATGCACACAAAAGGACACTGCACGGAGGTGTACAGTTGATGCTGTGTTACATAAGATCAAGGTATTGGTTAGTAAGAGCAAAGGGCTTAGTCAAGAAACACATTCATAAATGTTTAGTATGCGCTAGACAAAGCGCCATTACTAGAACCCAAATAATGGGAGATCTACCACAAGTGCGAGTAACTCCAAGTCGAGCTTTTTTAGATAGTGGAGTCGACTTTACAGGCCCATTTCAAGTTCTCATGTCCAAAGGCAGAGGCGCTAAGACTCACAAGGCCTATATATCTATTTTCATCTGTATGGTTACCAAGGCCATACACCTAGAATTGGTGGGAGACATGACGTCAGAAGCATTTATTGGAGCATTTAAACGTTTTGTTGCAAGGAGAGGAAAATGTATTCATTTATACAGTGATCAGGGCAGAAATTTTGTTGGAGCAAACAAAGAATTAACGCAAGCGTGGAAGGAGGCTTGCATAGAATTTACTAGTCACATTGCAGAACGTCTTGTTTCCGAAGGCACACAATGGCATTTTATTCCTGCTTACAGTCCTAATTTCGGCGGCCTTTGGGAGGCAGGCGTTAAATCAATAAAATACCACCTTAAACGAATTTTGTCGACTAATTTAACGTTTGAAGAGATGACCACCCTTTTGTGCCAAATTGAGGCTTGTCTCAATTCTCGTCCTTTGTGTCCGGTGGATGAATCCGATACCGATCAAATTGAGCCTCTTACACCTGGACATTTTTTAATTGGAGAAGCCCCAGTTACTATTCCCTCCCCGAGTTTAAAGGAAGCTAAAGTGCATTATTTAACACGGTGGCAACATACACAAAAACTGTTGCATGATTTTTGGTCACGGTGGCAATCTGAATACCTTTCCAGACTACAACAGAGACCGAAGTGGTTAAAGCAAAGGAGGGATCTGGAGATAGGAGACATAGTGTTAATCAAGTCGGACAATCTCCCTCCGGGGAAATGGGCTCTAGGACGAGTGACAGACAAACACCCTGGCCCAGACGGACTGACTAGAATGTACAGTGTAAAAAGTGGTGATAGTGTTGTTAAGAGAACTATATCAAAATTGTGTTTACTACCTATTGATTCTCAACCATAAAATTTATGTTTATGTCGTGATTGTAAAAGCATGGAATAGGTTCACTTTTGTAAGAAATAGTGTAAACTCAATTTTTATCTTCTATTTTTTGGTAAAGGACTTACTAGTCCTTTGGTGGGCGGTATGTTAGGTTTATTTACTCGAACATACGTACATACACACATTTATATACAAACGGACATAATTATACTATACACAAATATTCACAGAACTCAAACATACATCAATGCATTATAACCGTACAAATAATAAATGCTCACAAACACATACATAACACGTATACTATACCTACTCCATGCTTAGCGTATTTAAAGGCTAATTGTTAATTTTATAAAGTCATTCAGAATAAATCGTTACTAAAGAACACACGCCTCTTTCTGTCAATTTCAAGTAAATAGAATAGTCAACCTTAACTACAGCAACAGTGTGAGTCAAACCAAGACGCAGAGAGCGCCATTGAGAATAGCGTCCCACCAAACAACCATCGCAGAGACGCAATGCTGCAGAACGCAACAAGCATCAATACGACTATCGTCGGGCTTACACCATTCCAAGGTCCCCCATACATCCCAGCAGACATCACCACCCGTATACCTCCATCGACCAGAGCACACCCGTAGATCCATCACAAGACGCAATACCGCCAGTAGCAGTAAGCATCAATGCAACTATCATACGGATGGCGCCCCCTCACAACACACCCAACATGATCCCTATCGACTTTGGTAACAAAGTTAGTATTGTTGTTATATAAAAATATCACCAACGTATCATAGTAGCACGCTACTAAGACGCCAATGAACAAAACTCCACGTATCATAGCGGTAATGCACTAAGACATGAAACTGAGTATGCCTGTTACACTTAAAAGTGCTACCAAACACACTCATCATCCCCATCCGAAAGATAGACGACGCATCGCTATGCGCTACGACGCCGCCCACAAACGGTATGGGTGTGCGATGTCCACGGGAAAGCCGTATTGCTACAACAAACCCGCTTACCACCGACACTAAGATGTTAATTGTATACCTCCATCGACCAGAACCACAAGAATGCGTCGAATCAGGCGCAGCACACCCGCAGATCCATCACAAGACGCAATACCGCAAGTAGCAGTAAACATCAATGCAACTATCATACGGGCGGCGCACCCTCACAACACACCCACATGACTCCTATCGATTTTGGTAACAAAGTTATTATCGTTGTTATATAAAAAATATATAGGGGGATATAGGGGGATAAGTCGCTCGCGTCCGTAGGCTTTGACCACCTAATCCTAGGCCCACCCTACACGTGTCCCCCGGGTGGTGCTAAATGAGCGACAAGCCGATAGCACAGACTCGGCTCCTCGCCGTGGTAGCGGCGTTAAATATACCACCCTATTCGCACCATGAGGAATGAAATTAAAGAAATGGCCCCGAGTTCCCGGCGCCCCTTTAATGGGGCAGGGGTGCGAAGAATCTCCGGGAGGAAAACCGGCGACGAGGCTCGCCACCCGTCACGTTCTGTCTCCCGGAGGGGCGAAAAGTGGATTGCAGAGGCCCGTCTGGCTACGTTGAATGTATGTGGAGCAATGAATGGTAAAATGGATGAAGTATGCGAGGTGATGTATGATAGAGGAATAGATTTGTTATGTGTAAATGAGACGAAACGGAAGGGGAAGGATGTCACTACACATGGCATGTATACCGCATACTGGTCTGGTGTAGACGAGCTCGAGCGGGCATGCCAGGGAGTAGGTATCATCCTATCAGAAAGAATGGCGCAATGTGTGAAAGAGTATGAATGTGTAAGCCCAAGACTGCTATGGATACGATTGAAAGTGGGCTTAAAGAAGTTGTTTGTGCTAGGGGTCTACGCCCCAGACATGTCTAAGCCCACTCATATCCGAGAGCAGTTTTGGGAAATGGTAAGGATGGTTTTAATGAAATGTAAGGGAAATGAAAATGTTGTTATGCTAGGAGATTTTAATGGAAGAGTTGGGGTGAGGAGGCTTGGTTATGAAAGGATATTGGGAACGTTTGGTGATGAAAGTATAAATGAGAATGGTGAAAGCCTCCTCACTGTATGTATGGAAAAGAATCTTTTTGTGACGAACACTTTCTTTCGCCACAAGAGGATTCACATGTACACTTGGGAAAGAGGTGATGATAGAAGCATGATAGATTTCATAATTGTGGATGAAAGATTGAGGGGCGTAGTGGTGGATACAAGGGTTTACCGAGGGTCAAACGTAGGAACGGATCATTTTTTGGTTTTATGCCGAATTAATGGTCTATTCAGGCGGTGGCGCCATCGGTCATCTGTGTCTACCACTGCGTTACAGCGTATTAGAACAGAAAGATTACAAGATGAAGGTGAGAAAAACAAGTTTAAATGTAGACTGAAAGAAAACGTAAGTGGTTTGGATGAATTATGTATGAATGAGTTAGACTTGGAGAATGTATGGCAAAATGTTAAGAAAGGTTTAGTAGATGCAGCTACCGAAGTATGTGGTGTTAGTAAAAGAAAGAATGAAAGGAAAAATAATACGTTATGGTGGGATGTATTCTCAGAATCCCGAAACCTTTCAGCTCGAGTTACGTAACCGCTTCCAGTGCCTAGAAGATTGCAATGCAGTGGACGATATGAACGACAAGCTCGTGGAAACTGTCCATGCGGTCGGAGCTAAGTTCTGCAAGACCCGCCGCAGAAGAACACAAAAACTCTCCGATCACACTCTTAATCTCATGGCTGTTAGACGGGAGATGAGGCTGCAATCGTCAACAGATTTGACAGCATACAGGCAACTGAACAGACAGATCTCCAAATGCATGCGGCGAGACTTACGCAACTTTAATACTTCTCGTATTAAAGAAGCGATCGAGCGGAACCAGGGCTCCAAAGTCTTTGCCAGAGATCTGTCTGCCAGAAAGAGCCAACTGTCAAAGCTGAAGACTGAGTGTGGCAACATCGTTTCCGGGACACCTGAGATTTTGAGTGAGATTGAGAGGTTCTATGGGCAGCTGTACACATCATCGTTGGAGCCACACGCAAGTGTGAGTAACGATCCAAGAGCAAGTCTTATCCGACACTATTCCGATGATATCCCGGACGTCAGTCTAAGCGAGATTAGAATGGCTCTCCAGCACCTTAAAAACGGCAGGGCCCCAGGCGAGGATGGAATTACAGCGGAGCTTCTGAAAGCGGGTGGAACACCGGTACTTGTAGTCCTTCAGAAGCTCTTCAATTCCGTCCTCCATGGTGGCACTACTCCAGAGGCGTGGAGCAGAAGTGCGGTGGTCTTGTTCTTTAAGAAAGGCGACAACGCTCTCTTAAAGAACTACAGACCGATTTCCCTTCTGAGCCGCGTCTACGTGCTGTTTTCGAGAGTCATTACGAATCGTCTCGCACGCAGACTTGACGACTTCCAGCCTCCCGAACAAGCCGGTTTCCGAAAAGGCTTCAGTACCATAGACCACATACATACCCTGCGGCAGATTGTACAGAAGACTGAAGAGTACAATCTGCCACTTTGCCTGGCGTATGTGGACTATGAGAAAGCCTTTGATTCCGTCGAAATTTGGGCGGTGCTACAGTCCCTTCAGCGGTGCCAAGTTGACTGTCGGTATATCGAAGTGCTGAAGTGTTTGTACAGTAGGGCTACGATGGCTATCCGAGTACAGAACCAGAGCTCGAAACGTATCCAACTGCAGAGAGGTGTAAGACAGGGTGACGTTATATCCCCGAAACTCTTCACCGCTGCATTGGAAGACGTTTTCAAGCTACTGGACTGGAAAGGATACGGTATTGACATCAATGGCGAGTACATCACTCACCTTCGATTTGCCGACGATATAGTCCTTATGGCAGAATCGCTGGAGGACTTAAGCACTATGCTCAATGACCTCAATAGTGCCTCCCAACGGATAGGTCTTAAGATGAACATGTTGACGAGTACGTTTACCTGGGACAAATAGTCCGACTAGGTAAGTCCAACTTCGACCGAGAGGTCAATCGACGGATTCAACTCGGCTGGGCAGCGTTCGGGAAATTACGACATATCTTTTCGTCAGGTATACCTCAATCTCTAAAAACTAGATTGTACAACCAGTGCGTGTTGCCAGTGATGACTTATGGATCTGAGACGTGGTCCTTCACTGCTGGCCGTATGAGGACGCTTAAGGTCGCTCAGCGAGCTATGGAGAGGGCTATGCTCGGAGTTTCTCTGCGTGATAGACTCAGAAATGAGGATATCCGCAGTAAAACCAGAGTGACCGACATAGCCCAGCGGATTAGTAAGCTGAAGTGGCAATGGGCCGGCCATATAGCTCGAAGAACCGATAACCGATGGGGAAGAAAGGTTCTCGAGTGGCAGCCTCGTACCGGTAGGCGTAGTGTAGGGCGACCCCCCACTAGATGGAGTGACGACCTGGTAAGATATGCAGGAAGTCGATGGATGCAGGTGGCTCAGGACCGTGCTTTGTGGCATTACTTGGGGGAGGCCTATGTTCAGCAGTGGACTTGTGAAAGGCTGTAATGATGATGATGATGATGATGATGGTGGGATGATGAGATACGTACGGAAGTTGAAGCAAAGAAGAGAGCATGGCTAGATTTACTAGCAACTAAGGCTGGTAATTCTAGCGGTACGAATGATGATTTTGAAAGAAAAAAGGCAGTCTTTAGACATCTAAATAAAAGAGTAAAAGAAGTAGTTGAAAGGAAAATGCAAGAAAGAACGGATAAAAATGATAGAAGAATATCGGATAACTTCCAGGCAAATATTAAAATGTTCTGGAAACTCGTAAGAACTGCCAGGGGATGTTCAAAACAGCCTAAAATGAATGCTATAAGAGATGAGAATGGCTATATTCTGAATGATGAAGTTTTGAGTTTAAAGAGATGGAAGGAATATTTTGAAAGCATGTTTATGAGTGAGGAGACAACGTATGAACTGAATGAAATAGGAACTCCGAAAGAAGAGGAAGGAGGTAGCGAGATAAGTATAGATGAAATAATGAAAGCAATGAAAAGCATGAAAGCAGGTAAGGCTGCTGGATATGATAGAGTTTCACTCGAAATGCTGAGGGCTGGAGAGGAAGTGGTGGCAGGCCTGCTGCACACCTTGTTTAATTTATGCTGGGAACTGAAACGGGTACCGGGAGACTGGTGCAAAGCCGTGATAGTCCCAGTATATAAGGGAAAAGGGTCGCAGCAGGACTGTAAAAACTACCGCGGTATCAGCCTTCTTAGCATCGTGGGAAAACTGTATGCCAAGGTACTAATTGAAAGGGTCATGAAAGAAACCGATGGAAAAATTTGGGATGTGCAAGCGGGATTTAGAAAGGGAATGGGATGTACAGATCAAGTCTTCTCCATGCGCATGATCGCGGAGAAGATTTTGGCCAAAAACCAAAAGGTTTTTTGTGCGTTCATGGACTTGGAGAAGGCCTATGACAGAGTGGATAGGAATGTGCTATGGCAAACACTGAACTCATTTGGGTTGAGCGCTGGCTTGATACAGGCATTGGAGTCTCTTTATAGGGACTCTAGTGCTTGTGTTAGGATCAACGGGGTCTACTCGGACTGGTTTGGCATCCATAAAGGTGTCAGACAGGGCTGTGTGGCTTCCCCGTGGTTGTTCGACCTATTTATGGACAGTTGTTTGCAAAATTTGAAAGTTGAAGAATGCGGATTAAGAATGGGTGAGTTAACCATCAAATGCCTTTTGTACGCCGATGATCAAGTTATTCTTGCGTCGTCGGCGGCTGAGTTGCAAATGATGGTTACATTAATGAACAGATCATTAAAAGAAAGGGGTATGAAAGTGAACGCAAGTAAGACGAAAATTATGGTTTTTGAAAGAGATGAAAGTAAAACGATATGTGAAATAAGAATAGAAGGGGAGTTGATCGAGCAAGTAGATGAGTTTGTATATTTGGGGTGCGTATTTAGCAGGGATGGGAGATATGATAAGGATATAGAACGACGAGTGAACGCAGGAAACAGAGTAAATGGGGCCCTGCACTCTATTGTGAAGAGTCAAAATGTGTCAAAAAAGGCACGTATGGCAATTCACAATGCTGTGTTGGTCCCTACTTTAACGTATGGTAGTGAAAGTTGGGTATGGCAGAAGAAGCACGAGAGTAGAATAAATGCAGTAGAAATGCGGTCGTTAAGGAGTATGTTAGGGCTGAATCTGAATGACAGGGTGAAAAATTGTGTGATAAGAGAAGAGTGTGGTTTGCAAGATGATGTTGTGACCAGGATTAAGAAAGGAATGCTTCGGTGGTTTGGTCATGTGGAAAGAATGGATGAGGAAAGAGTGACAAAGAAAATTTATGTTGCAGAAGTGAATAGCAGAGTCGGAAAGGGACGTCCTAGGCGAAAATTTATCGACCAAATTGGCGATTTATTGAAAACGGGCCAAATTAGGAGTACCCTTAACCGACGAGCATGCATGCGTAGGTGTATGGATGTGAAGGAGGCGAGAGAGGTGTGTCAGGATCGTGCCAAATGGAAGTCTGTAGTCTCTGCCTACCCCTCTGGGTGACAGGCGTGAGTGTTTATGTTATGTATGTATAAAAAATATCACCAACGTATCATAGTAGCACACTACTAAGACGCCAATGAACAAAACTCCACGTATCATAGCGCTAATGCACTAAGACATGAAGTTGAGTATGCCTGTTACACTTAAAAGTGCTACCAAACACACTCATCATCCCAATCCGAAAGATAGACGACACATCGCTATGCGCAACGACGTCGCCCACAAACGGTATGGATGTGCGATGTCCACGGGAAAGCCGTATTGCTACAACAAACCCGCTTACCACCGGCACTAAGATGATATGTCTAGGACACATCGGTTAGCGAGTCCAAGTTTACCTCGGACCAATTGCTCGTGAAGCAGCACACACGCCACCATAATATTCCTTCTTTTCAAGTCCCTAATAAGGACTAGTCATTTTGCTACAGTATTAGGAGCAGTCAGTCACCCGACCACCCCATACATTGCTTATGCATCAAGGAGACCTCCTATAATATTGCTTTTGTATCATAGACCTTACTTTCATAAGTCATGTATATATAGTTGAAATTTACTTCACTATCCAAGTATCTACATGCTTACAGCCCTATATATTATGTCTTGTAGTTAAAATATTTTAAGTTATAATAACACTAAACATTGAAATTAAAACTTTGTTGTCTAACAAGATTTTTAACTGAGTAGAACACGATCGCATTTTTGTTAGGAATCGTATTTCAGGATTATTTGTTATGGCCTTGCTAGTTGTATGCGTTGAGCATCGCAGAAATCACACAGGTACGAAAATATGGTCAGTCGATCGTAGTTAGAATAGGTACTTCACCTAAGTAACTTAATTAACATTTGGCAATGTATTTTTAGTCTTTATTGTTAGCCCTTAGTAACCACGAAAAGTCCGCCATGGAAGAGGAAGAGGAAAAGATGCAAAGTAACATGGACACTCGCGCGCAGCGATGTAATTTTATTTAGCTTGCGTGCGCGATTTATCTGATTAATAATAATGTAGGCTGTTAAACGTCGACAAGCAGTCGACATCAAAGTAGTGCAACTCCTGTACGTAGTACTATTATTTATTCTGTGCTGTTACTGTGATATCTATATGACTAATTATTTATTTAATTGCTGTTTTAAACTGCTAGGAGTTGAGTTAAATTAAAACTTGCAAAAAACTAAAGTAAATTTATTAAACGTTTTAAACAATGCGGCAGTCTTACAAACTATCACTAATCTAATGCCTAATGGGACCTAATAGGGAGCCTGAGGGGTCTTCTTGCTTGTTGTTGTTCTCTTGAGCGCTGTCCTGCCGCGAATGTCGTACGCCGGCCGGGAGCCCTTCTATCATTCCCACCGACGGGGTCGCGTTAGCGCTGAGTAGAATGTTAGGTTTAGCATGATCGTGTTTGATGCCTGTGTCGTAATAGGTTTTGGAGAGCCTGATGAATTGACCCTGGTCTCTGAGGAAGACAGGGGGCAGGATCTGTTTCTAGAAAAATTCTTTGGTATCATAATAACCCTTCTTGAACAATTTTTCTTTAACAAAACATTTAAACTTGTTTAATGACAAATTTTGTACATTTTTTGGGATTTTGTGGTAAAAGCGTTTTAAAATTGCCACATAAATTAATTACTAATTCTGTGGAGTCTAGTAACTGGCATTACAAGCTTATGTTTGTTCCTAGTGTTTAAAGTATGAACATCTTTATTCTTATGAAAGCTATTTATTTTTTAATGTACATACATTATGTTTACATAAATATATTGCGATGCCAAAGTTAATATGTTTATTTTTTTAATTTTTCTCTCAGGGAATCTTTACAATTTAAGTTATAAATTGCCAGTAGGCTCTCTTTTGCAAAACAAATATGACTTCAATGTCAGTCGCATTACCCCATAGTAAGATTCCATAAAACATTACGCTGTGAAAGTAACTAAAATAAACTGATCTAACTGTCTCAACATTGGTGAGAAAGTAACAGAAAAAGAAACTTTTTTATTCAATATGTATTATAAATAATACTTATTGAGTCATTTTTTTTTCGTTTACCACTGGTTTGCAAAAAAAACCTCTGTCCTCAGAAGAAACAGCAAGAAACCCAGCGGGATTTTTTTTAAATTAATAGCTTACAATCATTTATGTTACAATTTACAACATGAAACAAATTAGAAATAGCTTGGTAGCGATTATCCTTCTCAAGTGTTATTATCATAATCGTAAATTCCTTAATATTATAATTAATGTTTAATGATTTAGTTTCTAAGTGCGATAATAGATGGCGCTTGCTGTATGTTGCTTCACACGGTGTAAAGGTTTTTCGATTTAATGACCCTCGGGTTCATACGGCTCACAAAAAAAGAAAACTAATTGGTTTGTTAGCACTGTATATTGAAGTTTAATTTCAAATACATACCTACCTCGAACTACCTCGTCATACCTATGTACTGGATTATACATAGTGTTGGTCCTTCGAGCCGGATGTGGATCGGTCGGTTAGTTTGGCAAGTTGTTCAGTTTTTGGAAGAAGTTTTGGCTGGGCAAGTGGATCGCTTGCGCAAACTAGCCAAGTTCAGCAGCAGTGGTGGCAAGGAGGCCACTACCTACTGCAGACAGTGCCGGGAGTGACGGTGCCTGTCAGGAAGCAAAGCGGAACAACTACGAGCGAGAAAGGGGAGTGCGGGGCGCAACGCGCCTTGTACGTCATCAACTACAGTCTATTGAGGTGATACCAGTGTAACGATCTCCCCCCTCTATATGAAAATATTATAATATTAAAAATATCCCCTTTTCAATAACATTATATATATTATACGTGACCAGGATTAATAAAATATGTTTTGATCTTCCTAAATGATCTTTCAAAAGGTTTATTAATAGGCCGTTTTTAATATTTTGGCGTGATCGACTTAGTTAGGACCCTTATTTACGTTGTGTTTGTTCAGTAACTTAGTTCTTTTAGGTGTCTTTTGGAAGAATGAATATTCACTAGGGTAATTGAAAGCTGTTGGTAGTGCCTTATAAGCTAAGTGAACCCCGTTCACGAAGACAGGGCTCGAAAAAGGTTAAGAACATAAAACGTCTTTATTCCACTTGTATCAGGTTGACATTATTAATTTATTATTATTTATCCCTTCCCGCTTGGAAAAGGCTCACAATATATTTATACAAAAATACCCGATACAAGGGCTTCGCTCTCCTACATTTATTTAAAAAAAAATGTAGGGGAGGTACACGGCCCCACACACGCCGTGCACGGTGAGCGCCAACCATTTTGATGCACTCCCCCCGCAGGGAACGCTAATTTGGGAACTGGACCGTAGTCCACAGCAAAATAACTGGCGAACCAGTAAAAGAGGCTTGGCCCCTTGTTAGTGCGTAAGCACAAACATCGACCGAAGTCGCGCATGTCAATGCGTGTAAACGCCATACAGAATACGAACGAATCCAGCCACAGTGAATGTACGTCACGCGGTTTAGGCAAATAGGCACACTGGCCGTAAACCCTCCGTGAGCGCCACCACGTGCCAGACCGCCGCTCCTCCAGACGTGATGTAAGTGTATGGCATCACCACCAATTGCATGATCAGCACGGCTACTAGCCGCAGAGCGTGTCATGAGTCTACCGCTCACCTCAAGGGAATGGGGTCCCACGTTGTGCGGCTTTCGGCCGCAGCCTTGAGAGTCTCCTCAGATCCTCCCGCCAGCTACCACCCGCATGAGGTCGACACATATGCTCCACCAACCAATACAACGGCAGATATAGCCAAAAGGCAGTTATAAGATAAGAGTAATAATTCGCCATCAGAAAGGGTTTGTGTCACTGACGTTGAGTAAATGCATTTTAGATCATGTTTGTCTCACCCACCAACAAGTTGCCTTCAATCATTCAAAGGTGGGAAAGTTACAGAGTTATAATATTATGTTGTTATATAAAACATCGTGGAGGGCAGACAGTCTGCAGCCCCGCAATGAAGGGACCCGACTTGGGCAAAGCTACTTAGGTGTGTGTTAGGTTTATTTACTCGAACATACGTACATACACACATTTATATACAAACGGACATAATTATACTATACACAAATATTCACAGAACTCAAACATACATCAATGCATTATAACCGTACAAATAATAAATGCTCACAAACACATACATAACACGTATACTATACCTACTCCATGCTTAGCGTATTTAAAGGCTAATTGTTAATTTTATAAAGTCAGTCAGAATAAATCGTTACTAAAGAACACACGCCTCTTTCTGTCAATTTCAAGTAAATAGAATAGTCAACCTTAACTACAGCAACATATGGTCCATTTTCGAGCCGAATAGAAGCGATCGGAGATCGGTCGACGACGTTGCCGCGAGAACAAAGACTGCATTCAATTAGAATTACGGCGGCCGAGTTATTGAAAAACAACACTGTTTTGCAAGATTTGTGTTTTATTACTTTAGTTTTGGTAAATAATATAATCGTGGTGTACAATGACAACAGAAGTTTTAAAAGCATTAAGTATTGTGGAAGACATTGCACAAATATTAAGGAAGACTCAAGTGAATTTAAAAAAATGTCCTAAAGCAAGATTAACTCCTATTTATGCGCAAGCGCGTCTTAAGTGTGTTGAGGAATATTGGACGGATTACAGAAAGACTTATGGTGATATAATTAGTCTCATCCCCAGAGAGAAAAGAGATCGGGTGCCGTAATTTGCAAAGGAGGAGTTTTATGAACACGAAGAGTTATATGTTACTTTAAAGGCGGAGCTACAAGATTTGATAACTTCTCAACCTATCAATACATCCATACCAATTATGAGTGAATGTCAACAACCACGCGTCGTGTTACCCAATATACAAATACCAACTTTTAGTGGGCAATATGAAGATTGGTCATCATTTTACGATTTGTTTAATACTCTCGTCCACAATAACGGGTCATTGAGCAATGTCCAACGACTCCATTATTTGAAGACAAGCCTTACAGGGGAAGCCGCTTTGGTTTTGAAGCACATACAGGTAACGGAGTCTAATTACGAGCAGGCATGGAATTTATTGAAAGGTCGATACGCTAACAAACGTATGACTGTGAATGCGATTATGAAGAGGTTATTTTCTCAGAAAAAGATGACAGATAATTCGTCGAGTCAAATTAAACATTTATTAGACATTTATTAGAGAACTTTTGAATGTTTACATCATTTGAAAAATGTTAATGTGATAACTGACAATTGGGATCCACTTGTCATATTTGTTATTGTGCAAAAATTAGATCCAGACACACACAAGGACTGGGAGGAGCACGTGAGTACCAGTTGTCACGATCCAGAAAGTTTACCTTCACTCGAAATGTTTCGAAAATTTTTGGAAAACCGTTTTCGTACGCTGGAATTAATAGAACCTCAGAAACAAAAAACAAATACTATACGAGAAAAATCCTTTCATAGTTCAATTTCCGAGAAGGTCTGCGTCATGTGCAAAGAAGGCCACAAACTGTGTCATTGTAAAGAATTTAGCAAAATGCAACCAACAGAAAGAGGTGAATATGCAAAGAAGAATAATTTATGCTTTAACTGCTTAGCAGCGGGTCACTCCGCAACAAAATGTCGCATACCGTTGACTTGTCGCATCTGTCGCAAGCGTCATCATTCGCTCTTACATCAAGCAAGGCAAGAGGTCACATTGTGTCAAACGAGTAACTCACAACCAATGTCACAATCACATGTAAGTGTAGAGGAGCCAGTTGAAGTTAACATGATGATTGCTTCACATTTTACTGCAAAAAGCAATATAGCTCTCTTAGCAACGGCAGAAGTGATTATACGAAGCACGCAAGGGCATACAACTATTTTGAGGGCCCTTATCGACCAAGGCTCTCAAGCATCCTTTATAAGCGAAAGGGCAGCTCAACGCCTTAAGACGACACGACAACCAGTTAAAGGAAATGTAGTTGGCGTAGGATCTACAAGTGTTGCCATAAAACAAGTAGTGCAGTTGGAACTTCAATCACGATGTGATTCAACCTTTAGTCTACAAATACAAGCTTATGTGATGCCCAAGCAACTGACTACTAAGAACCTACCAAAACTATCATATCAACCAATTGGCCACATATAGAAGGACTCAACCTGGCAGATCCTAGATATCATACACCAGGTTCAATCGACTTACTTCTAGGTGTTAGAGAATACGCGCAAATATTACAACAAAAGCTTATAAAAGGTCCGCCAGGTACGCCGTGTGCTCAAAGAACCAACCTAGGCTGGATTTTGTTTGGAGATATAGATACAAATACAAGGGAGAATGACGTTTTAGTCCTACATCATCAAGTAGATGTTGAAGATTTACTGAAAAAATTGTGGGAAATAGATACAGATCCGAAAAGAAAACGTACTAAAGAGGAAAGACTTTCTGAAGAAATTTATGGAAAGACTTATACTAGAAGAGAAGATGGAAGATATATAGTCAAGTTACCATTTAAAACAAAAATCCCGAAATCTACCGAAGGATCAACACGCCAAACAGCATTAAAAAGATTAACACAGTTAGAGAGAAGATTTCAAGGGTCACCACAGTTAAAAAGAGAAAACACCGAAGTTATTGAAGACTACAAAGAGTTAGGTCACATGGAAGAAGTACCAGGAAATGAAATACACACAAAAGGGTCTGTGTATCTGCCACATCACGCTGTCTTGCGTGAAGACAAGGAAACCACAAGAATGCGAGTAGTTTTTGATGCTTCGTGCAAGGGATCTAATGTAATTTCACTAAACGACGAGCTCTTAATGGGACCGGTCATTCAAGAAGATCTTCGAAGTATAATCATGCGATGGCGATTACACTCTATTTGCTTCGCAGCAGACATTCAGAAAATGTATAGAATGATACTAGTAACCAAGGACGACAGAGATTATCAGAGAATCTTATGGAGAAGTGACACTTCGCAAGAAGTTCAGGATTACAGGCTACTGACGGTTACCTTCGGAACAACGTCAGCACCTTATCTGGCTGTAAGAACGCTAATGCAGCTGGCATTTGACGAAGGAGATAAATATCCAGAAGCTGCACAGATTCTTCGAGAAGACTTTTACGTAGACGACGTTTTATAAGGGTGGCGACACAGTAGAAGAAGTCATAAAAATCAGTCAACAACTAAAATGTCTACTAAAAAGTGGTTGCTTTGAACTCAAAAAATGGTCTTTCAACAGTGTCGAATTCATGAAGTCTATAGAACCAAGCGAAAGATCTTCCAAAGCACACGTAGATTTCAAAATGGATGGAACAATTAAAGCTTTAGGTATCCACTGGAACCTAGCCACTGATGAATTTTGCTATAACTTTCATCTCCCTGAAAGTTCATCAATTGTCACTAAAAGAACCGTCCTGTCAGACATCCAAAAAATATACGATCCTTTGGGATGGATTGCACCGAGTGTCATCATGGCGAAAATGTTTGTACAAAAATTATGGTTGGAAGGAGTTGCATGGGATGACAAAATAAGCTCCACCCTTGAAACAGAATGGTTGACTCTACGAGCAGACTTCCAGCGCATCAACGAAGTATCCATACCGAGATGGTTGCACACAATGAACTGTAACAAACAACAGATACAAATTCACGGTTTTTGCGACGCATCATCACGTGCATATGGAGCAGCCGTATATTGCAAAGTCGTGACACACAATGGCACTATAAAGACAGCACTCATTGCAGCGAGAACACGAGTGGCCCCTTTGAAAACCGTGACTTTGCCACGCTTGGAGCTTTGCGGAGCTGTTTTACTCTCCAAACTTCTTAAGCAAATCGGTCTGGCAATGAGAATACCATCAGTTCAAATATACGCGTGGACAGACTCGTCAATAGTTCTGTCATGGTTGTTCGGCGCACCGAATAGATGGAAACAATTTGTTGCTAACAGAGTTGTAGAAATAACAGATAATGTTAACAACAGTCAGTGGCACCATGTGTTATCTCTTGATAACCCCGCCGATATCGCATCTAGAGGCATGTTAGTGACGGAATTAACACAGTGTAAGTTGTGGTGGGAAGGGCCAGAATGGCTGTCTAGAGACAAAATAAGATTTGAAAGACCGAACATAGTACCAATAGATTTGGAAGCAAAAGAAACTATACTAGTAAATTTGAAGATAGAAAGTAAAGAACGAAATGAATTAACCTTGACAAATAAATTCAAAATTTTCAACACATTAAGTGAACTGTTAACAACAATAACATTATGTAAAAGATTCCTAAATTACAAGAAACAATCTGATGTCAGTGTTCCAATAACGACAAATGAATTAGAAGACGCATTGATTTCGTGCATTAAGATTGTTCAAAGAGAAGATTATGAAGGAGAAATAGAATATTTGAGAAAAAATAAAAAAATAAAAGGAAATAGTAAATTAAAAAGTTTGAATCCTTTCTTAGATGAAAACAATATTCTCAGGGTGGGCGGAAGGCTAAGACTTGCTAATTTAACAGAAAATAGTAAACATCCCATAATATTAAGCAATAAGAACAGTCTTACACCTTTAATCATAAGTGATGCACACAAAAGGACACTGCACGGAGGTGTACAGTTGATGCTGTGTTACATAAGATCAAGGTATTGGTTAGTAAGAGCAAAGGGCTTAGTCAAGAAACACATTCATAAATGTTTAGTATGCGCTAGACAAAGCGCCATTACTAGAACCCAAATAATGGGAGATCTACCACAAGTGCGAGTAACTCCAAGTCGAGCTTTTTTAGATAGTGGAGTCGACTTTACAGGCCCATTTCAAGTTCTCATGTCCAAAGGCAGAGGCGCTAAGACTCACAAGGCCTATATATCTATTTTCATCTGTATGGTTACCAAGGCCATACACCTAGAATTGGTGGGAGACATGACGTCAGAAGCATTTATTGGAGCATTTAAACGTTTTGTTGCAAGGAGAGGAAAATGTATTCATTTATACAGTGATCAGGGCAGAAATTTCGTTGGAGCAAACAAAGAATTAACGCAAGCGTGGAAGGAGGCTTGCATAGAATTTACTAGTCACATTGCAGAACGTCTTGTTTCCGAAGGCACACAATGGCATTTTATTCCTGCTTACAGTCCTAATTTCGGCGGCCTTTGGGAGGCAGGCGTTAAATCAATAAAATACCACCTTAAACGAATTTTGTCGACTAATTTAACGTTTGAAGAGATGACCACCCTTTTGTGCCAAATTGAGGCTTGTCTCAATTCTTGTCCTTTGTGTCCGGTGGATGAATCCGATACCGATCAAATTGAGCCTCTTACACCTGGACATTTTTTAATTGGAGAAGCCCCAGTTACAATTCCCTCCCCGAGTTTAAAGGAAGCTAAAGTGCATTATTTAACACGGTGACAACATACACAAAAACTGTTGCATGATTTTTGGTCACGGTGGCAATCTGAATACCTTTCCAGACTACAACAGAGACCGAAGTGGTTAAAGCAAAGGAGGGATCTGGAGATAGGAGACATAGTGTTAATCAAGTCGGACAATCTCCCTCCGGGGAAATGGGCTCTAGGACGAGTGACAGACAAACACCCTGGCCCAGACGGACTGACTAGAGTGTACAGTGTAAAAAGTGGTGATAGTGTTGTTAAGAGAACTATATCAAAATTGTGTTTACTACCTATTGATTCTCAACCATAAAATTTATGTTTATGTCGTGATTGTAAAAGCATGGAATAGGTTCACTTTTATAAGAAATAGTGTAAACTCAATTTTTATCTTCTATTTTTTGGTAAAGGACTTACTAGTCCTTTGGTGGGCGGTATGTTAGGTTTATTTACTCGAACATACGTAAATACACACATTTATATACAAACGGACATAATTATACTATACACAAGTATTCACAGAACTCAAACATACATCAATGCATTATAAACGTACATAAAATAAATGCTCACAAACACATACATAACACGTATACTATACCTACTCCATGCTTAGCGTATTTAAAGGCTAATTGTTAATTTTATAAAGTCAGTCAGAATAAATCGTTACTAAAGAACACACGCCTCTTTCTGTCAATTTCAAGTAAATAGAATAGTCAACCTTAACTACAGCAACAGTGTGAGTCAAACCAAGACGCAGAGAGCGCCATTGGGAATAGCGTCCCACCAAACAACCATCGCAGAGACGCAATGCTGCAGAACGCAACAAGCATCAATACGACTATCGTCGGGCTTACACCATTCCAAGGTCCCCCATACATCCCAGCAGACATCACCACCCGTATACCTCCATCGACCAGAGCACACCCGTAGATCCATCACAAGACGCAATACCGCCAGTAGCAGTAAGCATCAATGCAACTATCATACGGATGGCGCCCCCTCACAACACACCCAACATGATCCCTATCGACTTTGGTAACAAAGTTAGTATTGTTGTTATATAAAAATATCACCAACGTATCATAGTAGCACGCTACTAAGACGCCAATGAACAAAACTCCACGTATCATAGCGGTAATGCACTAAGACATGAATCTGAGTATGCCTGTTACACTTAAAAGTGCTACCAAACACACTCATCATCCCCATCCGAAAGATAGACGACGCATCGCTATGCGCTACGACGCCGCCCACAAACGGTATGGGTGTGCGATGTCCACGGGAAAGCCCTATTGCTACAACAAACCCGCTTACCACCGACACTAAGATGTTAATTGTATACCTCCTTCGACCAGAACCACAAGAATGCGTCGAATCAGGCGCAGCACACCCGCAGATCCATCACAAGACGCAATACCGCAAGTAGCAGTAAACATCAATGCAACTATCATACGGGCGGCGCACCCTCACAACACACCCACATGACTCCTATCGATTTTGGTAACAAAGTTATTATCGTTGTTATCCTATACTATTAAACGAGCAATTCTTGTATATAAATATATATATATATATATATATATATATATATATATATATATATATATATATATATATATATATATATATATATAATCGGGATCTCGGAAACGGCTCCAACGATTTTCATAAAATTTAGTGTCCAGGGAGTTTCGGGGATAATAAATCGATCTAGCTAGGATTTATTTTTAGAAAATGTCTTTTTGTCCGTGTTTTTAGGCAATGAAAAACTGCTACAATATCGTTAGAATAAGAAGGTAAATTTTGACGAATTGTTAGTGATTATAATTAGCTTAATTGGTATAATGGTCGGTCACAGAATCTTAAAACCCCGGTTCGAGCCCAGACCGACCAACCGACTTTTTTAAATTTTTTTTCATGTTCTTTTTTTTTGAGAAAATCTATTTTTTCGAGCCCTTTTTTAGTATTTTTTAAAAACACGAAAATTTAAAATAAACTAATTGCACTCATGATTTTTTATTCAAATAACCAGTTCCGTTTTTTCTGTTATGTCACTAAGATCAAAAAATATTATTTATATTTCATCAGTATGTAATTTGTATCTAAATATAATTTCCAAAACACATGAATTAAAAAAATCGAGCGAAAAATACCGAGCAAAGCTCGGTCAACCAGGTACTATAAAAAATATCACCAACGTATCATAGTAGCACACTACTAAGACGCCAATGAACAAAACTCCACGTATCATAGCGCTAATGCACTAAGACATGAAGTTGAGTATGCCTGTTACACTTAAAAGTGCTACCAAACACACTCATCATCCCAATCCGAAATATAGACGACACATCGCTATGCGCAACGACGTCGCCCACAAACGGTATGGATGTGCGATGTCCACGGGAAAGCCGTATTGCTACAACAAACCCGCTTACCACCGGCACTAAGATGATATGTCTAGGACACATCGGTTAGCGAGTCCAAGTTTACCTCGGACCAATTGCTCGTGAAGCAGCACACACGCCACCATAATATTCCTTCTTTTCAAGTCCCTAATAAGGACTAGTCATTTTGCTACAGTACTAGGAGCAGTCAGTCACCCGACCACCCCATACAATGCTTATGCATCAAGGAGACCTCCTATAATATTGCTTTTGTATCATAGACCTTACTTTCATAAGTCATGTATATATAGGATTCGAACCCATGACCCTACTATTGTAATGCATATTAATCATAGAGACCTTCTATAGTATTGCTTTTGAATCATAGACCTTACTTTCATAAATCATTCATATATAGGATTCGAACCCACGACCCTACTATTGTAATGCATATTAATCACAGAGACCTTCTATAGTTATTTCCATCCCACAATCTGCCCACACATTCAAACACCTGTCTTGACCATGTATTACTCAGAACAAGTCAAATCGCCACTATCATGATAGTAGACTCTTACATAACTGATCATAACCCCATAGTATTAAATTTGAAATATAAACCTAAGTCATTAAACAACAATACTAATAGAATACATCTTAACAAAACTTTAATTATAGCTGATATAAAAAAATCTGATTTTAATGATATTTTAACATCTAAAACGGTCAATGAAGCCACTCAAAACCTTATAGAAAGAGTTTCGTCAATAATTAAGACTCATTCTATTTTACACACAATCCCTAGAAGGATTAGGAACAAAAAACCATGGATCACGCCTGGACTACTGAAATGTATCAGAAATCGCGATCGAATGCATGCAAAATGCAAGAAGTATCCAAATGATTTGACTCTTAAACTTACATATAAAAGATATAGAAACTTCTGTAATAAACTTTTGAGAAATCTAAAACGGACCTATGAAAAAAACGAGCTACTTAAAAATAAAAACGATTCAAAAAGAACTTGGGAAACTGTAAAAAATATATGTAATATTAAAAAAAATGTAAATTCTTCAAGTGATCTTTTAAAAATATCTTCTGATGTATCTGCATCAGTGGACTATATCAACAAATTTTTTGTTAATATTGGCAAAAACTTAGCTGATGAAATTATTGATAGTAGTCCTTCTTATCTCCTTTCAGAAGATCAGAACTCTTTCTTTCCTTTTTCTTTTGTTTTGCACGAAGTACAATATGATGAAGTTGACAGAATTATTAATAGACTTCGTTGTGACAGCGCTACAGGATGTGATGGTATTCCTACATCGATCATTAAGGCTTGTAAAAGTACTTTTACCCCCCTTATGACCTATATATGTAACCTGTCAATTCAAACGGGCAAATTCCCTGACCTTCTTAAGAGGGCACTTGTTCATCCAGTATATAAGGGAGGTAAACGAGATATTGTAAATAACTACAGGCCAATATCTGTGCTTCCGGTTTTTTCTAAAATATTAGAAAAGGTGCTTAATTCACGTCTTGTGAAATTTCTCGATAAATATACCTTAATAGCTGATAATCAATTTGGCTTTCGTTCTGGAAAATCAACAGAAGATGCTGTAATAACTTTTACTGAAACGGTTGTTAAGAACTTGGACAAAAAATCCAAATGCCTAGCGGTCTTTCTAGATCTTTCAAAGGCTTTTGACACAGTCTCAGTTCCAGTCTTACTTGACAAAATGGTAAGAATAGGAGTAAGAGGCATAGCTTTGGAAATATTTAAAGATTACCTCAGTAATCGGAGCCAATGTGTAAAAATAGATAATGTTTGTAGTGGATACGATTATTTGCAATACGGTGTACCACAGGGTAGTATATTAGGTCCTACCTTGTTTTTAATTTACATCAAGGACCTGTGTAAGATGCCTTTACCAAACTGCAAAATATTAGCCTATGCAGATGACACTACTTTAATAATCCACGGCAATTCCTGGGAAGATGTTGGAAAAACCGCTGAGCATGCCTTGAAGCTAGTAACACAGTATCTGTCTTCTAATCTCCTCACACTAAATATTAATAAAACTAAATTTATAACTTTTTCATTAAAAAAAAAATACACAACCTGGGTTAAACGCCTATGAAATTAAAATACACACATGCAGTTCCAAAAATCGGTCACATGCATGCTCGTGTAAATCAATAGAGAGAGTAGATAACATTAAATATTTGGGTGTCCACATTGACACTAACCTAAATTGGAGTACTCATGTTGCACAACTTACTAGTCGTATCAGAAAACTCATATACATTTTTAAAACTTTAAGGCAAGTGGCTGATAAACACATAATAAATATGGTATACATTGCCCTTTGTCAGTCGCTTCTTGTTTATTGTATCCCAGTTTGGGGCGCTGCTAATAAAACAGTTCTAATATCTTTGGAAAGAGCTCAGCGAGCAGTTTTAAAAATTATAAATTTTAAACCGATTTTATACGATACATCGAAGTTATACGCCGATTGTAAAATGTTATCTGTCAGGCAACTTTATATCTTACGAATTATTTTAAGAAAACATATGGAAACGCCCTTTGATCCTAAGGTTTTACACAAACGCAGATCTGACCGTGTGTGTAAGACTAAGATTCATAGAACATCACATGCCAAAAAACACTATTTTATCATAAGCTCAATATTATATAATAAAGTAAATAAGAAAATCAACATTTATCCGCTTAATAAGTTTGAATGCAAAAATAAACTAACAAATTGGCTACAATGTCTCACGTATGAAGAAACTGAAAACCTCCTAGTTTGACTGTTGCTAACATACTCACGCGCTCACACACATACACACATCAATACACACACACACACACACACACACACACACACACACACACACACACAAACACACACACACACACACACACTCACACACACACACACACAAACACACACATTTCGTTTGGTTTTAATTTTTATTTTATTTTCCTCCTTTTATATTGTTTCGTTTTTATGTTAACAAGTTTATTATTTTTTCATTTATTACTTTCTTTTTACTTTTTGTTAACTCATACTTGTCCTGCCGACATTGATTTTGTGAAGAGCGCTGATTTCTATGATACAGGCCCTGCCTAGTTTAGAAATCAGAGGTTCTAATATAATTTAAGATGTAATATTTAGACAGTATGTTAATATATATTTTATGTAAACTCATTGTTATGCAGCAATAAACATTTATTATTATTATTATTATTATTATTATAGTATTGCTTTTGAATCATAGACCTTACTTTCATAAGTCATTCATATATAGGATTCGAACCCACGACCCTACCATTGTAATGCATATTAATCACAGGGACCTTCAATAGTATTGCTTTTGAATCGTAGACCTTACTTTCATAAGCCATTCATATATAGGATTCGAACCCACGACCCTACTACTGTAATGCATATTAATCATAGAGACCATCTATAGTATTGCTTTTGAATCATAGACCTTACTTTCATAAGTCATTCATATATAGGGTTCGAACCCACGACCCTACTATTGTAATGCATATTAATCACAGAGACCTTCTATAGTATTGCTTTTGAATCATAGACCTTACTTTCATAAGTCATTCATATATAGGGTTCGAACCCACGACCCTACTATTGCAATGCATATTAATCACAGAGACCTTCTATAGTATTGCTTTTGAATCAAGGACCTTACTTTCATAAGTCATTCATGTATAGGGTTCGAACCCACGACCCTACTATTGTAATGCAAATTCATCATGGAGACCTTCTATAGTATTGCTTTTGTATCATTGAGTTTAATATCATAAGTCCCTAATATAGGACTAGTCATTGTGCTACAGTACTTCAGGCAGTCGGGCTCCCGACCACCCCATATATACGTACAACTGCAGGAATGTATCTCCGGCAGCTCATCCATACAAGACATCTATACATGAACACCTTCAATAACTTTTTTTTTATACGTGAACTCCTTCCACAACTTAGGAAATTTCTTTTATACGTGAACTCCTTCAATAACTTAGGAAAATTTTCTTTTATACATGAACACCTCCCATGACTTAAACAATTTTTAACAAATTCTCTAATTATCTTATAAACGTTATTTAACTTATTTTATAATATTTTTTGACTTGTATTTCTATTAACATAAAAACATAACATAAACACTCACGCCTGTCACCCAGAGGGGTAGGCAGAGACTACAGACTTCCATTTAGCACGATCCTGACATACCTTTCTCGCCTCTTCCACATTCATATACCTACGCATACATGCTCGTCGGTTAAGGGTACTCTTAATTTGGCCCATTTTTAGTATATCGCCAATTTGGTCGACAAACTTCCGCCTAGGACGTCCCTTTCCGACTCTTCCATTCACTTCTGCAACATATATTTGCTTTGTCAGTCTTTCCGCATTCATTCTTTCTACATGACCAAACCACCGAAGCATTCCTTTCTTAATCCTGGTCACCGCATCATCTTGCAAACCACACTCTTCTTTTATCACACAGTTTCTCACCCTGTCACTCAGATTCAGCCCTAACATACTCCTTAGCGACCGCATTTCTACCGCATTTATTCTACTCTCGTGCTTCTTCTGCCACACCCAACTTTCACTACCATACGTTAAAGTAGGGACTAATACAGCACTGTGAATTGCCATACGTGCCTTTTTTGACACATTCTGACTTTTCACAATAGAGTGTAGAGCCCCATTTACTTTATTTCCTGCATTCACTCGTCGTTCAATGTCCTTATCATATCTCCCATCCCTGCTGAATACACATCCCAAATATACGAACTCATCCACTTGCTCAATTAACTCTCCTTCTATTCTTATTTCACATACCGTTTTGCTTTCATCTCTTTCAAAAACCATCACTTTCGTCTTACTTGCGTTCACTTTCATTCCCCTTTCTTTTAATGACCTGTTCATTAATGTAACCATCATTTGCAACTCGGCCGCCGACGACGCAAGTATGACTTGATCATCGGCGTACAAAAGGCATTTGATGGTTAACTCACCCATTCTTACCCCGCATTCTTCAACTTTCAAATTTTCCAAACAGCTGTCCATAAATAGGTTGAACAGCCACGGGGAAGCTACACAGCCCTGTCTGACACCTTTATGGATGCCAAACCAGCCCGAGTAGACCCCGTTGATTCTAACACAAGCACTCGAGTCCCTATACAGAGACTTTAATGCCTGTATCAAACCAGCGCTCAACCTAAATGCGTTCAGCGTTTGCCATAACACATCCCTGTCCACTCTGTCATAAGCCTTTTCCAAGTCCATAAACGCACAAAAAACTCTTTGGTTTTTCGCCAAAAACTTCTCCGCGATCATGCGCATGGAAAAGACTTGATCTGTACACCCCATTCCCTTTCTAAATCCCGCTTGCACATCCCAAATTTTTTCATCAGTTTCTTTCATAACTCTTTCAATTAGTACCTTAGCATACAGTTTTCCCACAATGCTAAGAAGGCTGATACCACGGTAGTTTTTACAGTCCTGCTGTGACCCTTTTCCCTTATATATTGGGACTATCACGGCTTTGCACCAGTCTCCCGGTACCCGCTTTAGTTCCCAACATAAATTAAACAAGGTGTACAGCAGGCCTGCCACCACGTCCTCTCCAGCCCTTAGCATTTCGAGTGAAACTCTATCATATCCGGCTGCCTTACCTACTTTCATGCTTTTCATTGCTTTCATTATTTCATCCATACTTATCTCCCTATCTCTTTCATCTTCTTTCGGAATTTCTATTTCATTTAGTTCACACTTCTCCTCACTCATAAATTCGCTTTCAAAATATTCCTTCCATCTCTTTAGACTCAACACTTCATCATTCAGGATACAGCCATTCTCGTCTCGTATCGCATTCAATCTATTTATTTCTATTATTTATCTTATTTTAAATATTTTTTTTTCAAGTTTTTAAATAAATTTATTTATTACGAAAAAAACAATAATTTTGCCTTTAATTTACTATGTTATTGGGATAATGTCTGAAATATATTAACTTTATGTTTATTAATTTGACTTAATTGCTTAATATATATCTTTCAAGACTATTTTTGACGCCCCTTTATATTGAATTTAATTATTAATAATAATATTGGGCCGTCACACCAGGATAAATTGTAAGTGATTTGAACCTTATTTACATGCAAAAATTAACTTTGAAAATATTAAATCAAGTGCAGTGTTTACAATTAAGTGGTGCAAATTTGAACTTTATTTCTTAGAAGATTGAAACTTAGTAAAATTTTGGACATTACTTGGAGTCAGAATAATTTAGTAGTTTGTTCACATTAACTTAGTTAGATTTTAAGGAAATTTGGCAAAGACGGGGAACCTTTGCCCGATTTTTTGGAAACATAACAAATGCAAAAACACTTGTAATTTTTTAGAATTTTTCTGTAACTTATGTTTCTTGTATAGTAAAAAAGATTATATTTGTATTGACGTTAAATAATAGTTTGATTCAAAATGGAAGATTTAGTTAACTTGCAGGTCGATTCTTATGACCGTATGAAAAAGGCTTTAATAAATTATAAAAAGAGTCCTAAAGAGAGAATAACACAGCAATATGTACAAATCAGATTAGGTTCTCTAAATGAACTTTGGTCTAAGTTTAATGATACACACGACAGGATTGTGAGAGCATCTACTGATAGAAAATTTACTTATTTTAAAGATAATATGTATGAATTAGTTGAAGAGTTGTATGTGGAATATAAAACAGTTTTAAAACAAGTGTTGGACACCTTTGAAAAACTAGTTAAGGTTGTTTCAAATGTGTTGGATTCAAATAGTTCACAGACTCAGTGTACAAACATTCAATTGCCTCGAATTGTAATACCTACCTTTACAGGGTAGTATTCAGAATGGACCACATTCCGAGATCTGTTTGTATCGTTAGTGCATAGTAATTCTCAGTTAGACAATGTGCAGAAAATGCACTATTTAAGGGGTTATTTGTCTGGTGAACCGGAACAACTTCTTAGGCAGATTCCAATAGCTGATTCAAATTATACGAGATGTTGGACATTATTAAATTCGAGATATAACAATAAGAAATTCTTGTGTCATTCTATTCTCAAAAAATTGTTAAGTCAAAAAAATATTGTCGGTGAGTCTGCGCAAATGTTAAAGGGATTGATTGACACCACCACTGAGTGTTTAAGTGCGTTAACAAACATAGGAGTCGATGTGTGCTCCTGGAATATACTTATAATACACTTGTTAACCCTTAAACTTGACGTAGATTCCAGAAAAGAGTGGGAAATCTATATTAGCAACAACAGTGAACTAGACGAACTTCCTAAGTTCACTCAATTTAAAGACTTTATAACGAAACGTTATCGCGCTTTAGAGTTTCTGGAACCTAAGTCATCAGTATCACACAAGGCTCAAAGAATTCAGTCACAAAGTGTTTATAAACCTAAGGTTTTTCACGCAACTGAACTTAAATGTGAATTCTGTTCTGACAATCACAAAATTGGTAACTGTAAAAAGTTCGCCAAGGAAGATATTGATAACCGTAGAAGTTTTATTGAGAAGAACCGTCTGTGTTTTAATTGTTTTGGTCATCATGCAGCCAAGATATGCCAAAGTACTTTAAGCTGTAGAATTTGTAAACGTAAACATCATTCGATGCTACATCCTAAAATGTCTCATGATGAAGGTTCAGGTAGGTCTGAAGATGTGCCTAGTGGTTCTGCTAGTGCTCAAGGGTCTAGTAAGGTTTTTGTTTCTTTGTCTGGTGAGGATGTTAAGCGTTCATCCACTAAAAATATGGTGGCGTCATCCAGCTCAATAGAAAGCGACCCTGTTATCACGTGCTATTCATCGAATCAGTTGCCGGTTCAAAGTCAGATTCTGTTAGCCACAGCTCTGGTTAAGGCAGAGTCATCCAACGGAGAGCGTTATTTAATCCGAGCGCTGCTTGATCAAGGCTCCCAAGCCTCCTTTGCCACGGAAGCAGTTGCTCAGTACTTGGGTCTTAAGAAGATGGCTGTACAGGGGCGTATATCTGGATTGGAGGGTAACAACAACATTGCTGTTAAATATATGGTAAATTTCAAGGTTCATCCTAGGTTTGATTCCACCACAGTGATAACCGTTCAAGCTTACATTCTCAAGTCTATTAGCTCTTTTCTTCCTAGTAAAAAGGTTGTTGAATTAGAGTGGGTAAATAAAAGTGGCATATGCTTAGCTGACCCACAATACCACACTCCTAACAAAATTGATATTTTGTTGGGTGCAGAGGTATACGGACAAGTCATACAAGGTCAAATCAAAAGGGGATCAGAAGGATCATTAGTAGCTCAAAGTACTTCTCTGGGTTGGATAATTTCAGGTACTACGCAACAGATCCGAACCAACCACGTCGTTGTAATGCATGCTTTGACGGATGATTACCTCAAGGTATTTTGGGAAATGGAAGCTGAACCCAAGAATCAATCAAAAATATTATCGCAAGAAGAAGAAGAAGATTGTGAAAGGTTTTATGCACAAACAACGTGCAGAGACTCGCAGGGCCGTTATATAGTGACTTCCATTTAAACACCAAAATGTCGAGTTTGAGAGTTCTAAATTGATCGCAGAGAAAAGGCTCAGATCATTAGAATCTAGATTCAATAAGAATGAATCTTTGAAAAGGAACTACGCTAAGGTAATCAAAGAATACGAAGACTTAAATCATATGGAGATCGTTCCAGAGAAGGAACAAAACGGAAACAAATCTTTCTTTCTTCCACATCACGCTGTCATTAGAGATGACAAAAACACGACCAATATTCGTGTCGAATTTGATGCATCTTGTAAAGATCAAAATGGTAACTCCCTAAATGATGCTCTTATGATAGGGCCAAACCTACAGCCAGAATTAAGGCATTTACTGATAAGGTGGAGGAAATACCCTATTTGCTTGGCAGCTGACATCGTTAAGATGTACCGTCAAGTCAAGGTGGCTGGTCAAGATACAGATTACCAACGGTTGTTATGGTGTGATCAGTGGAATGGTGAGGATAAGGATAACGAAAATGTAGAAGCTACTAGAAAATCAAAGGCAAGTGTACAGGAATATCGTATATTGCGACTAACATTCGAAACCGCTTCAGCGCCCTATTTGGGAGTAAAGACTCTGCAACAACTGGCTCGTGACGAAGGTGCACTGTATCCTGAAACAGCTAAAAAAATAGTTAGTGATTTCTATGTGGATGACTTGCTATCGGGCTGTCAAACAGTGGAAGAAGGATTACAGATTTATAGAGAATTGAACATAATGCTAAAAAATGGAGGCTTTGAACTTCAAAAGTGGATGACAAATGACAGTAAACTACTGGAAAAGTTAAAAAAGGAGGAAGAAGGAAAGGATATAGGAGAAGGGATTAACTTAAAAACAGATGAGATAGTTAAACTTTTAGGACTTACCTGGAATCGACGATCCGACGAATTTCTGTACACGGCGACACTTCTGCCGCAGGCAACACCTGTAACAAAAAGAAAGGTTTTGTCAGACATAGCTAAATTATACGACCCCCTAGGTTGGCTTGCGCCATGCATAATCAAAGCAAAGATTTTATTCCAAAAATTGTGGCTGGCAGGAATAAATTGGGACGAAGAACTTCCAAACGTAATACTCAAGGAATGGATTACTTACCGGAACGAGGTAGAAAATTTAAAACAATTCAAGTTGCCTCGTTGGATGAAAACCAAAGCTGACGATGAAGTGGTAGAACTCCATGGATTTGCAGATGCTTCGAATGCTGCGTATAGTGCAGTAGTATATTTGCGAGTTGTTGATTCGGGTGAAAATATTTACGTCAGCTTGGTTACCTGCAAAACAAAGGTAGCACCAATTAAACAAATATCAATTCCTAAAATGGAGTTGTGTGGAGCAACATTATTAACTAAGCTTCTGAAGGAGGTGTCTGAAGTGTTGAACATTGAAAGGTCTCATATTCATGCTTAGTCAGATTCAGAAGTGGTTTTGGCCTGGTTGAGAGGACATCCAAGCAAATGGCAGACATTTGTTGGAAATCGTGTCTCAGAAATTCTGAGCACACTTGATTCTAATCAATGGTCACATATTCCATCCGGCCAGAATCCTGCTGATTGCGCATCGAGAGGGCTAAATCCATCGGATTTGTTGAAAAATACCTTGTGGTTTTATGGTCCACCGCTTCTTCAGGAAAAGACCGTAAAATATTCTAAACCAAAAAACGATGAAACTCAGTTGGAAATAAGAAAGGTTCACTTTACTGAAATGGATAAATTCATTTGGGACAAATACTCTTCATGGACCAAGCTGGTAAGAGTGGTGGCTTATTGCAGGCGTTTCCTGTGTGGTAAAAATAACTCTGAACGCCGTCATAATTACCTTACAGCTCAAGAGTTAAAACATGCTACCGATACCTGTATTAGACAATGCCAACGGGAACATTTTAAAAGGGAATTTGAACTTTTGAAAACTAATGAACCGAATAAAATAAAGGGTCCTCTTAAACCTTTAAATCCGTTTGTAGATGAATCAGGACTGCTACGAGTGGGAGGACGTCTGGAGAAATTCCAATTGGACACAAACAAAAAGCATCCGATTCTGCTTCCTAAAAAATCGCCTATAACGGATTTAATTGTCGCTGATGCCCACATAAAAACACCACATGGAGGTCCGCAGCTTATGCTTACATATTTGCAATCCAAATACTGGATTTTAGGCTCCAAACTGTTGACGAAATCACATGTCAGAAAATGTGTGACATGTTTCAAGGACAGGGCAAAATCTGCCACGCCTTTATTGGGCCAGCTTCCAGCTGCTAGAGTAACACCTTCTAAACCATTTAAATGCTGTGGAATTGATTACGCTGGACCCATCAACGTACGGACAACAAAGGGCAGAGGATACAAATCATATAAGGGATACATATGTATTTTTATTTGTATGGCGACTAGAGCAATTCATCTGGAAGTTGTTAGTGATCTTACAACCGAAGGATTTCTAAGCGCGTTCAAACGATTTGTTGCTCGCCGTGGGCTCTGTACCGACATTTGGAGCGACAACGGCACAAACTTCGTGGGAGCCGCTAGAGAGTTGCGCACACTATTTGCATCTGAAAGGTCAGAAATCTTAAGAGAGGTGGCAGATTCCTTGGCTTCACACGGCACTTCTTGGCACTTTAGTCCGCCACGGTCACCAAATTTTGGAGGGTTGTGGGAAGCCGGAATTAAGTCTGTGAAGACACCCTTAAGGAAGGTCATCGGAGACACAACCTTAACCTACGAAGAGCTGTCTACAGTCTTGATTCAGATTGAGGCCTGCCTGAATTCAAGACCTCTAACACAACTTCGGACAGACCCCGAATCATTGGAGGTATTAACTCCCGGCCATTTTTTGGTTGGAGAACCCTTGGTTACCTTACCAGACAATAACTTTGAAACCTCCAACATCAGCAGTTTACGCAGGTGGCAACTCACCCAGAAGCAGATGCAACAATTTTGGCGACGATGGTCGCAAGAATATTTAAACCAGTTTTTACATAGGTACAGATGGTCTCAACAAACACCTGAACCGCAGTTAGGAGATATAGTGTTAATAAAAGAGAATGACTTACCCCCTTGTAACCTTATAAATGGCTTCTTGACCGTGTGATAGCTAAACATCCAGGAACTGATAACATTACGCGTGTAGTCACTTTGCGAACTAAAAATACAGTTATCAAGAAACCAGTATCCAAGCTCTGTATACTTCCAATTGATACTGGACCTTCTGCTAACCAATAAAACTTTTAATGTACTTCTTCACCCCTTATGGGTATCTATAAAATATATTTTATTTGTAATGGGTAAATATAGGTTACTTACTTTGTTTTGTTATTGTATTGTGGCATGGTGGGCGGTTTACTTTGTTTTATTGACACGTTAATGTTTATTAAGGACGATTCTGTTTATATCGTCCTTGGTGGGCGGAATGTTTAATGATTTAGTTTCTAAGTGCGATCATAGATGGCGCTTGCTGTATGTTGCTTCACACGGTGTAAAGGTTTTTCGATTTAATGACCCTCGGGTTCATACGGCTCACAAAAAAAAAAGAAAACTAATTGGTTTGTTAGCACTGTATATTGAAGTTTAATTTCAAATACATACCTACCTCGAACTACCTCGTCATACCTATGTACTGGATTATACAATTAACATTTTTATACAAACTTAGTTTAGTAAAGTCTTTGAACTTTGTATATGTCAAATGTTGTATATTTTCTGGGAATTTGTTGTAAAAGCGTATACATCGCCCCAAGAATGAATTACTGACTCGGTGGAGTCGAGTATTATTGTCATTTAAACAAAACAACCTTCGTATGATGGTCCCAAATTTTTTGCTTGGATTCACATGCTTTTGTGGCGTGACGTATACGCAGTTCAAAATAGTGCATGGAAATTGCCTTAATAAGTAAAACTTTGCGGTTTCCAATAAAAGGTTGACTTTCAAAATGATTCGTCGTAAATGCATCTTGGCATCGTTTGAAAGTTGTTAAAATAAGTTTTGGTAATAGATTTTTTTCTGCAAAGAATGATACTTCTTTATGTGAATGTATCTTAAATATTCTTTCTGCCAACGTACATACTTTAATAACATCGCGTGAAGAATAAATAAGGCCACCTTTATCTTTTTTAAATATAAGACATAAATATTTGTCGCTAATAAGAGCTAGCAGACAATTTTCACATTTTATAGTTTTTCTTAATTTCCTAACTACAAATCCACCGATATATGAAATAATTTCTTCGGTATATGTGGTCAGTTTTGAGCGGTTAAAATATAATCGTGGTCATCATCGACCAAGAAATTATTATTAGGGGGGAAATCCTTAATCGAGTCTTCGAGATCTTGAGTGCAGTACATATTAATTTTATTTTCATATCGCACTTCTGTGTGAGTTAAAATTTTTATATCCTCTAGATGTATACGGTTTCCTGACTTAGTACCTTTTATTTCGCCGTGTATCACTAGTGTTTTGTAGGCGCTTTGAAATTGAAAAGCTGTTGGATTATTGTTATAGCCACCCTTTGATCGTATCGAGCTGAAGAAGCACTCCAGGTGATCTTGGCTAAGTTAGTATTGTTGTGTGAATAAGTCAACTACCGCCATCTAGTGTCAGGAACGAGAGCGAGGGGAGCTTTGCAGAGAATGACATCACACAATTCTCAACCGACAGCGCCATCCGAAGAACTAAGTTTCTGGAAAGTCTATACTCGCACACTCGTCCCTTTGCGCGCATTTACCTGAAGATTCGGGATGTTTCTTTGCTAATTTAAATAAATAGGCGCCGCAAGATGCGATCGGGGCAGAGTTGAACTCGGCGACACAAGCGAAGCTTCGGAGCGGAATTAAGTGAATTAGTGTGTTTAATTATTAGTGTTTTTAACTTTAATTTGTGTAAAGTAAATTAAAGTGTTAATTTAGGTAATTCTATCGGCAATTTTTATTGTCACGAACCTCAAGCTCGTAACAATTGGTGTCAGAAGTGGGATAAAATCATGCCGATTTTACCTAAGGAGGAAACGGAGGGTGTCCGTACCCGAAGTCAACGCCAGCAGGAGACGGACCAACGAAGATTTGGTGGTGCAATGCCGCAGACGTCGGAGGGCCAGCGGCCGGCAGCGGAGGCCGGTCCGTCAGTAGCTCCTGCGTCTTCAGCACCTGATTTAGGCACCCTGATGGTGATGCTGCAGGAGCAAGCCCGCCGACAGGAGGAACAGGCTCGTCGGTTCGAAGAGCAGCTGAAGCGCGGACAGGAGGAATAGGCCAGTCAGTTGAAAGAGCTGCAGGAGGAACAGGCCCGCCGACAGGAGGAACAGGCCCGCCGACAGGAGGAACAGGCCCGTCGGTTGGAAGATCAGCAGGCGGAACAGGCTCGTCGGTCGGAAGAGCAGATGCTCCTCATGAAGGACCTTCACGCTACCTTTGGGAAAGAGATAAGGCAGGTGAAGGATAGGGTTGCTCAACACGACAACCGTCTGTCGGAAGCTGAAACCCGAATCGAAGAACATGAAACCCGAATCAACCATGTGAACCATCGGGTTGACAACGTGATGGCTGACGTGAAGAAAACGCTGAACGACCTCAAACTTGGGGATGGAACTGCAGCCCCCGCAGTAGCTACTACACCTTCGCTACGTGGGTTCAAGGTACCACCGTTCGACGGGACTTCTTCCTGGTCGGTCTACAAAATCCAGTTCGAGGCCGTCATGGAGGCAAACGGTTGGAATAAAAGCCAGGCCATGACTGCACTCACCTTAGGCCTGCGCGACCAAGCCTTAACCGTGTTGGAAGCTCTCGGTAAGAAAGTGACCTACGAGCAGCTCCTTGAGGCATTGGAGGCGAGATATGGTGACGCTCACCTGGAACACGTCTTTCGCGCGCAGCTTAAAGATCGCGTGCAACGCAGCAACGAAAACCTGCAGCAGTGGGCCCTTGAGGTGGAGAAGATGATTCGAAAAGCATACCAGTCTGTACCTGCGCTCATTGAAGGGAACCTGGTGCAGACATTCATCGACGGCATCCGCGACCTGGAAGTCAGAGCTGCTGTGAGGCTCGGGCACCACGAGACGCTTAAGGACGCCTTGGCCCATGCACTGGAGGTGGAAGCCGTGCGACAGGATCATCGTTCCCATCGCGTCAGGGAGATCGCAGCAACTACGGTTCGCGACCGCAACAAAGGATACAGCCCAAGGTGCTATGGCTGTGGGGAAAAGGGCCATCTTCGATCCAGCTGCCCTAAGCGAACTCTAGAAAGGGAAGGTGAACGATCCCAGGAGGGTAGTGCGGCCAACAGCACCGCCCAGCAGCAGCAGGGAAACGAGTAAAAGCCAGAACTGCGGGGCGGGTGCTGGCTGATGTTAAAAGAGCCCCAAGGATCTTAGGTTAGGTTAGGTTAGGTTAGGTTAGGTTAGGTTAGGTTAGGTTAGGTTAGGTTAGGTTAGGTTAGGTTAGGTTAGGTTAGGTTAGGTTAGGTTAGGTTAGGTTAGGTTACCCCCCCGAACGGGTTCCCGCCTTGTCGTGGCGGGGGGGCTTAGTAGCCGTGGCTTGGTCTCCCGCGGTGAACAAAGAGGAACCCACTTGGTTGGCCCGAGGGGAAGGGCCGGCCCGAGGTGGCCACTCCGAGTGGGCTTGGGAAGCCCACTTCGGATGTGTTCTGGTGGACTGCAGCGAGAGGGGAGTCTGCACCCTCTACCGCTGCAGCCGAGGTGGAGTCGCGGAGGAAGAGGAGTGTTGGTATGGCGATGCGCCACTCGCCCTATCCTCCGCGACTCAAACGGGGCCGCACCGTTGATGCGGTGGTGATGGGGCTGCGGGGGAAGAGGATTGTCGGTATTGCGAGGCGCCGCTCTCCCTATCTTGGTTGGCGGCGGAGCCATAGACCAGATCCGCCGCTGGGGTCGGGAAGGCTAGTACTTCTAAGTGCTCGTTTTTCCTGGCCCCATGGCCTTCGCGCATCGAACGCGGGGGCGTCTGATGCGCATATTTAATTGGAGGCCGTGGAGGAAGGCGCGCCATGTGTTCTGGTGCGCCTTACCTGGGATGGAGAACGGTGAGGAATATTCCTCTCCCGAGGAGGTGCTGCGATGGGGCGGCAGGCGCTGGTAGGGCCGCGGAAGTGTGCGAAAACGTTCCCGTGGCCCTGCCAATATGCGACGAAGGTGGAACACCATGGGGTTTTAGTCGGTGCGAGTCCGACATAACCCGTCCTTGCCCCCGCGAGGCGGGTACGCGTAGGCATTTCCCCATGTAAAAAAAAAAAAGGTTAGGTTAGGTTAGGTTAGGTTAGGTTAGGTTAGGTTAGGTTAGGTTAGGTTAGGTTAGGTTTTTTTTTTTTTTTTTTTTTTTTTTTTTTTTTTTTTTTTTCCTTATTTTACTACTACTATTCTGCAGTACCCTTCTTTCTGTTATAGTAAACTTTGTGTAGTGGTATTCAATGTTTTTTTTTTTTTTTATATATATATTTTTTTTTGTAATTTTTTTTATTTATATTTTTTTTTTTTTTTATTTATATATATTTTTTTGGGTTGTACTGCTTACGATTTGCATTGGCATATTCTTACAGTTACTTTTTATAATTAATATATTAGGTTAGGTTAGGTTAGGTTAGGTTAGGTTAGGTTAGGTTAGGTTAGGTTAGGTTTTTTTTTTCTGATTCCCCTGACGTGGAAATCAAGGACTTTTTCTTTCTTTTGACTTCTATTTTTGCTTTTTGTTTTTATTTGTCCTTATTATTTTTTGTATTATTTTTTTATGCTTTTTTATTCATTTTTACTGTTTTCTTTATTTCTTTTTTAGGTTTTTCTTTTTTGTTTTCTTAACTTATTAATTCTAGGTACATTTATTACTTGATACTACTTATTATTAACTAACTAAACTTATTTCTAATTATCATGGGCTGTTTTAATTATATATTTTTATATATATTATGTATAGTTTCCCTTATTTCTACTTTTATTTATTCTTATTTACAACTTTGTTTGCTATATTCTTACAGTAACTTAAAAACCTATTTCTGACATGCTTATTACTTATAATTTTATGTACATTTTCTTTATTTACCTTAATTTCTATCTCTATTTCTATATCCGTTCGCTCTTTACCATAAATAGGGCACTCCGTTATGAGGTGAATAATTGATTCCTCCTTCTCTGGATCGCAGATACACGACGGGCTCTCTTTACATTTGAATCTATACAAATATACCCGCCATGTCCTGTCATCACCTGTACCGCTATATGATCCATTTCTATTAATAAAGATTGTGAGTGGACTACAGTTCGTAAGAAAAGCGGGAGTCACCAATCAAAAAATGTGAAGAAAGGAAATAATACGGTTTTATTAGATATACAGGCTACTGAAAAAAAGCGGCACCTTCACGTTTGGCGTTTGAGTAAAGAAACCACAAATGATAAATTAACATCACATATATAACATGTCAAAAGAGTATGTGGTCCAGATGCTAATGTTAAGATTGAGAAAATTAAGCATAAGACAGAGAGGGATTACGCTTCTTTTATCATAACAGTATCAGAGTCAATGTATGATAAATTGTGTCAACCAGAAGTCTGGCCTATCAATACGGAATTTTGCGAGTGGATTTGGTTTCGAAAAGCTACAAATAAACCAATTAAAGAAAAATAATAGTTTTGAATTTTACTATCAAAACGTCAGGGGTCTTCGTACAAAATTAAACTGGTTTTGTAACAATATTGAATCATTGAATGCCGATATAATTGCTATTACGGAAACAGGATGCAACGATTCTATAATGGATGCGGAGATTGTGCCACCAGGTTATGATATAATAAGGTGTGATCGAGCAGACGGCCGTAAGCTAGGCGGCGCGTTTCTCGTGGCCACACACGGGTTACAGCTGCAACGAGTGAATACACCGGGTGACGTAAACATAGATAACTGCTCATTTGAACTGGTTTGTGCGACAGTACACGCTAAAGATAAATGTTTTGTGGCGACGCACACATTTATTTATTTTATTTAAAGAAATAATTATTATTTCACAGATATGTACCTATGTATACAATTTAATATTAATATTATAATATTTATTACATTTATATATCTACAATACAATTACAGTCACACACACATATATATATTATACTATTTCTATTTATTATAGTAAATTTTATTTTAGTATTGTATTATAGTATAATTCTCGGTGCCGGCCGGTTGAAGTACATTGGAAACAAACATTCGTTTTAATTATTATCAACACCGTGTACCTGAGTACGTTCAACGGCCAGCCAGTCGCAATCAGATCGTGTGACGCGAATACTGTGCCGCTTGCGCCTACGCCGAACTTTGCTCTTACGCATAACAAATATTATTTGAGTGTTCATTTCTATTTTATGTTAGTGACTGTAAACTGTGATTTCTGCTATAATCTCTAATCTGTTTGTAATCGTATAATTTCGTATTTATAATCGCCTTCTGCTTCTTCATGTGAGACTGTTTTTGTGTGTTGTACCGTGAAATATATAACTGTCTAACCGTGACTTATTTGTTTATTCCGGTGACGGACTTACCATCAGGTACCTTACTACCACAACTACATTATTCTCCATAACTGGTGACCCCGAGCAGAACATTTAAGAAAGATGAGCAGTGACGGTAGTGACACAACGCAATCGCAAAGAAGGGCGCGGACAACGAAAAAGTGTGAGCGCGTGTCCATTGACTCGCACGATAATGCATCAGAAATATTTCGTGTTGGCGTGAGAATACCACCGTTTTGGCCGGAAAAACCAACGATATGGTTTTCACAAATTGAAGGTCAGTTTAGCATATCGAGAATTACGGATGACTTGACGAAATTCCACTACGTTCTTTCACATTTGGACCGGCAGTATGCAGTAGAGGTAGAAGATATTATTACTTCGCCTCCAGCCACGGGGAAGTACGAGAAACTCAAAAGTGAGCTAATCAAGCGTCTTTCTATTTCGAAAGAAAAAAAAGTGAAGCAGCTCCTACAGTCGGAAGAGTTAGGTGATCGTAAGCCATCACAGTTCCTGCGTCACCTGCAACACCTCGCTGGCCCTACGATACCAGACGATTTTTTGAGGTCACTTTGGACGAGCCGCCTTCCAAGCAACCTTCAGACCATCATCGCATCCCAGATGAGCCTGTCCCTCAGCGAACTCGCTGACCTGGCAGACAGGGTCCACGACATCTCACCGGCATCGCCGTTGGTTGCAGCAACATCCAGCTCCAGAGTGGACTCCACATTGGATATTATGGCACGGCAGATCATGGAACTGACAAAACAGGTTAGTGCACTCACAACGAGACTTAGCGACCGCTCTCGCCCCCGCCAACGACAGACGTCACGTGGGCGAAGCCGTACGCCATCGAGAAGGTCCCAGTCTAATTATAGGAAGTTCCCCAACTGCTGGTACCATCACAAATATGGCAGCAAAGCGAAGAGGTGCATCCAACCATGTGACTACAGGACGGGAAATGCTACAGGCAATCTATAATGGCGACTGAAGATTGCCCGTCCCCTACTACTGGTCGCCTTTTCGTGACAGATCGCAGATCGCGAGTTCAATTCCTGGTGGACACTGGAAGCGACTTATGCGTCTTCCCGCGATCTGCGCTTCATCAACGACGTGCGAAGACGGACTACCAACTGTGTGCAGCCAACGGTTCGCCAATAAACACATATGGTTATGTTGAGCTCAATCTTAATTTAGGCCTACGTAGAGACTTTGTGTGGCGCTTTACTGTAGCTGATGTAACTAAAGCTATTATAGGCGTAGATTTTTTGTCATATTTTAACCTTATTGTCGACGTTCGTAATAAGCTTTTAATTGATGCCACTACTAAATTATCAGCTGTAGCTTCTATTGCTTCTAACGATAGCCATATTTTAAGTGTAAAGGTCGTGACTGGTGATTCTAAATTTCATAAAATACTTTCTGAATTTCCAGAACTGACACGACCGGCAGGCGCTCATCGCACACCCAAGCATCACACAGTACATCACATCCGTACCACGCCAGGCCCTCCAGTATCGTGTACACCACGCAGACTCGCCCCGGACAAGCTGAAAATTGCCAAGCTCGAGTTCGAGGCAATGTCGGCAAATGGAACTGCTCGTCCTTCCCAGAGCCCCTGGTCGTCACCACTACACCTCGCTCCCAAAAAGGATAATGGTTGGCGACCATGCGGTGACTATCGCATGCTCAACGCCCGGACAGTGCCAGATAAGTACCCTATCCGACACATACATGACTTTGCCCACAATTTATCTGGTTGCAAATTTTTTTCAACAATAGATCTGGTGAAGGCATATAACCAGATACCGATCTTTGAGGCGGACATTCCCAAATCTGCCATTACGACACCTTTTGGACTCTTCGAATTCCCATATATGACGTTTGGATTACGCGGGGCTAGTCAGACGTTCCAGAGGTTCGTTGATGAGATGACCCGTGGTCTAGATTTTTGTTACCCATACCTTGACGATTTCCTTATATTCTCAAACGATGAATTAGAGCATGAAAAGCACCTTCGTCAAATATTTACGAGGATGAAGGATTATGGCATGCTCATCAACACCGCTAAATGCGTTTTCGGTGCATCAGAGGTAAAATTTCTAGGCTACCACATCTCACAACATGGAACGAAACCTCTGGAAGATAAAGTTCAGGCTATAAAGGAGTACCCTGTTCCTAAAACAGCCAAACAGCTTAGGAGGTTCTTGGGCATGATAAACTTTTATAGGAGGTTTATCCCCCAAGCTGCCAAAATCCAGGCCCCCTTGAACGCCTTACTAACTGGCGCCGTTAAAGCATCGCATCCGGTCAATTTAAATGGAGACTCATTGAAAGCCTTCGAAGAGTGTAAGGAAAGTTTAAGCAATGCAGCATTGTTGGCACATCCTGACTCAAAGGCAAAACTAGGTCTTGTAACTGATGCTTCTGATCTTGCAATAGGTGGAGTCTTGCAACAGCAAATCGGTGGTGATTGGCAGCCCCTAGCCTTTTTCTCTCTTAAATTGAGCCCGTCGCAAAGGAAATATTCACCATACGATAGGGAGCTCCTTGCGGTTTACGAGAGCATCAGGTACTTTAGACATTGGCTAGAGGCAACACCATTCACCATCTACACCGACCATAAGCCGCTGTGCTTTGCATTTCGCGAGCGAAAGGCAAATTGCAGTCCACGGCAATTTAGGCATTTAGACTACATATCACAGTTCTCAACCGACATACAACACATCGCCGGGAAAGATAATGTCGTTGCTGACACGCTTTCCCGGGTTGAGCAGGTCGATGAACTACTAAGCCCTGTAGATCTAGATGTCATTGCCAAGGCTCAAGACTCCGATCCTGAATTTGCCGATTTGCTAAGGCAGGACACTTCCTTACAAGTTAAAAAAATAAAGATACCTGGTAGTCGCAATGAACTGTACTGCGACGTCAGCACAACGACTCCCAGGCCTTTAGTTCCTAAAGCCTTACGCAAGCGAATTTTTGATAGCTTGCACTCGCTAAGCCATCCCGGCGCTAACGCTAGTGCAAAACTTGTAGCAGAACGCTTTGTCTGGCCACTGATGAGGAAAGACTGTCGCGAATGGTCTAAGGCGTGTTTGGCTTGCCAACGCACAAAGGTAAATCGACACGTTTCGACGCCTTTTGGTACGCTCGATTTACCTACGGCGCGATTCAAATACGTCCACTTAGACCTTATCGGACCTTTACCTCCGTCTGGTGATTATCGGTACTGTTTGACAGCTATCGATCGCTTCACGCGATGGACTGAAGCTGTACCACTAAAAGATATCACCGCGGAATCAGTGGCAAAAGCATTTTTATCGGGATGGATAGCGCGGTTCGGTTGCCCTACCGATATTGTTACCGATCGTGGTAGGCAATTCGAATCAGCACTATTCGCGCAGCTATCAAGGTTCATTGGCTTTAAGCATCGCAGGACTACCAGTTATCACCCTCAATGCAATGGTCTCGTCGAAAGATTTCATCGGCAATTAAAAACTGCAATCACGTGCCATGCCGATAGCAGCTGGACTGAAGCTTTGCCAATTGTGCTTCTCGGCATAAGAAGCTCTTTCAAAGAAGATCTTCAGTTTTCCTCAGCCGAGTTAGTATACGGCGAGCCATTGCGACTTCCTGGTGAATTTTTTGGCCACATAGTTGACAAATGTACAACCGATATAACGGACTTTTCAGCCCGTAACAGATCATTTGCCAACAAGTTACAGCCAGTGCCAACTTCACACCATGCAAAAAACAAAATCTTTATTTATAAAGATCTAACATCTTGTTCGCATATTTTCCTCAGAGAAGATAGTTTGAGAGGTGCGTTACAGCCGGCATATACTGGCCCTCACGAGGTGGTTGAGAGAAATAAAAAAACATTTAAAATCAGAGTAAAGGGCAAAGTCGTGACAGTATCGGTAGACCGACTGAAACCAGCCTACATACTGTCCCACTCCAATGACCTCACTCCAACTCCTTCTCCACCACTTAAACCAACTCCTAATCCCACACCTACTCCACTTCCAAATAGCAGCCCATCGCCAACAACTACGTGCAAAACAACTCGTTCTGGGCGCAGAGTACATTTCCCAGATTATTATCGCCCGTAGACACGGTCTCTGGAGGGGAGTGATGTGGCGACGCACACATTTATTTATTTTATTTAAAGAAATAATTATTATTTCACAGATATGTACCTATGTATACAATTTAATATTAATATTATAATATTTATTACATTTATATATCTACAATACAATTACAGTCACACACACATATATATATTATACTATTTCTATTTATTATAGTAAATTTTATTTTAGTATTGTATTATAGTATAATTCTCGGTGCCGGCCGGTTGAAGTACATTGGAAACAAACATTCGTTTTAATTATTATCAACACCGTGTACCTGAGTACGTTCAACGGCCAGCCAGTCGCAATCAGATCGTGTGACGCGAATACTGTGCCGCTTGCGCCTACGCCGAACTTTGCTCTTACGCATAACAAATATTATTTGAGTGTTCATTTCTATTTTATGTTAGTGACTGTAAACTGTGATTTCTGCTATAATCTCTAATCTGTTTGTAATCGTATAATTTCGTATTTATAATCGCCTTCTGCTTCTTCATGTGAGACTGTTTTTGTGTGTTGTACCGTGAAATATATAACTGTCTAACCGTGACTTATTTGTTTATTCCGGTGACGGACTTACCATCAGGTACCTTACTACCACAACTACATTATTCTCCATAGTTTATTTTTATGTTGCGTTGTTTACATCCCGCCTAAGACTAAGGAAGATGTTTACATGATTTTTTTTAAGATAATAGAACAATTGTGTGTTAAATATAGACATATTATTTTGATAGGTGATTTTAACTTAAATTCAAGTAATGATAATGTTAAAAATTATTTTGAATATTTTGTGTCCTTTTGCGAATTGGCTCAGATGAATAAAGTCCTTAATTGTAATAGGAGTCAACTAGATTTAGTGTTGTGTTCGTTAGGATTAAGTGATGGCGTACAAGTATGCGAAGCTGACGAACCATTAGTGCCTGTGGACCCGTATCATCCACCGCTCGCGGTGACTCTGGAGCTCAGCGCTGGCGGTGTGACGTTGCTATCCGTGGGGACCGAGCCCGTTGCTTTAAACCGTGAGACATCAGCAAACCAAATTAAATCGCAATGGAATTTTTATAAAGCTGATTTTTACTTACTTTATTCTTATTTAGCTTGCGCCGATTGGAGTTTGATTAACGAGACACAAGAACCAGAGGAAGCTTTAGAGTTTTTTTATAATGTTTTTTACGGTGTTTTAGATAAATGTGTACCGAAAAAGCGGGAAAATAAAGTAGTTCAAAGACACTACCCCGAGTGGTATACTAGTGATTTAATCAGGGACATAAAATTAAAGGCTAAACTTCACAAGTTATATAAATCAACCGGATCTCGTGCTCATTACAAAGCTTTTTCTGCTTGCAGGACGCGAATTAAGAAAACTATTGATAGCGCATACCTAAACTATCAAAATCGTGTGCAAAGTAACTTGACAAAAGATCCTAAGTCTTTTTGGGATCATATTAGGGCGAAAAAAAGGACCGTTAAGCGTAAACAAATATTGAAAGATGGAGTAACATTGTCAGATCAAGAAAGTGCGACTAAATTTGCCCAATACTTCTATTCAGTGTACAACAGCGAACCAGCGCGTTTGAACGTAGACGAGGCGGTGTTGGCGGGCGGTGCGGGCAGCGCGCGCGTACACCTGCCGCAACTGCAGCTAGGTGAGGTGCGCGCGGCGCTCGCCCGACTCAAGCCGAAGCGCTCGGCGGGCCCGGACGGTATACCGGCGTTTGTGATACGAGACTGCCGCTCAGTGCTGGCAGAACCGTTATTACATATTTTCAACTTGTGTCTGAAGAATTCATATTTTCCAGAAAGTTGGAAAATCACGCGTGTTATTCCGATACCTAAGGGAGGTAACAAACCTACAGTTGAATCCTTCAGACCAGTGGCGATTCTATCAGCACCTGCGAAGGTGTTTGAGGGAGCCATTCAGCGAAGTGTACAGGAACAAGTTGCACCGCAATTATCGGACGCCCAGCACGGCTTCCGGCTAGAGAGGAGCACAACTAGTAACCTCTTAAATGCCATGACGTATTTGGTTCCTCATGTTGATGCAGGGTTGCAGGTAGATGCCGCCTACTTTGATTTTAGGAAGGCGTTCGACTTGGTAGATAACGATATCCTACTGTCAAAGATGGCGAAAGCTGGCTGCACACCTAAACTGCTTCATTTTTTTGCAAGTTACATGAGAGATAGAAAACAGTATGTGGAGTATGGCGGGTACCGATCGGAGCCTTATTTTACTAGGTCTGGCGTGAGTCAAGGTAGTAATTTAGGGCCGTTAGAGTTCAACATAATGATTAATGATCTACCCGAAGTAGTAAGAGAGGCTAAATGTCTGTTATTTGCAGACGACCTAAAGTTGCTTTTAGCCATCAAGACTGAGGATGATTGTCGGCACCTTCAGCAAGATATCGACCAAGTAGTTGAATGGAGCCATAAAAATAAACTGCAGTTTAATATTTCAAAATGCTCTATTCTATCATTTAGTCGTGCAAGGGCACCACTCCATTACAACTATAAGGTGAATGGCGAGCTAATGAAGAGGGAGGAATCAGTCCGGGATCTTGGAGTCCAGATGGATGTCAAATTGACATTCCGGGAGCACATCATGAATATATGTAAGAAAGCTTATAAACGACTAGGGTTTATCATTCGCAGAGCAGTAAAATTTACCAACATTAAAGCAATCTCAGTGCTGTATGATGCTCTAGTAAGAAGTCAGCTGGAGTGTAACTCAGCAATATGGGCTCCACATGAAAATAAATACAATCTTATGCTGGAGCGCATTCAGAATAAATTCACGCGATTTATATATCATAAGCTTTATGGGGTTTATCCATCCTACCCCTTGATGTATCCAACCTTGTTTGTTTTAGGTATGGTTGGATACAACAAGTTGGAAACTAGAAGAGATCTAGCGCTGGTAATCTACATTTTAAGGGTGTTCCGTGGTTACATCAGCAACCCGGGTGTGCTGCAGTGGATAGGCTTATGCGTGCCTGATAGGTATGTACAGCGGCGACGACGGCCGAGCTTGCTTGCGATGCCACGCGGCAGGACTAAACTGGTTCGCAATACCCCCCTCACGCGAACGATACACATACTAAAGGTAGGTAGGTAGGTAGCTGAGAAGTTGGACTTATTTTCGTGTTCACGGAGTGAATTCGCAAAAGTGACATTATTTACAATATGTTATTCTTAAATTGTAGTATACAATTGATTGTAATGTATTGTCATTGAAATTAATTATTATGTATTGTTATTTAAATTAATTATTATGTTGTAATTGAGATGCTACATTTATCGATTTAGGTTTTCCCTGTAATGGTAAATGTAAGTAGGAAATATAAATAAATAAATAAATAAATAAATATTTTTCTAACAATGGGGTATGCACTTAAGGCATCCGGGAAAAATACCTTGGTGGTGGAAGCTGTTCTTCCTTCTATATATGTACGATTCCATTCGTCAAGCGATTCCAGACGTATCTGTCGCTTAACGAATGATACCGGACATTTTCCATAGTGAGGCCTACATTTACATTTAATTGCAGCTTCTTTGGCTAGTAGATCCGCTCTCTCGTTCCCCTCCAAACCTGCGTGTGCTTTAACCCAGTAAAGTTTAAGGGATTTCCCTTGTTTGTTTAATTTGCTGATATTTTCTCTTATTTCTACTGCTATAGGATGGAGGGAAACGTTTTGGACGACTGTCTGGAGAGCAGATCTAGAGTCGCTATATATATTACAGCTCTCTGCTGGGTCCTTGAGGGCATGCCTACTTGCTTCCAATATGGCCAGCAGCTCAGCCTGGAAGACGGTGCAAAAATTTTCCAACTTTAGTTTCCGGTGACTTGTCTCCGCCGCGTCATGCCATATGGATAACGCAGCGCCGACTTTCCCGTCAATCCTACTGCCGTCAGTATAAATTTTTAGGCCTTTGTTGTCGTGTTGGTCCATTTGTGCACCGTCCTCCAGACATGTGAATTGGAGGCCATGCTGGTCCGCGGGGTGTGGTGTCCTGTCAAATTCTACTTTTCTTTCTATTTCTCTGTCCCCTACCACTCGCCGGGAGTAACCTTTCTTTATCTCATAAAGTAAAGCCGCTTCCCAGACTCTCAGGTCCAGAGGAAGCAGCCCGGCGAGTAGTAGGGCCGAGTGCAGAGACACAGTTTTATATGACTTTACGATTTTCTGTACGAACCCGCGTTGTACCACATCGAACTGTTTTTTAATTAGCTGTTTATTTGTAGCCGGTGACCAGGCGCTTGCCGCATACATGATAATTGGCTCCACTACCGCGATGTAGATGGTCCTAATAATCTCGGAGTTTAGGCCCCAATGAACCTTTGCGGCTCTGCACAGCTGACGGTATATGAAAAGGAAATCGACTCGCAAGGACCAATTGAAAAGGAACCTAGCGGAACTCAACTTTCGATTAAGAAACAGAAGGGAGGAATCGAGGCTTCTCTCGATCCGGCCTCCTATAACGCCTACGTTGGGTTCGGGAACAACGTATGTGATCTCCGCAACGGAGTAACACACTAGGGCGATAACCTCGTTCCTTTTCAGCAAGTAGGTTCAGACGGGGATTACGGGTCTTCCGAAGTCGTCCCGGTCCCGACGCCTTAATTCTTCGATGTGGACTGTATAACTTAAGGGATGAATTACTTGGGAATAAAACAGCAATTATCTTCAAACCGTTCCGTGAGAGAGTAATCACTTTTCCCTATCACTTCCCTACACTTTTTCTTCTTGACTGCTGGTTTTCACTTTTCCCGAAGGATTTTCTTGTTTTTCCGAACTATTACCCCGAACTATTTTCCCGAACTATTTTCCCGAACTATTTTCCCGAACTATTTTCCCGAACGAATTGCAATAAAACCCGTTCACTAAGCTACCCCCAGAGCTATACGCGAAAGTGAGCCGCGCCATTCGCGTGCCTGCGCAACTTAACAACATGAATTTGTACTATTACTCTCTCACGTTTCACTTAATTTCTTTATTCACATAAATCATACATAAATACAAGTTATCTATTTAGATAGCACAAAACAATATCTACACCATGATATACATTATTTTTTCGTATCACAAAAATCCTTTAATTTATAAAACAAAATATGCCTACTTTAATCACAAATTCAAAATCCAAACTTCTTAAATATTTAACACAGAAAGTTAAAATAATATTTCCCACTTGAATTTATACATAATATGTTAACTAATACAATAGTTTAATTTACATTTCTCTATTTATTTCACTATTTAAAACACTTTTAAATTTCTTATACAAAACTATCATTATTTCACTTATACACAGGAATTTTCACATAAAATAACACAGAATTCACCTTTTTAGCACGTACAATCAACCTGAAATGTTTTACAAGTCATTTTTACATAAATTGCTGAAATTACAAACATTTTAAATTTTTACATATTCGGCCTCCTAAGGGCGTGGTCAGCGTGCTTCCGTGAACTCACACTATTTGAACAACTAACTTTGCACGGCTCTCGGCTATCAAAAAAATGAAATTCTGAAATACACTTAATTTTAACAATATTATGTAAACAAGTGCTTCTACATAATTTTCAAACTGTAGGGAACCATCTCCGATAAGACTCTTATTCGTTATCATGCTTCTTATCAGATAACAATACAAGTGAATGTTTTCATTAATCAATCATAACAAATAGGCATTTGTTTTCGTACAAACATATCATACTTATACAAGACAATACTTATGCAATTAATTTCCGTTAATTCTGTTTATGCACAGAGTGATCATCTCGACCGGGGAACCAATCCGATCTCTAACTTCACTTTAATATTCCTTTGAATTTACATCGTTGGAAAGACGATTTCAACCGGGGAACGAATCCGGTAACATAATTTATAACACAAAATTCCCTATATGAATTTATTGAAAATATTACTTAGAAAACAGTAAACTAGTCCGGCCTGGGAGTCGAACCCAAGACCTTCATATCATTAATTCGACATTTCCTTAAAATTTAACTAAGCATTTTCTTATCAGAACATCTGTATTGGACAATAAGTCTTTGGAAAGTTTATCGTCGTCGGTCGACTAAATAAACTGAAACATTCTTATAGGCGCGTCGCCAACAATCTCCCCCCCGTGCGCTAGCACCATCATTTGGGAGGCGTCGCGGGTACCAGGACTATTATTCTGGATGTAGGTCTCCTCAAGATACCCGTGCTAGTAATGACGTCAACCACTCTGGTGTGACCGTCTGGTCCCGGTAACGTTCTACTAATTTTGCCTTTCGGCCACGTATTTCGTGGCAACGAATGATCTATTATCAAAACAATATCGCCTTCTTTAGGTTCCATGAACTTTCCGTTATTACCTGTTCGCGGTATTAAGGTAGGCATGTATTCCTTCAGCCACCTTGTCCAAAAATGGTCGGCTAACCTCTGTGCAGCTTTCCAATTGAGTTGACCCGTCAGATGCCGCTCTAGAAATAATCCAGGTGGTCGATCACCACATGAGCGTCCCAGAAGAAAATGATTGGGTGTCAAACCCTCTTCAGGACTATCCATACTGAATGTTATCAGAGGCCTGGAATTCACTGTGTGCTCTGCTTCTAAAAGCAACGTATGTAGAATTTCCTATCGTGGGCTTCTTTCTCTGAGCGTAGCGGTCAACGCAATTTTAATCGACCTTACTAACCTCTCCCAGGCGCCACCCATGTGCGGTGCTCCCGGAGGTATAAATTTCCATTTAATGTATTTCTTAAATGACTCATTTTTCATGCCTTCATGGCATTCTTCGCATGCTTTCAATAATTCTTTATTCGCAGCTTTGAAATTTGTCCCGTTATCGCTGTATATAACGGCTGGTTTTCCTCTTCTGGCGATAAATCGCCTCAACGCCATTATCATCGACGCTGGTGTCAATGAGGCTGCTAATTCCAGATGTACTGCTCTGGTAGTCAGACACGTGAATAAAACACCCCAACGTTTTTCGTGTCGCCTTCCTATAGTCACACTCATAGGACCGAAATAATCCACAGCTGAGCATGTAAAAGGTGGTTCATGATGAGCTATTCTCTCCAGAGGAATATTTCCTTGTGGCACGTTCTGCGGTTTGGATCTGTATGTCCTGCACCAATGACAATGATGTGACACACTACGTACTACATTACGTAAGTTCAAGACATAAAATTTCTGGTTCACCTCATTCATCACCGTCTGGTGATTGGCATGTCCAAAATGATGATGAACTTCTCTAATCATCATTTTAACGATTTCGTGTTTACCGTCCAATATGACAGGTTTTCTACTTTCCTCGGTCAAATTAGACTGGAAAGGTAAACGTCCATTTAAACGGAGTAAGTTATCCTCTCCTATTTCCATAGATAATTTACTTAAGCGTGAACTTCTTTCAACACTTTCGCCTGCTTTCAAGCACTTTATTTCCGAATAAAAACACTCGTCTTGAACGAACTTCCAAATTAATAATTCCGCCTTTTTCAAGAGCGCTATGTCCAACGCGCCATCGGGTCCTTTAACCGACTTTGCTAAAACTTTGTTGGAACACATAACCGACTTTTCGGCTGCGTCGTCGGGTCCTTTAACCGACTTTCTTAAACTCTTGAATTTTTCTACCGCTTGTAAGGTGCGTGTAGTTGCCCCAAGGAATTTCTTAAAGCTGCTAAATCGTCCGTAGTCGGGTAGACTTAACGGTTCTTGCTTTCTTAACGTATTTACGCCCTTTGGCGATTTTTCTTCACCTGTTTCTAAGTTTTTTATGGTGTCCACTTGTTTGGGCCATAAATCAGGACTTTTCCTGAGGAATTCAGGTCCTTGAAACCAGCGATGACTTACATCGAAGGTGGAAGGAAAGTTTCTAGTGGCGTCGTCTGCCACGTTTTGTGACGTTGGAACCCATCGCCATTCACATGGTTTACTGTGATCTTCGATCTCAGCCAATCGATGACCAACGAATGGTTTAAAAGCGCGAGGATCTGACTTAATCCACGCTAACACTGTACGTGAGTCTGTCCAAAATACTCTCTCGGACATCTCGTACTTGCTCTCTTCACTAACCGAGGCAGCCAGCCTGCTGCCCATAAGAGCTGCTTGCAATTCAAGCCTTGGAATCGAAATTGGTTTCAACGGCGCTACTCTTGCCTTTGCGGCGATCAGCGTAATCCGCCTTATTCCTAGCTCATCCGTGGTGACGTAATACACCGCGGCAGCGTATGCTTTTTCACTAGCATCCGTGAAAGTGTGTAACTCTCCCTTGCCGACGCCTTCAGCAACGGGTCTTGGTACCTCTAAATGACTTAATTTCTTCACTTCCGATATCCATTTACAGAATAACACGTGTAATTCGTGTGAAACTTCTTCATCCCAAGAGATGCCTGTCCTCCATACTTGCTGGATCAGCGACTTCCCTTGAATCGTTATGGGTGATGCGAGTCCCAAAGGATCGAAAACTGACATCACAGCGCTAGTTATCTCCCTCTTCGTAGGCGGTCGTAAACCTCCCATCACCTCTTCCGGTGTGTTACGAAGACTTGTGGAGAAACTTATTATATCCCGTTTGATATTCCAAATCAAACCTAACGTGCGCTCTGTGTGCTCTTTATCTCCCAGCGAAGCACTGTCGCTCTTATATTTATTTTCCATTTTACTTAAAACTTCGGGTCGGTTGCTAGCCCATCCCCTCAGTTGGAAAGAAGCATGTTTATGTAATTCATACATATCGTTTACTATCCTTTCGGCCGTCGTCACGTCGGGAAATGCCTGTAGATAGTCATCCATATAAAAATTGCTTTCCGTAGCGGAAGCTGCTTCTGGATAGATATGTGCGTTGTCCTGCGCATTCCTATTCTTTACATATATAGCGATGCATGGTGATGATGCCGCTCCAAATATGAGTGACGTCATTCTATACTCTTCCGGTGGCGCGTCACGATTGTGCCGCCATAAGAATCGAAGGCTATCCCTGTCTTCATCCCGGATTTTCACTTGCAGGAACATTTCTTTAATGTCTGCCATTACTGCCACGCTTCCTTCTCTGAATCGTAGCAGAACTCCGAACAACGACTTCAATAAGTCCGGTCCGGTTAACAATGCATCATTGAGACAACGTCCGCCCGTCTTTGCGGCGGCGTCGAAAACTATCCTTATTTTCTTTTTTTGTGGGTGAGTCACTGCGAAGTGAGGAAGGTACCACGTACGTGGGGAAATGGGAATATGGTTCGCTTTCTCTGCGTAACCATTAACGATGAGATTTTCAATTTGCTTCTCATATTCCTTCTTCAACTCGCTATTTTTGTCGAGCTTTTTTTCAATATTCAACAGGCGACTTTCAACCTGCGCTCTATTCGACGGCATGCACTCATTGTCTGTGCGCCATAACAAAGCAGTCTCGTACCTATTATTAGGTATACGACGTACCGTTTTGTTCAAAATACTTAAAGCTCGTTCTTCTGGGTCGTTCGCGGGCTTTCTAGCCGACACTCCCAGAGATTCCAAACTAAAATAATCCTTGATCAATTTATCCATATCTTCCTCCTTCTTGGTGGAAATGTGGTTAACGATCTTGATCGGTTTAATACCACCCGATATGTGACCATGTAAAACCCATCCAAGTTTGGTGAGCGATGCTACAGGTAGGTTCTTACCTCCTGAAATTAATTCACGAGTAACTATGAGATGCCAACTGTCCTGACCAATTAATATGGTAGGTTTGGACCTCTCATACATCAACTCATCCTTAATCGGTGTCAAATGAGAACACCGTTGCAATAATTCTCGGCTTACCGACTGAGGAGAAAGGTTAAGTGACTTAATTGTTTGTACACTTATCTCTTCTAAGTCGCTCGAGTAAATGCCTTTTATCTTAACGTTTAAGCGATACGAACTGTCGTCGTTAATTCGCTTACCTCCCACGGCTTCGATACGTAATCCCTCTTTACGTCCGCGAGGCGCTAATTTCTGAGCCATCCACTCCTCTATGAGTGTCATGGTCGATCCCTCATCCAGAAGAGCTGTTGTCTTGACCTTTCCTCTAGGTCCATACAACTCAACCGGTATAATCTTTAAGTATGCACATGCCAGTGCATTCACTGTACTAACAGTTGTAATCTGAGCATCTTTACCCCCCTCGTCCCCTTGTGGCGAGGTTTTTTCATTGGGGTATCGGTGTAGCATTCGATGATGTGACATTCTACATCCCTCTACACCACATTTTTTCGCTTTGCACTCTAACCTCCTATGGTTAGGTGACAAACATTGGAAACATACTTTCGCTTTTTTGACCGCTTCCCATTTCTCGCGAATATTCATGTCCTTAAACTTGTAACAACTCACTATAGAGTGCTCCTTGTTGCATATAACACACTTATGTGTTACCCGACTTACAGGCTTGTCCTGGGTTGTCATAACCACCTGTCGGTTGTGCCCTTTACTATTTCGGCGTTCTAGACGCTCGCTCGAATTACTTCGGCGCATATAGCGCTCGCTCACGGCACATCTACGTACACCTCCCTTTGCAGTGTGTACAGTTTGCTTCCTGAATTCAGGACGCTTCCTTTTTTCAGGCGCATTTTCATTGTTTAAGGACGCTCCAAATTGTTCACTCAATAAATTTAAAAACTTGGCCATCTTCTGTAACTCTGGCTCCAAAGGATACTGAGCTCGATATTCAAACCATTTAAATTTAATCATAGTTCCGAGCTTCTCCACTATGCGGCTCACTAACTCCGGTGAGTACAAATACTGTGGTTGATTCAACGCTTGTATCGTGGCAACCACGTTCGTAATACGACTTGCAAAAGATCCTATATTCCGGCAATCTTCTGCCAATCCTGGCATACGCTTTACATTCTCGATTTCGGCTAGAATGAGCATCTCAACCCTACCGAATCTTCTTTCGAGAGCGTTCATTATTTCTTCAGGTTCACACAAAGTAAACAACAACGACTTAACCGCTTCCTTAGCGGTGCCCTTTAATGCCCTCCTAAGGCGTGCGACATTCTGCACCCCTGAAAATTGGCTTCTCGTGTCTTCAAACACCGTTTTGAAAATTATCCATTCACCCGGGTCTCCATCGAACACCGGTAATTCCTGGAGGAAATGAAGCTGGGAAGACTTATCTTTACCAGCTATTTTTATTGCACTCACAATCGCTTCGGTCAATTCTGACACCTCACTCGCGTGTGTTTTCTGTGCATTTCCTTGGTTGCGCTCGATCTCTGCCCCTTTGCGGCGTGATCCTTTACACGCTTCCTTATCAGTAATATCGGGTTGTGCTACACTAACCGGCGCGCTCATTATGGTCTGCTGAACCCAACTCCTTACGAAAGGTTCCACCTGAGTATTCCGCTCTTCATCATCCTCACTCGAGTCGAACTCCTCTTCTCGGTTGAGTCGTGCCAACTCCAATTGAGACTTGGCTAAGGCAGCAGCTGCCTGTGCTCGTTCGAGCTCTGAGCGTTCGAATTTAATCCGCGCCTCTAATTCGGCTTTCAGCCTCGCCGATCGCGATGACCTACTACCTCTTTGTGACCCTTTATCACTAGTGTGCCCGATTACTGTCCCTGACGATGCCGCTTCTTCGGTCCTTTGACCTACTTTTTCGACCACCGTTTCACTCCTGGATATAACGGATTGTTGTGCGGTGCTGGCCTGCGTACCACTGGTGTCCGTCCTGTTGCTTGTCATTGCCACGGACGTCCCTGTGTCCCACGTGCATGTGGACGTGTCGGTGGTGGCTCCACTTGAAGGAGTTGCTCCATTTGACGCAGATGGTTCCGCTTCTTTAGCTTTTCTTGAGAGCCCTGTCCTTGTCCTGCTCCCTTCGCTTTTCCCTGTCTGGTCTTGTGCCTTCTTCATCTTGCAGGAAGGTGATTGTTGGCCTACGGTCCCTAACTGTCCCTACGGTCCCTACAATCCCTTTCCTACAACCCTCTACACCCCAACCTAACACCACTACCCCTCCCCCCCCTTATCTCCCAACCCTACAACCCTACTACCACCCTAACAACCCTATCAGCCCTATCAATCCTGGACGGGGCCTACCGAGGTGAGCCGTCCAGGGATGGAGTCGTGCAGGAATGGAATGGAGGAAAGGTTTAGGAACTGTCCCGCCAAGGAATATGACGAAACAGTCGAGCGGTAGTGCAAGCGCAGTCTCGCTCGAGAGAACTGCTCCACCCGAAGGTGTTGTGCCAGAGCCCAACCGTTTGGCACCGTTAGGTGGTCGGGATGTATGCTGTGCTCGCCGCCCAGTTGCCGGTGACGCCTCGTCCAAGCGCCCTCTTCCGGCCGCGATGCAGTCAGGTGCCCACGCGCACCCTCGCCCGGCAGCAGCAGCGGTGGATGCTTCTTCCAGCACCCTGATGATCCGACAGGAAAATGCCGGACACGGTCATCCGACAGGAAATGCCGAGCACGCTTGCCCGACAGGAAAATGCCAGACACGGTCGTCCGACAGGAAAAATGCCAAGCCCTGCTTGGCCACGATGAGTGCCTTCACAAGACACCTGCGCCCGGCTGCGATACGTGCCCCATGCGAGCACACGCCCCAGGCCGCAATCCCGGTTTTCTTTCTTCCGGTAGTTCCAGGTCCAGTCCTTCAGCGCTGACGTCCTGGTCTTCTGGCCTTTGGTCCTATTGCTTCAGCTCAAACCTCCGGCTTCCTTCGGTTGCTGATCTTCACTCGGCTCCGAAGGTCTTCTTTTCCACAACCAGCAGTCCACAGCTGGTTCCTTGATCCAGCTGGCGGGGTTCGGGTGGTCCTTTTGATCCGGCTCCGAAGGTCCAATTGAAAAGGAATCCGGCTCGAAGGACCAATTGAAAAGGAAATCGGCTCGCAAGGACCAATTGAAAAGGAACCTAGCGGAACTCAACTTTCGATTAAGAAACAGAAGGGAGGAATCGAGGCTTCTCTCGATCCGGCCTCCTATAACGCCTACGTTGGGTTCGGGAACAACGTATGTGATCTCCGCAACGGAGTAACACACTAGGGCGATAACCTCGTTCCTTTTCAGCAAGTAGGTTCAGACGGGGATTACGGGTCTTCCGAAGTCGTCCCGGTCCCGACGCCTTAATTCTTCGATGTGGACTGTATAACTTAAGGGATGAATTACTTGGGAATAAAACAGCAATTATCTTCAAACCGTTCCGTGAGAGAGTAATCACTTTTCCCTATCACTTCCCTACACTTTTTCTTCTTGACTGCTGGTTTTCACTTTTCCCGAAGGATTTTCTTGTTTTTCCGAACTATTACCCCGAACTATTTTCCCGAACTATTTTCCCGAACTATTTTCCCGAACGAATTGCAATAAAACCCGTTCACTAAGCTACCCCCAGAGCTATACGCGAAAGTGAGCCGCGCCATTCGCGTGCCTGCGCAACTTAACAACATGAATTTGTACTATTACTCTCTCACGTTTCACTTAATTTCTTTATTCACATAAATCATACATAAATACAAGTTATCTATTTAGATAGCACAAAACAATATCTACACCATGATATACATTATTTTTTCGTATCACAAAAATCCTTTAATTTATAAAACAAAATATGCCTACTTTAATCACAAATTCAAAATCCAAACTTCTTAAATATTTAACACAGAAAGTTAAAATAATATTTCCCACTTGAATTTATACATAATATGTTAACTAATACAATAGTTTAATTTACATTTCTCTATTTATTTCACTATTTAAAACACTTTTAAATTTCTTATACAAAACTATCATTATTTCACTTATACACAGGAATTTTCACATAAAATAACACAGAATTCACCTTTTTAGCACGTACAATCAACCTGAAATGTTTTACAAGTCATTTTTACATAAATTGCTGAAATTACAAACATTTTAAATTTTTACATATTCGGCCTCCTAAGGGCGTGGTCAGCGTGCTTCCGTGAACTCACACTATTTGAACAACTAACTTTGCACGGCTCTCGGCTATCAAAAAAATGAAATTCTGAAATACACTTAATTTTAACAATATTATGTAAACAAGTGCTTCTACATAATTTTCAAACTGTAGGGAACCATCTCCGATAAGACTCTTATTCGTTATCATGCTTCTTATCAGATAACAATACAAGTGAATGTTTTCATTAATCAATCATAACAAATAGGCATTTGTTTTCGTACAAACATATCATACTTATACAAGACAATACTTATGCAATTAATTTCCGTTAATTCTGTTTATGCACAGAGTGATCATCTCGACCGGGGAACCAATCCGATCTCTAACTTCACTTTAATATTCCTTTGAATTTACATCGTTGGAAAGACGATTTCAACCGGGGAACGAATCCGGTAACATAATTTATAACACAAAATTCCCTATATGAATTTATTGAAAATATTACTTAGAAAACAGTAAACTAGTCCGGCCTGGGAGTCGAACCCAAGACCTTCATATCATTAATTCGACATTTCCTTAAAATTTAACTAAGCATTTTCTTATCAGAACATCTGTATTGGACAATAAGTCTTTGAAAAGTTATTCGTCGTCGGTCGACTTAATAAACTGAAACATTCTTATAGGCGCGTCGCCAACAGTATATGTTTTGTGCCTTACAGCACACATTTTTCACGTGGGTGTTGAAAGTTAGCTTATTGTCAACTGTGAGGCCGAGTATTTTTATCTCATTTGACATCACAATGCTTTCCCCACCCATCTTCAGAAGTGGCGAGTCATATTTGGTCTTGTTCGTAATGACCATGGCTTTAGTTTTCTGAGATGCGAAATTTAACTTATTTTTGACTCCCCACTTCCGAACATGTGCGAGGGCTGCATTTGCTCTCTCCTGCACTTCCAAAGCCTTGTCTCCGGAGAATATTAGGACCACGTCGTCTGCGAAAGCCTGGCAGTACTCGCCTCTATCAGTTAACTCTTTCAGGAGTGGGTCCAACAGAAGGTTCCACAACAGTGGACCACCTATCGAGCCTTGCACGCACCCCTTCGTGGTCTTTTTTACCCATTCCGCCCCTGAATATTTGATGGATACAGATCTATCATTGAGGTAACTATCTACTAGTCGCCTCATGTTTATGGGGCTTCCGGTTTCTGCAAGTGCACATCGTACAGCTGGCCACCAGGCGTTATCGAAGGCTCCCTCTATGTCCAATGATACTAATACAATCAATTTTTTATCATTGATATTAGCTTTTATAAGCTGTATCATGTCATAGAGGGAGTCCTCGGTGCTGCGCTGTGGCATAAATCCATATTGTTTTTTGCTTAATTTGGGTACGATGTGCCACTTGATTCTCCGTACTAACATTTTTTCTAGGACTTTCCCCAGCACAGGCAGTAGCCCAATCGGCCTGTAGGACTTGGGGTGCGTGTATTCCTCCTTCCCAGGCTTTCGCAGCACCACTACTGTCGCCTCCTTCCATTTTTTGGGGAAATATGCCAGCTCCAAGCACTTGTTGGCTAGTGCCAAGAACAGTGGCGGGTCCAGGGTAATGGCCGCTGCGCAGATATCGGCTGTGAGACCATCATTTCCTGGAGCTTTTTTAGGGTTAAAGCTGGACGCGGCCCATGTAAGCTCCTCTACCGTAAAAGGTGGGTCACTTGAATCATCAAGTGACCCTACGTTTACTAATTCAGCTGCTTCCCTAATAAGCTTGTGTTCCGCGTCATCCTCCTGGATTTTGTCGTCCGGATAGAAGGTCTCCGCCAAGAATCTTGCTGATTCTGCGTTGTCCAAAGTCTTCCCCTCTCTTACAAGAGGGATATCTTCGTGTCTCTGAGTTGTGCGGCCTATTACCCTGTAAATCCCGTCCCACATAGATTCACGATCTTGTTTGCTACAGAAACTCTTCCAGCTGGCAGTCTGTGCGTTCTTTACTTGTTGTTGGTACTCCTCTTTTGTTTTGATATACTGCTCGACGACCCATTCTCGGCGTACTGGTGCTGCACACGATATTCTGCGTTTCATCCTGGAGACTTCCTTTTTCCTTTGAGTCAACTCTTCAGTCCACCAAGGCAATCCCATTCGTTTTTTGTTTTTAATTTTGGGTATACTATTTTCGCAAATTTCTAATATTGATTCAGTGTATTCTATTATTCTCGATTCAAGTTCTTCTCTATTTTCTATTTTCTCTATCTGTATATTATTTATTTGTTTAGTTTGCCAAATCTGGGTGAGTTTCTCACGAAACTCACTCCAGTTTGTCTTTTTTGTGTTGAATTTTCTGGTAGTTCTCTTTATATCTGTACTAATTGATTTTTCTAGATTTATTTCGAACAGGATTGCCCTGTGATCCGAACTAGTTACTTCTTCTGAAAGTCTCCAGTTGTCAATCCTCCCGAGCAGGCTCGTCGTGCAGGTTGTCACATCCACACAGCTGGAGAATCTCTTCCCGCCTCTGATCGTATCAAATGTGGGCTCTGTACCTCTGTTCAAGATGTGGAGCTCTAATTGGTCTAGTTTGGCAGCTACTTCAATCCCCCGCTTATCTGTCTCCCGGCTTCCCCACCAAGTACTCCAAGCGTTTATGTCTCCACCGAGTATCACGTTCCCAGTTCCTAGGCCAGCTACGGCTTTCTCTATCGTGTCCAGGTAGGGATCGACTACTTTGTCTCCCTCCAGGTAGACAGACACCACTCCCATTTCCCAGGCCCCTGTCCTCAATTTAGCAACTGCTATATTTTCTTTTGTAAGGTCAGGGCACTGGGTTATGCCAATGGTGTCGTCGAATAGCACAATGGCTGCCTTTATCACTTTGTCCGTGTTTAGGCTTCTGCTACATTGTACTACTCTTGTCCCTGGATGGTTCTTCATTTCGCCGATATTACCGATATATGGTTCTTGAATTAGGGCAAACGATATCTTGTTTTTTATTGCCTCAATGATTAGTTCGGCCGTAGCTAGCTCGCTCCTCTGGAGGTTTGCCTGGATGACGTGATATCGGTGGTTGCATGGGTTTAAGTCTCTGTTCAGTCTGGAGCCCATCTCAACAATACGCCACAGTGGACCTTGCCAAGGTCTCCCATTTCCTTCTTAAGGGGCAGTCTACACTGAACGCATTGTGGTCTTTCTTCTCCATTTTTGCCTTAAGACAGTTTCTACATGACGGCATCTCTCCCGAGAGCCAGTCTGCACATTCTGCCTTAAGGTGTGGGCCCCCACAGTGACTGCAAACATCCGTTGTGTCACTACATAAACGCTTGGTATGCCCGTACCCCAGGCATCGCGAGCACTGTATAAGAGGGGACTGATCCTCCACTCTTACTCTCTGGAGGTCAATATGGATTAACCCGACCTCTATTAAGTTGTTCCATAACTGAAGTGACACTCTCATCACGATATGCGTTGTGTGTGGGTTCCTGGATTTTCTCCTATACTTGACCTCCATTCTATTCTCATTTCCCTCTATGTTTTTAAACAGCTGTTTGTTCTGTACCTTTATAGCTTTTATAATTTCTTCATCTGTGTTATACTGAAGCACGTCCCTCAGTATAACCAGTGGATCCTTATTCTTTATTTCGTCAACATTCAAGCTCTTACTAACATTCCTTATCCTCTCCTGGTTAGGTTAGGTTAGGTTAGGTTAGGTTAGGTTAGGTTAGGTTAGGTTAGGTTAGGTTAGGTTAGGTTAGGTTTTTTTTTTCCTTGTACGTTGTTTCGCCTTTTTACAATGTATTCTGCAGACTTTTCTTTTGGCGCTTTAGGTGCTTTTATTTTAACGGTATTATTAGGGTTTCTTTGCTGTATACGTAGAATTTATTTTATAATTCTCTACATACATGAAAGCCGTATGATTGCTAATGGGATACAATTCACCTGGCTTTTCATGTTATCGCTCGTTACATGTTTTACCTCTGATTAATAAGCACTGTTGATTATTAGTTGTTAAATAGATAAATATTTAATGTAAACATATATATACATATATATACACATACACATACACACACATACATATACTTAATACACACATACATACACATATATATACATATATATATACACACATACATACACATACATATACATATACATATATATAACTTTTGTATTAATTAATTGCTTACAATGTAAATTTAATTTAATTTTCGTATTTTCCCTTAAGATTGAGGCTTGCTGTTAAAGCTTTTAAGTTGATCAACTATATAATTCACGAAATCCACGAATGATGCTATTGAGGATTCCTTTGTTATCAGCTTCTTCAATTTATATGGTGATATTTTTATCATTTGGCATCGAAATTCATGTTCCAGTCGTTGTGCTTGAAATCTAGCGCAATATTTTAATAAGTGGTCGAAACTTTGTATACTGTCACCATTACAAGGGCATTTATTGTTGTTAAAAATTTTAAACCTATGTAAATATTGCTTATGGAAACCATGACCAGTTAATACTTGGGTGAGTTTAAAATTGATTTTTGTAGATTGCCAAAGCTGTTTAATGGATTCAATATCGGGTAAGTGTTCTCGTGTGTGTTTCCCTTGTGATGCACTGGCGTAACGATGCTGCCATTGATTTAGACTTTCTTTCTTTATTTTTGCTTTCGCAAAGCTAATCGGAAATTTTAAATAATCACATCCCTTCTTTAGTTTTGCTGCATTCTTCGCAGCTAAATCAGCTGCTTCGTTCCCAGCAATACCCGTATGAGCTTTAATCCAAGTGATGGTAATCTTACCAATTTCCTCTATTTTCTTTATCTTATTATGTATGTTTGTCACAATAGGGTGAGTATTACTTCGTTTATTTATTGCATAAATCGCTGACATACTATCTGAAAATATTTTAACCTCATTAATATTATTTTTTATGGTCCATGCGCAGGCTCTATCAATAGCAAAAAGTTCTGATTGAAAGACTGTACAGCTATCATGTAACTTAAATTTTTTAACTAATATATTTCTATCATTGTTGAATACTGCGAAGGAGGCTCCCACCTTTCCATCCTTTAATTTGCTACCGTCTTTATAAATGTTAATAAGCGTTTGGTTAGGGTCACTATAAGGAGGTGCATTACCTGGTGAGAAATTTTTAAAGATTTTGATTCTACAAGCTGGATGTATGAGGTATTGAGGTGGTGTGGGCTTTTCCAGGGTAATATCTTCAGGCAAATATTGGGTTATACCAGAGCTTCGGATGTTTTCAAGCTGGTGCACTTCCTTTATTTTGAGATCAAGTGGCGTGAATTGAGCGAGAGCTAATGCTGCTGCGGTGGATACTGTGCGAAAAGCTTGTATAGCTTTGAGGGCAAACAGGCGTTGAGTTCGTTCCAGCAATTTCTTACAACACTTTTTGGAAGTGGCTTCACCCCAAACACCAGCAGCGTAAGTGATTGTAGGTTCAATTACTTGATGGTAGATTATACTAATATTTTCGGGATTAATCCCCCAAGTGGGTCGGCAATATATACATAATTTGTGGAAAATACGGGTGGCTTTATCTAGAACGTACTTAATGTGGTTTTTAAAAGTGAGCTTTGAATCGATTATTACTCCGAGTAATTTTATTTGATTTACTATAGGTAATGTATTGTCGTTCATTTTCAGTTTCGCTGTTTTAGCTTGGGCGGTAAAAGCAATTGCTTGCGTTTTTTCCCAGCTGAAAGTGAGTTTGACACTATGTCCCCATTGGAGAATTTTGTTTAATGCCGAGTTAGTAGTTAATTGTAATTTATTAACATCCTGTGCGTGAACGATTAGTAAGACGTCATCGGCAAAAGCCTGGATATGACATCCGGGTGGAAGTTGAGTTTCTAACAATTCATCCAATATTATATTCCATAAAGTTGGGCCGCAAGTTGATCCCTGTACACAGCCTCTAGACATAGTTTTGGTGGTCTGATACCCTGCATAATCCAGTGTGACTTGTCTGTCTTTAACATAGTCATGTATCAACCCAAAGATGTTGCGGGGACACTGGATATGTCTAAGTCTTTGAAACAAGGCAGGCCACCAAGCGTTGTCAAACGCAGCTTTGATGTCCAGGGAAACTGCTACGACTTGTTGGTTATTTTGCTTGGCTTTTTTAACAATTTCTATAGCTGAAGATATGGCTGCTGTGGTGTTAGTCTGCTCTTTAAAGCCGAATTGTCGGTCGCACATTTTGCCATTTCTTGTGGCCTGATATTTGACCCTGGCTATGAAACTTTTTTCCAATAATTTTCCAAATACAGGTAAGAGACCCATTGGGCGAAATGCGCTTAAGTCGTTAGGATTATTTTTATTAGGCTTCGGAATAATTTTAACATAAGCTATTTTCCATTGCCGTGGGAAATATTGAAGAGAGAGACATCGATTCATAATATTAGTTAGTAACTTTGGGTAAGCTAGAGCGAACTGTGTGCAAATGTCGGCTGTAAGATTATCAACTCCTGGTGCTCGCTTTGGGTTCATACTTTGGATGTGCTCAAGTATTTCTTCTTCACTGAATGGGAGGTCATTATCTGTATTTGGAAAAGTGTTATAGTCTTTTCTGAGCTCTTCGTGTCTGGGAATGGAATCAGGAGTGTCATCGGGGTAAAATTGATTGAGTAATGCTTTTGAAGTTTCTTCTTCGTTATCGGTATATGTGTTGCCAATTTGTAAAGTACTTGGTGGGCGATTTCGTTTGGTTTCTTTTAGCAGTCGGTTCGTAAGTGACCAAACATTTTCTTTGTCTTGGCGTTGGCAAAATTCCCTGAAGTTATTAGTTGATGTTCGCCGAAGTTCTTCTGCATACTCCTTTTTCTTTTCCTGTCTCTCTTTTATCAACTGATCAAGAGGGAGACCTCTTTTTTTAGCTTGGTGTATCTTGTGATGAAGGCTGATTACTTCCTTTTTATAATTTTCTAGTTTTTCAGTCCACCATAGTGGCTTATACTTGGCGCCGCTTTTTCTGACAGGCATAGATGCTCGACATGCCTCGTGTATGATGTCAGTGGTTTTTGTTATAAAATCTTCTAGTTCAGTGGCACCAAGTGTGGAGATGTTCACATCCAGGCATCCGCTGTTACACAAATGGGTATCCAAGGCAGATTTAAACTCTGCCCAGTTTGCTTTATTACTTTTGTATTGATAGGTGGATGTGTTATTATTTGATAAGTTTTTATTGTAGAGGTTTAATACCATTTCGACTGCATTATGTTGTGATAAAGGGCAAGCCTCAAGATTGACTTGACATCTGCTGATATTTTCGTATATGGATCCAGATGCAAAGATTAAATCTATAATTGATGTACGATTTCGTCCGTGGGTTACTGTCTCAAAAGTTGGAGTTGAGCCGGTATTACAGATATACATGTCGTTTCCAAACATGATTTCTGCCACATCGCGCCCCCTTGGATTCGAAGTCTCGCTACCCCATAAGGGATGCCACCCATTAAAATCTCCGCACAAAATGCGGTGAGAGTCACTAGTAGCTTTTAAGAATGCATCAACACGTTCAAGTGTTGCTGATTCATCGCATCTGGGTTCAATGTATGCGGAAGCTATATATAGTTTTTTACTACCTACAGTTATTTGTACAACGCAAAGATTGGAGGATGAAAATTGTGTGATTCCTAACAACGCTCCGCACTTGGGCTTGGCAATTATGCAGGCTTTAACTTTATTATTATTAGTTGGAAACTGATATATTGTTACGCGCTCCAATCGACGATATACTAGCGCCATCTAGTGTCAGGAACGAGAGCGAGTAGAGCGTGTAAAGAATGACATCACAGATCTTTCGACCCACAGCGCCACCCGAAGAACTAAGTTTCTAGAAAATCTATACTCGCAAACTCGTCCCTTTGCGCGCATTTACCTGAAGATTCGGGATGTTTCTTTGCTAATTTAAATAAATAGGCGCTGCAATATGCGATCGGGGCACAGAGTTTAACTCGGCGACACAAGCGAAGCTTCGGAGCGAAATTAAGTGAATTAGTGTGTTTAATTATTAGTGTTTTTTAACTTTAATTCGTATAAAGTAAATTAAAGTGTTAATTTAGGTAATTTTATCGGCAATTTTTATTGTCACGAACCCTAAGCTCGTAACAATTGGTGTCAGAAGTGGGATAAAATAATGCCGATTTTACCTAAGGAGGAAACGGAGGGTGTCCGTACCCGAAGTCAACGCCAGCAGGAGACGGACCAGAGGAGATTTGGTGGTGCAACGCCGCAGATGTCTGAGGGCCAGCCGCCGGCCACGGAAGCCGGTCCGTCAGCAGCTTCTACGTCTGTGGCACCTGACTTAGGTGCTCTGATGGTGATGCTGCAGGAGCAGGCTCGCCGACAGGAGGAGCAGGCTCGCCGACAGGAGGAACAGGCCCGCCGACAGGAAGACCAGGTTCGTCGTTTGGAGGAGCAGCTGCGGGGCGGACAAGAGGAACAGGCCCGTCGGTTGGAAGAGCAGATGCTCCTCATGAAGGACCTTCACGCTACCTTCGGGAAGGAGATAAAGGAGGTGAAGGATAGGGTTGCTCAGCATGACAACCGCCTGTCGGAAGCTGAAACCCAAATCGCGAAAGCTGAAAACCGAATCGAGAAAGCTGAAACCCGAATCGACCAAGTAAACAATCGGGTTGACAACGTAATGGCTGACATGAAGAAATCACTGGACGAACTCAAACTTGGGGATGGAACTACAGCTCCCGTAGTAGCTGCAGCACCTTCGCTACGTGGATTCAAAGTGCCGCCGTTCGACGGGACCTCTTCCTGGTCGGCCTACAAAATCCAGTTCGAGGCCGTCATGGAGGCGAACGGCTGGAATAAAAGCCAAGCCATGACTGCACTCACCCTAGGCCTGCGCGACCAAGCCTTAACTGTGTTGGAAGCTCTCGGTAAGAAAGTGACCTATGAGCAGCTTCTTGAGGCCTTGGAGGCGAGATATGGTGACGCTCACCTGGAACACGTCTTTCGCGCGCAGCTTAAAGATCGCGTGCAACGCAGCAACGAAAACCTGCAGCAGTGGGCCCTTGAGGTGGAGAAGATGGTTCGTAAAGCATACCAGTCTGTACCTGCGCTCATTGGAGGGAACCTGGTGCAAACATTCATCGACGGCATCCGCGACCTGGAAGTCAGAGCTGCTGTGAGGCTCGGGCACCACGAGACGCTTAAGGACGCCTTGGCCCATGCACTGGAGGTAGAAGCCGTGCGGCAGGATCATCGTTCCCATCGCGTCAGGGAGGTTGCAGCAGCTACAGTTCGCGACCGCAACAAAGGATACAGCCCTAGGTGCTATGGCTGTGGGGAAAAGGGCCACCTTCGATCCAGCTGCCCTAAGCGAACCGCAGAAAGGGAAAGTGAACGATATCAGGAGGGTGGTGCAGCTAACGCCACTGCCTGGCGGCGACAGGATCATCGTTCACCTCACGCTAGGGAGGTTGCAGCAGTTACGGTTCGCGACCACAGTAAAAGATACAGCCCTAGGTGCTATGGCTGTGGGGAAAGGGGCCATCTTCGGTCCAGCTGCCCTAAGCACACCCTAGGAAGGGAAGGTGAACGGTCTCAGAAAGGAAGTGCGGCTAACAGCACCGCCCAGCAGCAGCAGGAATACGACTTTGAGATCGAACATCGCAGCGAGAAATCTCATGGCAACGCAGATGCATTGTCAAGAAGACCTTGTCCTGAAGATGGCAACCATTGTAGTAGGCAAGGTAAGGAAGTGGTATCCGTGAGGATGCTCAGGACAGACCACCTCAGTAACGGGTGGAAGGACAGCCTACGACGTGCACAGCAGGAAGATCCAGACATCAAGCCGATTCTGGGATGGATGAAGGCCCGTGCTACCAAGCCTAAGTGGAGGGACGTCTCAGCGATGAGTTCAACCACGAAAAGCTATTGGGCCCAATGGGACAGCTTGCTGCTTCAGGATGGAGTCCTGTGCCGTAAATGGGACAATGGTCGAGGAGACAGCTGTCGTTTGCAAATGGTTGTCCCTAAAGCTAAAGTGCCGAATGTTCTACAGCTGTGCCATAATGGTCGTTCAAGAGTCCACCTGGGAGTTAAACGAACTCTGCTGAAGGTCCGAGAACAGTTTTACTGGGTCCATTATCGTGACGATGTCGAGGATTGGTGTCGTACATGTACAAGTTGTGCGGCTGTGCGGGGACCTCAGACACGTAGTAGAGGAGCACTGAAATTGTACAATATTGGTGCACCACGGGATAGGACGGCCCTTGACATTGCGGAGCCGTTACAGAAAGGCGTAAGCGGGACTCCTAAGATCGTCCATGTGGATCGCTTGGCGCGTTATCATGGGACCGATAATGCTCGGGACGAGCATGTCTTAGGAGGGGGCAGTGTTACGCGCTCCAATCGACGATATACTAGCGCCATCTAGTGTCAGGAACGAGAGCGAGTAGAGCGTGTAAAGAATGACATCACAGATCTTTCGACCCACAGCGCCACCCGAAGAACTAAGTTTCTAGAAAATCTATACTCGCAAACTCCTCCCTTTGCGCGCATTTACCTGAAGATTCGGGATGTTTCTTTGCTAATTTAAATAAATAGGCGCTGCAATATGCGATCGGGGCACAGAGTTTAACTCGGCGACACAAGCGAAGCTTCGGAGCGAAATTAAGTGAATTAGTGTGTTTAATTATTAGTGTTTTTTAACTTTAACTCGTATAAAGTAAATTAAAGTGTTAATTTAGGTAATTTTATCGGCAATTTTTATTGTCACGAACCTCAAGCTCGTAACAATATGTTGAGGCCTTGTATCGATTTCATTTCCTGGAGATTTCCGATGTACGGTTCCGAGAGTAAAGCTATCGAGTAATCGTTATCCATAAAAAAGCGAATAAATTCGTGTTGGCAACTTTTAGACCTGTCTATGTTACACTGGATTAATTTTATTTTAGTTGTCGGATCCATAATCGATACGTTGACTTATTCGCTCCTTCATAGATTTTACTCTCGGACAGGATAGAGAAGTATCTGGGTGTTGTATATTGAATTTAGTTTGGAATTTATTATTATGCGCTTGACAGTTATAACAAATAGCAGAAGATTTATCGGTCTTTAGCAGACAATTTGTAATCGTGTGGTCAGTTGCTGCACAGTGAGAGCATGGATGAGTATTGTTGGGACATTTGTTTTGGACATGACCAAATTGCAGACACCTAAAGCACTGTATAAATGGTGAAAAGTCCTCGGCTTGAATTCGTTGGTGATCAATGTTGATTCTACCCAAGTTAATTATTTTGCGCCATATCTGTGGTTTACATATAAATACCGCGTTGTATAGTTTATCATTTCTATTTTTTCTTTTGAATCGTAGGCATAAGTCATCTTTGTTTTCAATAAGATCTCCGAGTTCTTGGTTTTGTCCGGCAATGATGTCAGCTAACTCATCAGATGGAACGTCGTGAGAGATTCCTTTGAATATAATCATAGGATTCATTTTACGCGCAGGTACGGCAGTAACAGCCGGGGCGGATTTTAATCGCTCCAACACATCGTCTCTCTGTACACAAGTATCGAATTCGACCCTAAGTTTGTTATTAGAGATGATTTTTAATTTGGAAGGTGCATAGTTAGTTTTTTTAAAACATATGCTTTTACGCCAAGACTCCATGATTTCCTCTCTGGAATTGACAGTTGTTGTTGGTGTTACTATTATGGCTGGCTTAGTTGCTGGAGTGACGGATGGTTGAGTTTGTTTCAAAAAAGGGGTTGAAGCGACGCTAGCATAAGATTTAACTTGTACAGGAGGAGGCGACATTTTGGCGATTTCTTCTCTAATTGTATTCTGGAGAGAAGCTTTAACCTCATATATGCTTGTGGTAAACTCCGCTGTAATTTTAGTTTCCCGTATTATGCGATTTATGTCGTGCGCCATATCTATTACTGCCTTTTTATTTTCGGCCGTGACGCTTCTTCCCGTTGAGATGGTAGTTATGATTGTGTTTGCCAATTTACTAATAGCGTTAAGGCTTTCCGCTGTGCTGAGAGATATGCGGTTTTCATTTTGGCTGGAGTTATTAATTGTATCACAAAGAGGGGTTTCACAGTTAGAATTGGCCATTTTAAAGCATATGACAATTAATAAAAACGAAATATACTGCAAAACAATTTTTAGGAAAGTTATTGGCAATTTTATAGTTGGGTTAGGTTAGCTTAGGTTTGTATACAAAAAAAAATATAAAAATAAAGTAAAAAATCGATGTACATAAAAAATCGATATGAATAAAAAATCGATATAGATTCCTGCAAGCCTACTTAAGTAAGAAAAACAGGGAGGGTGGGGGGTCGATTTTTTTCCAATTCTGTGTGTTTTATTTATAAAAATTTGAGTGCGGATGGCTATATCTACACGGGACGAACCTAACAGAAGCAAAATGAGCGAAAGAAACAAAGATTTGAAATTTTTTTAAATTTTTATGAAAATAGGACTATTAGAAAACGAATTATGCGAAAATCAATAATTTATCATCGAAAATTTACTAAGAGAACTATATGTAAATACGTGGGGCAGTTAATTACACTATTTTAGGAGAAAATTCGAACGGAAAAGGCTGATTTTCAGCCGAGTTATAGGTGAATTGATGTTTTTATTAATGAAATTTCGTAAATAAAGGACTGAAAATATGAAAATTTATATATGTAACGTTCAGAATTTGCCAAGAAAACTATATAAAAATACGGGGGGCAGTTAGTTATACTATCTATATAGAAAATTTAACCGGAAAAGGGCAATTTTCAGTCGAATTATAGATGAATTTATGTTTTTATTTGTGAATTTATTTAAAAAATTGATGGAAAATGTGAAAATTAATTATATTGCGGTGAAAATTTATTATGAAAACTATAGGGGAATACGAGGAGTAATTAGTTCTATTATTTAGAGAAGGTTTGAACGAAAAAGACCTATATTTAGCAAAGTTATAAGCAAAGATGTAGTTGATTTTATATAAATGTATTGGTTGACCACTATACCTCGGTTTAGGTAAATAGTGATTTTTTCCAATTCTGTGTGTTTTATTTATAAAATTTGAGTGCGGATGGCTATTTCTACACGGGACGGACCTAACAGAAGCAAAATGAGCGAAAGAAACAAAGATTTGAAAATTTTTTAAATTTTTATGAAAATAGGACTATTAGAAAACGAATTATGCGAAAATCAATAATTTATCATCGAAAATTTACTAAGAGAACTATATGTAAATACGTGGGGCAGTTAATTACACTATTTTAGGAGAAAATTCGAACGGAAAAGGCTGATTTTCAGCCGAGTTATAGGTGAATTGATGTTTTTATTAATGAAATTTCGTAAATAAAGGACTGAAAATATGAAAATTTATATATGTAACGTTCAGAATTTGCCAAGAAAACTATATAAAAATACGGGGGGCAGTTAGTTATACTATCTATATAGAAAATTTAATCGGAAAAGGGCAATTTTCAGTCGAATTATAGATGACTTTATGTTTTTATTTGTGAATTTATTTAAAAAATGGATGGAAATGTGAAAATTAATTATATTGCGGTGAAAATTTATTATGAAAACTATAGGGGAATACGAGGAGTAATTAGTTCTATTATTTAGAGAAGGTTTGAACGAAAAAGACCTATTTTTAGCAAAGTTATAAGCAAAGATGTAGTTGATTTTATATAAATGTATTGGTTGACCACTATACCTCGGTTTAGGTAAATAGTGATTTTTTCCAATTCTGTGTGTTTTATTTATAAAATTTGAGTGCGGATGGCTATGTCTACACGGGACGGACCTAACAGAAGCAAAATGAGCGAAAGAAACAAAGATTTGAAAATTTTTTAAATTTTTATGAAAATAGGACTATTAGAAAACGAATTATGCGAAAATCAATAATTTATCATCGAAAATTTACTAAGAGAACTATATGTAAATACGTGGGGCAGTTAATTACACTATTTTAGGAGAAAATTCGAACGGAAAAGGCTGATTTTCAGCCGAGTTATAGGTGAATTGATGTTTTTATTAATGAAATTTCGTAAATAAAGGACTGAAAATATGAAAATTTATATATGTAACGTTCAGAATTTGCCAAGAAAACTATATAAAAATACGGGGGGCAGTTAGTTATACTATCTATATAGAAAATTTAATCGGAAAAGGGCAATTTTCAGTCGAATTATAGATGACTTTATGTTTTTATTTGTGAATTTATTTAAAAAATGGATGGAAAATGTGAAAATTAATTATATTGCGGTGAAAATTTATTATGAAAACTATAGGGGAATACGAGGAGTAATTAGTTCTATTATTTAGAGAAGGTTTGAACGAAAAAGACCTATTTTTAGCAAAGTTATAAGCAAAGATGTAGTTGATGGGTTAGGTTAGGTTAGGTTAGGTTAGGTTAGGTTAGGTTAGGTTAGGTTAGGTTAGGTTAGGTTAGGTTAGGTTAGGTTAGGTTAGGTTAGGTTAGGTTAGGTTAGGTTAGGTTAGGTTAGGTTTTTTTTTTTTTTTTTAATTCTTTTGTAACTACTACTTTTCTGCAGTACCCTTATTTCTGTTAATGACAACTCTATACAATTTACTCCTCTTTTTTTTGGTTTTTTTTGTGTTTTTTTTGTTTTTTTTTTGTTTTTTTTTATTATTTTTTTTTTATATATATGTATGTATATTTTTTTTTTAGGTTTTTTTTCCGTACTGCCTCATTCTGTTTTTATATACATGTTTACGTTTAATTACAATATCTTAATTACTACAAGTTCATGCGGTCTTATTCTAATAATAGCTGCTTATTTCATTTTCTTTAGTTATTTGTTACAACTCTACAATAACGTATAATATTCCTTTTAACTTACTTCTATATTATTGTAACGCTATTGTAGCTACAAGTTGGTTGCTTATATTACTTATTGTTACTTTATATAACATACTTGTTTTTTTTTTTTTAACTATATACTATTATAGGTATTATAACATATATTATTTAGAGCTTGTTATGTCTACATGACCACAATGCTATGCTATTTACGAATTGTTGCTTATCATAGTATTTAATATTTATAACATTTATTTATTTATTTATTACAATGCATATCATACTTGTTTTAGTTTAAGCTAGATATTAACTTAATAAATGTTATTTGTACTTGTTCCATACTACATTCCTTTTACTTTAAATTAACCTTTTTTATTTTCATTTCATACATTTGTATATTGTTATCTGCTTTATTATCTATAAGTTATTAAATACATTAGTCTATTATTTTGCTGCCATTTTCTTTGCTAATGATTTTTAATGCCATAAGGGCAAACTTCATAAAAATAGGTCGGCAATAATCATCTTCTATGATACATTTTAGGTTTTCTGGTGTTATCGTCATTTCCATGCTGCATTCGGTTTCGAATCTTCCTTTCCCAAAACGTGGGCAGTCTATTACAATGTGCTCTACAGTTTGCTCTGCATTTTCATCACATATGCAGCATGGGGATGGCGACAATTTATATTTATACAAATAGGCTTTGTTTCCACCATGACCGGTAAATAAATGTGTAACTAAGTTGTTCATTTTTATAGTTTTTAGTATCTTATATGCTATAACAATATTTGGAAAGAACATCTTCGTTATACTGCTGGTCGTCGCCTGTTCGTACTTCCGTTGCCATGTTTGCAGAGTTGAGCTTCTGGTGAGGCGCTTTGCATATGACAATGGAAATTTGTCATAAGCCGAGCTTTGTTTATTTTTTGTAGCTGCTTGCTTAGCAAGTTCATCTGCTCTTTCGTTGCCTTGTATTCCACAATGTGCTTTTATCCAATAAAGCAATACTTGCTTTTGGTTGTCTTCTAAAGTTTTGATTATTTTCCGTATTTCTGAAGCTATTGGATTAAGGGAGGCTGGGTCACAGATGGTTGTGATTGCCGATCTTGAGTCGCTGAATATATTTGCTCCTGAATAATTTTTGCTTACTATGTGTTTTAGCGCTCTGTGTATTGCCATCATCTCCGCTTGGTAAACACTGCAGTAGCTTTCCAATCTAAAAGTTATTGTTTTAATTTCGTATCCATTGTGCCATATTGTTACTGCTGCGCCCACTTTTGCGTCGATCTTGCTTCCGTCGGTAAAGATTCTAACCCAATCGTTTTTTATCTCGTCAATATCCTTCTGGCTATTTATGTGATTGAAATTACGTTGTTTTCTTTCGCAAGGGGTTAGGTTAGGTTAGGTTAGGTTAGGTTAGGTTCCCCCCCGAACGGGTTCCCGCCTTGTCGTGGCGGGGGGGCTTAGTAGCCGTGGCTTGGTCGGTCCACGGTGAACAAAGAGGAACCCACGTGGTTGGCCCGAGGTGAAGGGCCGGCCTGAGGTGGCCACTCCGAGTGGGCTTGGGGAGCCCACTCCGGATGTGTTCTGGTGGACTGCAGCGAGTGGGGACTCGCGCACCCTCTACCGCTGCAGCCGAGGTGGAGTCGCGGAGGAAGAGGAGTGTTGGTATGGAGATGCGCCACTCGCCCTATCCTTCGCGACTCAAACGGGGCCGCACCGTTGATGCGGTGGTGGTGGGGCTGCGGGGGGAGAGGATTGTCGGTATTGCGAGGCGCCGCTCTCCCTACCCTCCGCAGCCGAATCTTGGTTGGCGGCGGAGTCATAGACCAGATCCGCCGCTGGGGTCGGGAAGGCTAGTACTTCTAAGTGCTCGTTTTTCCTGGCCCCATGGCCTTTGTGCATCGGACGCGGGGGCGTCTGTTGCACAGACGTAATTGGAGGCCGTAGAGGAAGGCGCGCCATGTGTTCTGGTGCGCCTTACCTGGGAAAGTGAACGGGGAGGAATTTTCCTCTCCCGAGGAGGTGCTGCCGTGGGGCGGCAGGCGCTAGTAGGGCCGCGGATGTGTGCGAAAGCGTTCCCGTAGCCCTACCAATATGCGACAAAGGTGGAACAACATGGGGTTTTAGTCGGTGCGAGTCCGACATAACCCGTCCTTGCCCCCGCGAGGCGGGTATGCGTAGGCATTTCCCCATGTTAAAAAAAAAAAGGTTAGGTTAGGTTAGGTTAGGTTAGGTTAGGTTAGGTTAGGTTTTTTTTTCTTTTTTTTTCCAATAAGTTTACTCTACAGACTCGAGGTCCGTACCTTTTTTTGCTATACTTTATTTTATTAACTTTTAAAATACTGTTATAAATATACTCCTTACACTACTTACATTACTTAAATATTTAAGCCTAAGCAGTGAGTTCACATATATATTTTTTTTGAATTTTTTTTTTTTGTATTTTTTTTTTTTATATTTCTATTGTCTTACATACTTAAGATCTACAAACTAATATGCTTACATGCGACATGCAGTTAAACGCTATATTTTTTTTATACTTTTTTTTTCATTATTATTTTTGTTTTGTTTTGTTTTGTTTTTTTTTTTGTGGGCATCGTTGTTACTTATCTTTTTTTTTGTTGTTTAAACATAATAATTGTCGACCCACTTTGTGTTTTAAGTTTTTTTTTTTTTTTTTTTGTCCTTTTTTCCCCTTATGTAGTCATCAACATAATCTACGTACTTAATGTATATGGCCTTACATGCTATGTTAATTTTTTATGTTACCAGATTTTTTTTTCCTTTTCCTTGTACTTAATGTCGTGGAGAGTGCTCCATCTTGTAACTGTTTGTGATATCTGTTGACAGGGCTTCCACAATAGCTTCGTCTCTGTTTCTAATTGCCATTTTCAGATTATATTCTTTGATTCTTTTCGTTGTCGCAGCCATTGCGCTCTCAACCAGCCTTCCAGTTGCATCGTCGCAATCGTCCGTGTAATAAACACAGCTTTCTGTGTGCCTGGACACTGCCACTACTGCGTGTTGGACGCTTTCATAAATTTTGAGCTTCTCTGTTGTTGTCCTCATTATGACCACTCTCCCGTATGTGAGACCTTGGGCCTCATGTACGGTTAAAATTCGCGACCCAGGACCCGAACCATATCCCTGGCTGGTAAGGGACTCCTTTTCTGATTGCGTAAATACAAGATATAAGGTGTCGGGCACGGTACCTGGTATGACGACTCCCGTGTACCTCTTCCTTTCTAGTGAGTGCACCTGAGATCTGGATGAATAAATGCCACTGTAGATTTCATTCAGGGCATATGCCACATCCATCGGATTCCGGTGCGTACACAGGAGCTCTTGGCTGATAGTGGTTACGAGGCTTGGGCGAGTATATTGCATCGCAAAGAGGTTTTCCCTGTCGATATAAGGGAGTTGATTGATGTCACCAAAAAGCAGTATTTTTTCGGCTCCACTTAGCCGCATTGCCATTACTATGGCCCCGAAATGGTTCATGAGAGCTTCGTCGACTAAAAGTCGAGTGCATCTTCCCTTTTGCCTTCTCATACCATTTACTAAAACTGAGGCCATAGTGCGCACTTTTGTTTTTGCGTCAGTGGCTATGCGGTTGGCTAACTTTTCTCTAAGATCTTTAGCTGCTTCTGTTGTTGTTGTGACAATAAAATCATCCTCCGCATCGAATTGGTTCATAACCCAAGTTGTTTTGCCACATCCCGGGACTCCATTGACCCAATTTATCGTCGGCACCGTCCAGTTTTCCCAAGGATCTCCCAATGCACAGGCTCCCGAGATGGTTTCCGCCATTTTCAGGATCCTATCCTCTAGCATCACCCTGGTACAACGGGCGGTGACCACAATAGGGTCGTTGGGGAGGGGTTTTGAATACTAATCTTCCCTGTCGTTCTGTCTCCTCCTCATCCAAGGCTACGAAGCCCGCCGACCCGCTATAAGCCGCCATGTGATGACCCATTTTACCTTTTATGACAGTAGATGTTTTGTTGTCATAAATTGCGGCCTCTGCTTCCTCGAGCTGCACTCCAAGGAACTCATGACTACCGAGGTGGAAACTTTGTAAGATATTCTTGCAAGTAGTTTGGTTCACCTCAAGAGTTGCTTTTATGAGGGCCTTAAACTCTAGGAAAGCGTTGATTATGTGGTCTTTAGGCTCGACCGCCGGTAGAAGTCTTGGAGGGCTGACACGTCCCGAGCAGGGTCTAGTGTGGGTGGGTTTGGATTTCTTGAGTACTCTTGGAGGCTCTCTTATTAAGTTATCGGCTTGTCTTAACTTACTCAACTTTCGCATTGCTCTTCCTGGTATGCTCTGGGCCGCTGCACCGATGGTTTTAATTAGTGCACTTACCCCGCTTTGTGACTCAGAACTTTTGCTAAGTTTTTCCCTGGCTGCGGCCTTTTCTTTGGCCGTTTTCAGTTGCAGGCGTTCTGAGCCACTAAGTGTCTCTGGATTTGCTACAAGATGTTGGGTTGCCTTTGTTGAGTCATGATGTTTGAGGAAGCTCAGGTTTTCGCCCCTACCCTCATACACGACTATTTCATGTTTGGTTGAGGCTTTTATGCAACCAATGTGGTCCATGACTTCACCTTTCTCATATAGGACCACCATGGCATCCACACTTATGATGCGGGGTATGACAGCTGTCTCCTCCTCACCGAGTCTCGTTAGCAGTGAGCATGCCTGGGCGAATGGGGTTTTTTCTTCGCTCCATGTGAACAGCAAGATCGTTTTGTTTTTCGATCTTACTATTCGACATCGTTGCTTTGCAACCTCTATTTCAACTAGCGCCTCATATGTTTTGCGCTTCATGCTCGTTTTGAGAGTACTGCCGTTTAGTAAGCTTGCGAGACCGGGAGATATTTTGACATAGTTTCGGCCAGTTGTTAAGCAAAAACTTAAGCCGAAACGCTCTGTGTTGTTATCCATGAAGAGAGCTACTCCTCGAATTCTCAGGCCTGGGTTACCTCTTTCAGCGCATGCTAATAGCTGATGTTCTGCTTTATTGGCTGGGATGCTCTTCTCTTTTACGGAGACCTCTGCGAATTCCGCAACGGTTTTCTGCTGCCTGGGGAATGGATAGTTCGTGGCGTTACGCTTTGCAGCAGCGCGAAAGATGGACTCTACGAATGCCAGAAATTTGGGCCTTTTGTCTTCGTCTTCAATGATTTTGTGTAGGTCAGACTTGTCAAGATTGGTGTTAATGCAAAACTCGAGATGCAGACGTGCCGCCTGATAGCGGGGACACTCCAGAATCACATGCCACACTGACTCACTGACATTGGGATCGCACTCGCACCCTGGTGTATCCTTAAGCTTAAAGCGGTGCAAGTACTCCGCAATTCCACCATGTCCTGTTAACACTTGTACCTGTGTGGGTGTCAACTTCGTCTTTCTCACTATCCGGTATGCAATTGCAACATCCGGTAAGAATATTTTGGTGACTTGCCCAGTGGTCGAGGTCTCGTATCTGTCCTGCCAGATTCGAACGGTTTCCTCTCTGATTTTCTTTTTAACGTAGGACATGGGGATTTTGTCGTAGTCTAGAGTGGCTGTCTCCCGGAGTGCCGCCGCCTTGGCGAGCTCATCAGCTCTCTCATTTCCAGACGTGCCTACATGAGCCCTTAACCAAAACAGCCGTATCACTCTTCCCTCTTTTCTCATCTTCCCTATGCTTTCTTGGATGGCCTTTGATAGGGGGTGGCTTGCTTTAGGGTTCGCCAGCAGATCGAGCGAAGATCTCGAGTCGCTCATGATGTTTACGACAGGTTCAGTGCTCGATTCTGCTAGTTTGGTCGCCCTGAGCAAGGCATAGAGCTCGGATTGGAAAACTGTACAGGATGGATCCAGTCTAAAGGTGGAACTACTGATCTCCCTGCCATCTTCCCACCACGTTAAAGCTGCTCCGACCCTCCCTTCTATCTTACTTCCATCGGTGTATATGTGAGGGCCGGTTAGTTGGTGGAGGTTTGTGTTTTCGATTGTTTCCAGTAGCTTATATTCCAATTTGACGAGTTTAGAGGGATGAGGTTGATCCAAGTGATTTACACGGTTTTCAAGCTCTCTCCCTGGCGGTAAATAGTCCAGTGTGCCTTGTTTCCTGGTTTGGTACAAGTTGGACGCTTCTTTTATTCTCAGGTCTAACGGAAGCAGACCCGAGATGGCAAGCGCAGAAGTGAGCGATACCGTGCGGTACGCTTTACAGATCTTCTGCGCGAAGCCCCTTTGCAACGTGTTGAGTTGGTCTTTGATCATCTGAAGTTCTGTTGCTGAGGACCACGCGCTCGAAGCGTACATCACTATAGGTTCGACGACTGCAACGTATATTGTCCTTACAATCTCACCATTGAGACCCCAGGTCACCTTGGCCGCGCATGCAAGCTGTTTGTATATGTCAGCCGCTTTTTTGCATACGGCTGCTACATGTGGCTTAAAGGTGAGTCCACGGTCAATGATGAGACCGAGTACTTTAATTTCCTCTACGAGGTTTACTCTGCTGCCGGACATTTGCAGGTTGGGGTGGTCAAATTTAAGTTTTTTAGTGACAAGCATTGCATTTGTTTTATGCGCTGCAAACTTTAACTTGTTCTGGGTTCCCCACTTCTTTACTCTTTTTAAAGTATCATTGGCCTGTTGCTCCAGGACACTCGTTGAGTGACTCGAGAACACCAAGACAACGTCATCTGCAAATGCCTGACAATACACCTCTTCGTTCGTAAGTTGGTGCAGCAGTGAGTCTAGTATAACATTCCAAAAGGTTGGTCCACCGATAGATCCTTGAACACAGCCCTTTGTAGTTCCCCTCTCACTCGTTGCTCTGGCATAGTTAATTACGATTTTTCGATCTTGAAGGTAAGAGCCAACCATATCGTAGAGGTTTTTGGGACATTTCTTTTTGGCTAGTTGAAGTTTTAATGCTGGCCACCATGCGTTGTCAAAGGCCCCCTCTATATCTAATGAAACAACAAGGACGATCTTCTTATTCCTCACTTCGTTATTGATACATTTCAATAGATCATAGAGGGCGTCCTCAGTACCACGTTGAGGCATGAACCCATACTGGTGTTTATTAAGAGTTGGAAGGATGTACCACTGGAGTCGGCCCACCATCAACTTCTCGACTATTTTTCCGAGTACTGACAGGAGACCTATTGGTCGGTATGACTTTGGATGTGTATAGTCATCCTTTCCTGGCTTACGGATGATGACCACGTGTGCAGTTTTCCACTGCTTGGGAAAGTACGCCAATTTCAAGCACTTGTTGGCTATCGCTAAGAATACCTTCCTGTTGCAGTTTATTGCAGCGGAACAGATGTCAGCTGTTAGCCCGTCTGGTCCAGGGGCCTTTTTGGGGTTTAGTGTTTGTAACACTGATTCAAGCTCCGCTTCTGCAAAAGGTGGGTCATCTTCTGACAAACCTAGGTCTTTGTTGATTTCCGTCAGCTCTCGTATTTTGGTGTGGTATGGCTGATCTGTTTCCACACAGTCGTCAGGGTAAAATGTTTGGGCCAAGAGTTCTGCCGATTCTTCTGGTGTCAGAGTTTCCCCTTGGATGTTTCTTAGGAGCATGTCCTCATATCTTCTTGAGGATTTCCGGATAACTCTGTAAATTTTATCCCACATGCTCTCCCTTTCCTGTGTCGTGCAGAATTCCTTCCAGCTTTCGGTTTGCGCCTCCTCAACCTTTATGGTGTATTGTTGTTTAAGACTTATGTATTCGTCTATTACGTGTTGTCTTCTACTTGGTGCCGCATTTCTAATACGTCTTTTTTTCCTATGGACTTCTTTTTTGAGTTGGTTGAGGGATTTTGACCACCATGGGGGCGTTGCACTCACCCCCCTCATGCCCATTTTCGGAATAGTCTCATCACAAGATTCCTGGATTGCTTTTGTGTAAGCTATTGTGATGGATTCCAGATCCTCATGGATTTCCGCCTCCTCAATTAGTGTGGGAGTTATGGCTCTTTCTTTTAGAAGGGATCTAAAGCGTGTTGAGAAGTCCGACCAGTTTGCCTTTCTTGTGTTGTATTTGCGCGTTGTACAGGGCCGTAGTTGTGTCAAGAGCGCTTTGGTGCGCAGTGTAAACATAATCGCCTTGTGGTCTGATGTAATTAGGCTTCTCTCCACTCTCCAGTCCTCCACATTGCCGAGAAGTGACGAACTGCAAGCAGTGACGTCTACTATGCTCGAACAAATTCTCCCCCTTCTGTATGTTTCGAAGGTAGGCGTGTCACCCGTGTTCAGAATATGGAGATCCATTTCATTGAGGAAGGTGTTATATGCCGCGCCTCTTTCATCTTCGGAATTACTTCCCCACCATTGGCTCCAAGCATTTATGTCTCCAGCCACTATGATGTTGTTTGTGTGAAGTTTTGCGCAAGCTGCTTGGATTCGCCTAAGGTAGGGATTTATATCTTGCTCTTCCTCGAGGTAAACTGACACGACTCCCAGTTTTAAATTTCCTGCAACGAGAAGTACTGCTGCTTCTGTTTCGGTAACCAGCTGTGGATCATGGATGATCTCCAGCTGGTCTCCGAAGATCAGCACTGCGGCCTTTACTGGTTTTTGTCTATTCAGGCTGCATTGAACTACTCGCGTGCCGGGATGTTCTTTAATAACGCCATTTTTTCCCACATAGGGTTCCTGTACTATGGCAATCGACACTCCTTTATCCGATGCAACCTGAAGTAGTTCCGCCGTTGCTACCCTGGAGCGTTGCAAGTTCACCTGAATGATTTTGAGGTCTGACCTACTGATGTTTGAGTTGATATTATTTTGGTTGCCCTTAGCAGTAAGATATGCGGGACCGTGCTATTGCATCCCACTTCTGCTTTTCCCGGCAATCAAAGCTAAAAGCATTGTGTGCCAGGTCCGTATCGGCACCGTGCGCTTTGAGGCAATTTTTACATCGGGGGGGTCTCCCCTCCAGTCTGATCGGGCATTTGTCCCATGAATGAGTCTCTCCGCAGTGACTGCAGAGTTCCTCCTTTTCATGGCACACTGCTTTTGTGTGGCCAAAACCGAGGCATTTTGTGCATTGCACAAGGGGAGAGTGATCCATTATTGGTCTTCTTTGGAGGCCGATGTAAACTTTACCCGCATCAATGAAGCGCCTGTGCACTTTTGGAGAGAGCTCAAGTACAGGATGGCACTCTTGTGGATTCCTCGCCTTTTTCCTGTATCGAACTCTTACTGTTCGCTCTTTCTCATCGACGTCATGCAGAAGGTGTTTGTTCTGCGCCAGTATATTTTCCACGATTTCGACGTCTGTGTGATACGATAGCACGTCCCTGATTATCGCCAAGGGATTGTTTGTTCTGGCAACCTCTACTTTTAAACTTTTATTTGTCTTAACTCTGTTTTGGACAAGGTTAAGATCCTCCTTGGTGTTGCAACTGAGGACGACTTTTTGGTTCTTCCTTACCCTATCTACTTTGGCTCCAGTCTTTTTTGTGTCTAGAGCCTCCCTGATTCTCTCAATAATGTTTTCGGCTGTGTTTTTGGAATCAGTTGATGTAATAATGAGAGTGTGATTGGGTTTAGGAAGGGGAGGGCTTGCAGCCACTCTGGCGTATGTCTTTTTTGGCTTTGTTGCTGCTTCGCCAGTTTGTGCAAGCTCTGTTGCTAGACTTGGGGCTGTAGGTGATGGGGCCCGTTGCTTCTGCTCTCTCATCGTCCTCAGCTCGGATGACATTGCACCTAAGTGTTCTTCTATAGGTCGAAGATGTTCCCTTATGCTGGTTTGGAATATTTTACTGGAGTCCGCTGAAGGTAAGATTGAAAGTCCAGATCTAATACTTGTATCTATCTCCTTCAGCGAACTCTTCATTCCATTCAGCTCATGTTCCAACGTTTTATTTATTTCCTCTGAGGGGTGGGATGGTGGTGACTCCAGGCGTAACAGGGTTTTTTGGCCGGTCTCCAGAACCTTCTTGGTGTTGTTTTCGGACTTTTCGATGGCTCTGCGCATTTCGTCCAATTGAAGTTTGAGTGTTTCCACACTAGATTTTACTCCAGTGAGGTCCACTCTTAGGTGAGATAAGATGTTGTCTGCACCTTCTTGCTTCTGTTGACTCAAGTTCGACTGGATCACACCTATGCGCTTGTCTAAGTCACTAAGTCCCAGGTCACTGGTTTTGCGGAAGGGCTCTTGGGTTTCCAAGTTCAACCAACCCCGTATCGCCTTGGATTCCTGGAGGGTATTTTTTATATCTGTCCTGGCATGGCCTAGCTCGGAAGCCATTTCCTTCATAAGCTGGGTGATAATCCTGTTATGGGCGCGCTCCACTCGCATTAGTTCTTGAGCGTTGCGTGAGCGTTCCCTTTCTAGATTATGCTTATGTCTAGATCTGGAATCTGACAGCGCCAGGACCATCTCGTAGAGGGACTGCAGACTCTCTAAAGCTGTTAACTTACACTCCCTCTTCATATTCCCTGCCATTTCTAGCACTTCCTTCCCTCTCAGAAGCATTTCGTTCGCTTCTTTTGTTGCCATATCCATTTCCACCCCCAGTCGCCTGTTGGAGTTAAAAAGCAGGCTGGGTCTTCCTTTTTCCGGTGCCTCCGATAGTGGTGATTCCGGCGCAGATGTGATTGAAAGTTCTTCGTCAGATAAAACTGGAAGTGGAGGAATTTCTTCCTGCTTCCAGTTGGCTACTTTGTCGATAGCCGCATCTACCGGGTCACAAACGGAGGATCGAATCGAGCTGTCGCTTTTAACCGAAGTTTGCGATATTTTAGTTCGCAGAGTGGGGGTGTGCGAAGAGGCATTTTTGCTTATTTTAGATGCGTCTGTCGGAGCAGAGTCCGCTGGACGTTTTTCTGTTGCAAGATGAGATGATGGCTGCGACAACTTCTCGCTAGGTGTTGTTTTTGTTAAAGTGGATTTTGTTAGTACTTTTTCCCGCAGCGATCGTGGAGGTCTAGGTGGAGCAACAGAAAGATTTTGGGAAGACTTGTTTGAAGAAGCAGTCTCCACATCCGACAAGATTACTTTGTTTCCTGACATAATTACAAAAATTAAAAGATTCTCTAATTGTAAGTTGCCTTAGTAGCTATAAATATAGGTAATGCCTTATAAGATATTATACAGTATTATTAATATTTATGAATATTTCTAATATTTAATGATATTTATTATAATTTTTTTTTTGTGAACTCACTGCTGGTGTTCTTCGGTGGTTGAATTGCAGTGAGGAGTACGATGGACGCGAAGAAAGAGCCCGTTGTGGGATCTCCGGTTGGTATGTTGTGAGTCTTGGAGTATGCTTGAGGTGTTATTGTCCGGGTTAGTATCCGACTATGGTGGAAAATCAAATTTCTGTAGGGGCCAGAAGGTAGAGCTCTTTTTCCTGATTCAAATGAGCCCTTACACGGGGGGTCTAGCTCCTCTGGTAAACTGGTTATTGCTCGCGGGGGAGAGGTAAGCCTCGAGGGGGAAGGGGGGGGGGGGGTAAATTCACGGGAAGCTTATATATGGTATAATAAAAATGAGGGGGCGTAGGTAGTTGAGGGTAGGGGGGTAAGGGGGGGTAGGGGGGGAATTCGTAAGGAGCGTATGTCTGGTATAAAATAAGATTGTAGGGGTTAGGAGGGTAGAAAGGGTGAAAGAGGGTGTTAAAGGTGGGGGTGGGGGGGTCAAGGATAGGGGTTGTAATAATGGGGGGGGGAGGTGATATATGTGGTGGGGTCTTGAGAAACTGACTCAAATGAGTCCAAGCTCGGGTGGTCAGGAGTAAGGGGTCTAGGAGTTCCCTCGGGGTTTACCTGATGGCCGTTGAAAGTGTCTCCAGCTGCGGCGATTGTATGCTTGAAGGATTCCTCGGTCCGTCTTCGGAGGCTCCACTGAAGTCTGCACCGTCGCCGGACGCCTCGTGTTCACTGACTCGCTTTAACCTCAACGTCTGAAAGCACGTTGCAACCACGTGGTTTGAGGTTAAGTTATTAATTTTAAGGAGTCAATAACTTCTGCGTTTGTAGGCCGATTTTCTTGATTTTTTCGCCGTTTTACTGATCTTTATAGCGACTCTCAAATACTGATGTGTACTTGGCAATTTTGCTGATGGTGTCGACACTGTTTATCCCCAAAGTTAATGGGCTACTGCTCTTAAACCAGCCAATGCACAGAGTTCTCCCCAATCACACTGATGAACTGCGCACTCAAAAACTTTTTCACAGCACTTCCACTCGCGTAGCTCAAAAATTGCTATTTTTTAAGCAATTTCTCCGTGGAGCTTATGTTGACTATGTCACTTTCGGATGTGTACTGGGTTAGGTTAGGTTAGGTTAGGTTAGGTTAGGTTAGGTTAGGTTAGGTTAGGTTAGGTTAGGTTAGGTTAGGTTAGGTTAGGTTAGGTTAGGTTAGGTTTTTTTTTTTTTTTTTTTTTATTACAATAAGTTTACTCTACAGACTCGAAGTCCGTACCTTTTTTTGCTTTACTTTATTTTATTAACTTTTAAAATACTGTTATAAATATACTCCTTACACTACTTACATTACTTAAATATTTAAGCCTAAGCAGTGAGTTCACATATATATATTTTTTTTTGGATTTTTTTTTTTGTATTTTTTTGTATTTTTTTTTTTTTTTATATTTCTATTATCTTACATACTTAAGGTCTGCAAACTAATATGCTTACATGCGACATGCACTTAATCGCTATATTTTTTTTTTATAATATTTTTTTTCATTATTATTTTTTTTTTTTTTTTTTGTTTTTTTTTTTTTTTTTTTTTTTTTGTGGGCATCGTTGTTACTTATCTTTTTTTTTGTTGTTTAAACATAATAACTGTCGACCCACTTTGTGTTTTATGTTTTTTTTTTCTTTTTTTTTTTTTTTTTTTTTTTCCCTTATGTAGTCATCAACATAATCTACGTGCTTAATGTACATGGCCTTACATGCTATGTAAATTTTTATATTACCAGATTTTTTTTTTCCTTTTCCTTGTACTTAATATCGTGGAGAGTGCTCCATCTTTAACTGTTTGTGATATCTGTTGACAGGGCTTCCACAATCGCTTCGTCTCTGTTTCTAATTGCCATTTTCAGATTATATTCTTTGATTCTTTTCGTTGTCGCAGCCATTGCGCTCTCAACCAGCCTTCCAGTTGCATCGTCGCAATCGTCCGTGTAATAAACACAGCTTTCTGTGTGCCTGGACACTGCCACTACTGCATGTTGGACGCTTTCATAAATTTTGAGCTTCTCTGTTGTTGTCCTCATTATGACCACTCTCCCGTATGTGAGACCTTGGGCCTCATGTACGGTTAAAATTCGCGACCCGGGACCCGAACCATATCCCTGGCTGGTAAGGGACTCCTTTTCTGCTTGCGTAAATACAAGATATAAGGTGTCGGGCACGGTACCTGGTATGACGGCTCCCGTGTACCTCTTCCTTTCTAGTGAGTGCACCTGAGATCTGGATGAATAAATGCCACTGTAGATTTCATTCAGGGCATATGCCACATCCATCGGATTCCGGTGCGTACACAGGAGCTCTTGGCTGATAGTGGTTACGAGGCTTGGGCGAGTATATTGCATCGCAAAGAGGTTTTCCCTGTCGATATAAGGGAGTTGATTGATGTCACCAAAAAGCAGTATTTTTTCGGCTCCACTTAGCCGCATTGCCATTACTATGGCCCCGAAATGGTCCATGAGAGCTTCGTCGACTAAAAGTCGAGTACATCTTCCCTTTTGCCTTCTCATACCATTTACTAAAACTGAGGCCATAGTGCGCACTTTTGTTTTTGCGTCAGTGGCTATGCGGTTGGCTAACTTTTCTCTAAGATCTTTAGCTGCTTCTGTTGTTGTTGTGACAATAAAATCATCCTCCGCATCGAATTGGTTTATAACCCAAGTTGTTTTGCCACATCCCGGGACTCCATTGACCCAATTTATCGTCGGCACCGTCCAGTTTTCCCAAGGATCTCCCAATGCACAGGCTCCCGAGATGGTTTCCGCCATTTTCAGGATCCTGTCCTCTAGCATCACCCTGGTACAACGGGCGGTGACCACAATAGGGTCGTTGGGTGGGGTTTTGAATACTAATCTTCCCTGTCGTTCTGTCTCCTCCTCATCCAAGGCTACGAAGCCCGCCGACCCGCTATAAGCCGCCATGTGATGACCCATTTTACCTTTTATGACAGTAGATGTTTTGTTGTCATAAATTGCGGCCTCTGCTTCCTCGAGCTGCACTCCAAGGAACTCATGACTACCGAGGTGGAAACTTTGTAAGATATTCTTGCAAGTAGTTTGGTTCACCTCAAGAGTTGCTTTTATGAGGGCCTTAAACTCTAGGAAAGCGTTGATTATGTGGTCTTTAGGCTCGACCGCCGGTAGAAGTCTTGGAGGGCTGACACGTCCCGAGCAGGGTCTAGTGTGGGTGGGTTTGGATTTCTTGAGTACTCTTGGAGGCTCTCTTATTAAGTTATCGGCTTGTCTTAACTTACTCAACTTTCGCATTGCTCTTCCTGGAATACTCTGGGCCGCTGCACCGATGGTTTTAATTAGTGCACTTACCCCGCTTTGTGACTCAGAACTTTTGCTAAGTTTTTCCCTGGCTGCGGCCTTTTCTTTGGCCGAGTTCAGTTGCAGGCGTTCTGAGCCACTAAGTGTCTCTGAATTTGCTACAAGATGTTGGGTTGCCTTTGTCGAGTCATGATGTTTGAGGAAGCTCAGGTTTTCACCCCTATCCTCATACACGACTATTTCATGTTTGTTTGAGGCTTTTATGCAACCAATGTGGTCCATGACTTCACCTTTCTCATATAGGACCACCATGGCATCCACACTTATGATGCGGGGTATGACAGCTGTCTCCTCCTCACCGAGTCTCGTTAGCAGTGAGCATGCCTGGGCGAATGGGGTTTTTTCTTCGCTCCATGTGAACAGCAAGATCGTTTTGTTTTTCGATCTTACTATTCGACATCGTTGCTTTGCAACCTCTATTTCAACTAGCGCCTCATATGTTTTGCGCTTCATGCTCGTTTTGAGAGTACTGCCGTTTAGTAAGCTTGCGAGACCGGGAGATATTTTGACATAGTTTCGGCCAGTTGTTAAGCAAAAACTTAAGCCGAAACGCTCTGTGTTGTTATCCATGAAGAGAGCTACTCCTCGAATTCTCAGGCCTGGGTTACCTCTTTCAGCGCATGCTAATAGCTGATGTTCTGCTTTATTGGCTGGGATGCTCTTCTCTTTTACGGAGACCTCTGCGAATTCGGTTTGCTGCTGCCTGGGGAATGGATAGTTTGTGGCGTTACGCTTTGCAGCAGCGCGAAAGATGGACTCTACGAATGCCAGAAATTTGGGCCTTTTGTCTTCGTCTTCGATGATTCTGTGTAGGTCAGACTTGTCAAGATTGGTGTTAATGCAAAACTCGAGATCCAGACGTGCCGCCTGATAGCGGGGACACTCCAGAATCACATGCCACACTGACTCACTGACATTGGGATCGCACTCGCACCCTGGTGTATCCTTAAGCTTAAAGCGGTGCAAGTACTCCGCAATTCCACCATGTCCTGTTAACACTTGTACATGTGTGGGTGTCAACTTCGTTTTTCTCACTATCCGGTATGCAATTGCAACATCCGGTAGGAATATTTTGGTGACTTGCCCAGTGGTCGAGGTCTCGTATCTGTCCTGCCAGATTCGAACGGTTTCCTCTCTGATTTTCTTTTTAACGTAGGACATGGGGATTTTGTCGTAGTCTAGAGTGGCTGTCTCCCGGAGTGCCGCCGCCTTGGCGAGCTCATCAGCTCTCTCATTTCCAGACGTGCCTACATGAGCCCTCAACCAAAACAGCCGTATCACTCTTCCCTCTTTTCTCATCTTCCCTATGCTTTCTTGGATGGCCTTTGATAGGGGATGGCTTGCTTTAGGGTTCGCCAGCAGATCGAGCGAAGATCTCGAGTCGCTCATGATGTTTACGACAGGTTCAGTGCTCGATTCTGCTAGTTTGGTCGCCCTGAGCAAGGCATAGAGCTCCGATTGGAAAACTGTACAGGATGGATCCAGTCTAAAGGTGGAACTACTGATCTCCCTGCCATCTTCCCACCACGTTAAAGCTGCTCCGACCCTCCCTTCTATCTTACTTCCATCGGTGTATATGTGAGGGCCGGTTAGTTGGTGGAGGTTTGTGTTTTCGATTGTTTCCAGTAGCTCATATTCCAATTTGACGAGTTTAGAGGGATGAGGTTGATCCAAGTGATTTACACGGTTTTCAAGCTCTCTTCCTGGCGGTAAATAGTCCAGTGTGCCTTGTTTCCTGGTTTGGTACAAGTTGGACGCTTCTTTTATTCTCAGGTCTAACGGAAGCAGACCCGAGATGGCAAGCGCGGAAGTGAGCGATACCGTGCGGTACGCTTTACAGATCTTCTGCGCGAAGCCCCTTTGCAACGTGTTGAGTTGGCCTTTGATCATCTGAAGTTCTGTTGCTGAGGACCACGCGCTCGAAGCGTACATCACTATGGGTTCGACGACTGCAACGTATATTGTCCTTACAATCTCACCATTGAGACCCCAGGTCAGCTTGGCCGCGCATGCAAGCTGTTTGTATATGTCAGCCGCTTTTTTGCATACGGCTGCTACATGTGGCTTAAAGGTGAGTCCACGGTCAATGATGAGACCGAGTACTTTAATTTCCTCTACGAGGTTTACTCTGCTGCCGGACATTTGCAGGTTGGGGTGGTCAAATTTAAGTTTTTTAGTGACAAGCATTGCATTTGTTTTATGCGCTGCAAACTTTAACTTGTTCTGGGTTCCCCACTTCTTTACTCTTTTTAAAGTGTCATTGGCCTGTTGCTCCAGGGCACTCGTTGAGTGACTCGAGAACACCAAGACAACGTCATCTGCAAATGCCTGACAATACACCCCTTCGTTCGTAAGTTGGTGCAGCAGTGAGTCTAGGATAACATTCCAAAAGGTTGGTCCACCGATAGATCCTTGAACACAGCCCTTTGTAGTTCCCCTCTCACTCGTTGTTCTGGCATAGTTAATTACGATTTTTCGATCTTGAAGGTAAGAGCCAACCATATCGTAGAGGTTTTTGGGACATTTCTTTTTGGCTAGTTGCAGTTTTAATGCTGGCCACCATGCGTTGTCAAAGGCTCCCTCTATATCTAATGAAACAACAAGGACGATCTTCTTATTCCTCACTTCGTTATTGATATATTTCAATAGATCATAGAGGGCGTCCTCAGTACCACGTTGAGGCATGAACCCATACTGGTTTTTATTAAGAGTTGGGAGGATGTACCACTGGAGTCGGCCCACCATCAACTTCTCGACTATTTTTCCGAGTACTGACAGAAGACCTATTGGTCGGTATGACTTTGGATGTGTATCGTCATCCTTTCCTGGCTTACGGATGATGACCACGTGTGCAGTTTTCCACTGCTTGGGAAAGTACGCCAATTTCAAGCACTTGTTGGCTATCGCTAAGAATACCTTCCTGTTGCAGTTTATTGCAGCGGAGCAGATGTCAGCTGTTAGCCCGTCTGGTCCAGGGGCTTTTTTGGGGTTTAGTGTTTGTAACACTGATTCAAGCTCCGCTTCTGCAAAAGGTGGGTCATCTTCTGACAAACCTAGGTCTTTGTTGATTTCCGTCAGCTCTCGTATTTTGGTGTGGTATGGCTGATCTGTTTCCACACAGTCGTCAGGGTAAAATGTTTGGGCCAAGAGTTCTGCCGACTCTTCTGGTGTCAGAGTTTCCCCTTGGATGTTTCTTAGGAGCATGTCCTCATATCTTCTTGAGGATTTCCGGATAACTCTGTAAATTTTATCCCACATGCTCTCCCTTTCCTGTGTCGTGCAGAATTCCTTCCAGCTTTCGGTTTGCGCCTCCTCAACTTTTATGATGTATTGTTGTTTAAAACTTATGTATTCGTCTATTACGTGTTGTCTTCTGCTTGGTGCCGCATTTCTAATACGTCTTTTTTTCCTATGGACTTCTTTTTTGAGTTGGTTGAGGGATTTTGACCACCATGGGGGCGTTGCATTCACCCCCCTCATGCCCATTTTCGGAATAGTCTCATCACAAGATTCCTGGATTGCTTTTGTGTAGGCTATTGTGATGGATTCCAGATCCTCATGGATTTCCGCCTCCTCAATTAGTGTGGGAGTTATGGCTCTTTCTTTTAGAAGGGATCTAAAGCGTGTTGAGAAGTCCGACCAGTTTGCCTTTCTGGTGTTGTATTTGCGCGTTGTACAGGGCCGTAATTGTGTCAAGACTGCTTTGGTGCGCAGTGTAAACATAATCGCGTTGTGGTCTGATGTAATTAGGCTTCTCTCCACTCTCCAGTCCTCCACATTGCCCAGAAGTGACGAACTGCAAGCAGTGACGTCTACTATGCTCGAACAAATTCTCCCCCTTCTGTATGTTTCGAAGGTAGGCGTGTCACCCGTGTTCAGAATATGGAGATCCATTTCATTGAGGAAGGTGTTATATGCCGCGCCTCTTTCATCTTCGGAATTACTTCCCCACCATTGGCTCCAAGCATTTATGTCTCCAGCCACTATGATGTTGTTTGTGTGTAGTTTTGCGCAAGCTGCTTGGATTCGCCTAAGGTAGGGATTTATATCTTGCTCTCCCTCGAGGTAAACTGACACGACTCCCAGTTTTAAATTTCCTGCAACGAGAAGTACTGCCGCTTCTGTTTCGGTAACCAGCTGTGGATCATGGATGATCTCCAGCTGGTCTCCGAAAATCAGCACTGCGGCTTTTACTGGTTTTTGTCTATTCAGGCTGCATTGAACTACTCGCGTGCCGGGATGTTCTTTAATAACGCCATTTTTTCCCACATAGGGTTCCTGTACTATGGCAATCGACACTCCTTTATCCGATGCAACCTGAAGTAGTTCCGCCGTTGCTACCCTGGAGCGTTGCAAGTTCACCTGAATGATTTTGAGGTCTGACCTACTAATGTTGGAGTTAATATTATTATGGTTGCCCTTAGCAGTAAGATATGCGGGACCGTGCTATTGCATCCCACTTCTGCTTTTCCCGGCAATCAAAGCTAAAAGCATTGTGTGCCAGGTCCGTATCGGCGCCGTGCGCTTTGAGGCAATTTTTACATCGGGGGGGTCTCCCCTCCAGTCTGATCGGGCATTTGTCCCATGAGTGAGTATCTCCGCAGTGACTGCAGAGTTCCTCCTTTTCATGGCACACTGCTTTTGTGTGGCCAAAACCGAGGCATTTTGTGCATTGCACAAGGGGAGAGTGATCCATTATTGGTCTTCTTTGGAGGCCGATGTAAACTTTACCCGCATCAATGAAGCGCCTGTGCACTTTTGGAGAGAGCTCAAGTACAGGATGGCACTCTTGTGGATTCCTCGCCTTTTTCCTGTATCGAACTCTGACTGTTCGCTCTTTCTCATCGACGTCATGCAGAAGGTGTTTGTTCTGCGCCAGTATATTTTCTACGATTTCGACGTCTGTGTGATACGATAGCACGTCCCTGATTATCGCCAAGGGATTGTTTGTTCTGGCAACCTCTACTTTTAAACTTTTATTTGTCTTAACTCTGTTTTGGACAAGGTTAAGATCCTCCTTGGTGTTGCAACTGAGGACGACTTTTTGGTTTTTCGCCTTCCTTACCCTGTCTACTTTGGCTCCAGTCTTTTTTGTGTCTAGAGCCTCCCTGATTCTCTCAATAATGTTTTCGGCTGTGTTTTTGGAATCAGTTGATGTAATAATGAGCGTGTGATTGGGTTTAGGAAGGGGAGGGCTTGCAGCCACTCTGGCGTATGTCTTTTTTGGCTTTGTTGCCGCTTCGCCAGTTTGTGCAAGCTCTGTTGCTAGACTTAGGGCTGTAGGTGATGAGGCCCGTTGCTTCTGCTCTCTCATCGTCCTCAGCTCGGATGACATCGCACCTAAGTGTTCTTCTATAGGTTGAAGATGTTCCCTTATGCTGGTTTGGAATATTTTACTGGAGTCCGCTGAAGGTAAGATTGAAAGTCCGGATCTGATACTTGTATCTATCTCCTTCAGCGAACTCTTCATTCCGTTCAGCTCATTTTCTAACGTTTTATTTATTTCCTCTGAGGGGTGGGATGGTGGTGACTCCAGGCGTAACAGGGTTTTTTGACCTGTCTCCAGAACCTTCTTGGTGTTGTTTTCGGACTTTTCGATGACTCTGCGCATTTCGTCCAATTGAAGTTTGAGTGTTTCCACACTAGATTTTACTCCAGTAAGGTCCACTCTTAGGTGAGATAAGATGTTGTCTGCACCTTCTTGCTTCTGCTGACTCAAGTTCGACTGAATCACACCTATGCGCTTGTCTAAGTCCGTCACAGCTTTGAGTAGGTCACTCGTTTTACGGAAGGGCTCTTGGGTTTCAAAGTTCAACCAACCCCGTATCGCCTTGGATTCCTGGAGGGTATTTTTTATATCTGTCCTGGCATGGCCTAGCTCGGAAGCCATTTCCTTCATAAGCTGGGTGATGATCTTGTTATGGGCTCGCTCCACTCGCATTAGTTCTTGAGCGTTGCGTGAGCGTTCCCTTTCTAGATTATGCTTATGTCTAGATCTGGAATCTGACAGCGCCAGGACCATCTCGTAGAGGGACTGCAGACTCTCTAAAGCTGTTAACTTACACTCCCTCTTCATATTCCCTGCCATTTCTAGCGCTTCCTTCCCTCTCAGAAGCATTTCGTTCGCTTCTTTTGTTGCCATATCCATTTCCACCCCCAAGCGCCTGTTGGAGTTAAAAAGCAGGCTGGGTCTTCCTTTTTCCGGTGCCTCCGATAATGGTGATTCCGGCGCAGATGTGATTGAAAGTTCTTCGTCGGATAAAACTGGAAGTGGATGAATTTCTTCCTGCTTCCAGTTGGCTACTTTGTCGATAGCCGCATCTACCGGGTCACAAACGGAGGATCGAATCGAGCTGTCGCTTTTAATTGAAGTTTGCGACATTTTAGTTCGTAGAGTGGGGGTGTGCGAAGAGGCATTTTTGCTTGTTTTAGATGCGTCTGTCGGAGCAGAGTCCGCTGGACGTTTTTCTGTTGCAAGATGAGATGATGGCTGCGACAACTTCTCGCTAGGTGTTGCTTTTGTTAAACTGGATTTTGTCAGTACTTTTTCCCGCAGCGATCGTGGAGGTCTAGGTGGAGCAACAGAAAGGTTTTGGGAAGACTTGTTTGAAGAAGCAGTCTCCACATCCGACAAGATTACTTTATTTCCTGACATAATTACAAAAATTTAAGGATTCTCTAATTGTAAGTTGCCTTAGTAGCTATAAATATAAGTAATGCCTTATAAGATATTATACAGTATTATGTATATATATATATATATATATATATATATATATATATATATATATATATATATATATATATATATATATATATATATATATATATATTTTTAATATTTAATGATATTTATTATATTTTTTTTTTGTCAACTCACTGCTGGTGTTCTTCGATGGTTGAATTGCAGTGAGGAGTACGATGGACGCGAAGAAAGAGCCCGTTGTGGGATCTCCGGTTGGTATGCTGTGAGTCCTGGAGAATGCTTGAGGTGTTATTGTCCGGGTTGGTATCGGACTATGGTGGAAAATCAAAGTTCTGTAATGGCCAGAAGGTAGAGCTCTTTTTCCTGATTCAAATGAGCCCTTACACGGGGGGTCTAGCTCCTCTGGTAAACAAGTTATGGCTCGCGGGGGAGAGGTAAGCCTCGAGGGGGGAGGGGGGGGTTAAATTCACGGGAAGCTTATATATAGTATAATAAAAAATGAGGGGCGTTGGTAGTTGAGGGGTGGGGGGGGGGGGTGGGGGGAATTCGTAAGGAGCGTATATCTGGTGTAAAATTAAAGATTGTAGGGATTAGGAGGGTAGGAAGGGTGAAAGAGGGTGTTAAAGGTGGGGGGGGGTCAAGGATAGGGGTTGTTATAAGGGGGGGGGGGAGGTGATATGTGTGGTGGGGTCTTGAGAAACTGACTCAAATGAGTCCAAGCTCGGGTAGTCAGGACTAAGGGGTCTAGGAGTTCCCTCGGGGTTTACCTGATGGCCGTTGAAAGTGTCTCCAGCTGCGGCGATTGTATGCTTGAAAGATTCCTCGGTCCGTCTTCGAAGGCTCCACTGAAGTCTGCACCGTCGCCGGACGCCTCGTGTTCACTGACTCGCTTTAACCTCAACGTCTGAAAGCACGTTGCAACCACGTGGTTTGAGGTTAAGTTGTTAATTTTAAGGAGTCAATAACTTCTGCGTTTGTGGGCCGATTTCCTTGATTTTTTCGCCGTTTTACTGATCTTTATAGCGACTCTCAAATACTGATGTGTACTTGGCAATTTTGCTGATGGTTTTTTTTTTTTGGTTTTTTTTTTTTTTGTGGGCATCGTTGTTACTTATCTTTTTTTTTGATGTTTAAACATAATAATTGTCGACCCACTTTGTGTTTTATGTTTTTTTTTTTTTTTTTTTTTTTTTTTTTTTTTCCCCTTATGTAGTCATCAACATAATCTACGTGCTTAATGTACATGGCCTTACATGCTATGTAAATTTTTATGTTACCAGATTTTTTTTTTTTTCCTTTTCCTTGTACTTAATATCGTGGAGAGTGCTCCATCTTTAACTGTTTGTGATATCTGTTGACAGGGCTTCCACAATCGCTTCGTCTCTGTTTCTAATTGCCATTTTCAGATTATATTCTTTGATTCTTTTCGTTGTCGCAGCCATTGCGCTCTCAACCAGCCTTCCAGTTGCATCGTCGCAATCGTCCGTGTAATAAACACAGCTTTCTGTGTGCCTGGACACTGCCACTACTGCATGTTGGACGCTTTCATAAATTTTGAGCTTCTCTGTTGTTGTCCTCATTATGACCACTCTCCCGTATGTGAGACCTTGGGCCTCATGTACGGTTAAAATTCGCGACCCGGGACCCGAACCATATCCCTGGCTGGTAAGGGACTCCTTTTCTGCTTGCGTAAATACAAGATATAAGGTGTCGGGCACGGTACCTGGTATGACGGCTCCCGTGTACCTCTTCCTTTCTAGTGAGTGCACCTGAGATCTGGATGAATAAATGCCACTGTAGATTTCATTCAGGGCATATGCCACATCCATCGGATTCCGGTGCGTACACAGGAGCTCTTGGCTGATAGTGGTTACGAGGCTTGGGCGAGTATATTGCATCGCAAAGAGGTTTTCCCTGTCGATATAAGGGAGTTGATTGATGTCACCAAAAAGCAGTATTTTTTCGGCTCCACTTAGCCGCATTGCCATTACTATGGCCCCGAAATGGTTCATGAGAGCTTCGTCGACTAAAAGTCGAGTACATCTTCCCTTTTGCCTTCTCATACCATTTACTAAAACTGAGGCCATAGTGCGCACTTTTGTTTTTGCGTCAGTGGCTATGCGGTTGGCTAACTTTTCTCTAAGATCTTTAGCTGCTTCTGTTGTTGTTGTGACGATAAAATCATCCTCCGCATCGAATTGGTTTATAACCCAAGTTGTTTTGCCACATCCCGGGACTCCATTGACCCAATTTATCGTCGGCACCGTCCAGTTTTCCCAAGGATCTCCCAATGCACAGGCTCCCGAGATGGTTTCCGCCATTTTCAGGATCCTGTCCTCTAGCATCACCCTGGTACAACGGGCGGTGACCACAATAGGGTCGTTGGGTGGGGTTTTGAATACTAATCTTCCCTGTCGTTCTGTCTCATCCTCATCCAAGGCTACGAAGCCCGCCGACCCGCTATAAGCCGCCATGTGATGACCCATTTTACCTTTTATGACAGTAGATGTTTTGTTGTCATAAATTGCGGCCTCTGCTTCCTCGAGCTGCACTCCAAGGAACTCATGACTACCGAGGTGGAAACTTTGTAAGATATTCTTGCAAGTAGTTTGGTTCACCTCAAGAGTTGCTTTTATGAGGGCCTTAAACTCTAGGAAAGCGTTGATTATGTGGTCTTTAGGCTCGACCGCCGGTAGAAGTCTTGGAGGGCTGACACGTCCCGAGCAGGGTCTAGTGTGGGTGGGTTTGGATTTCTTGAGTACTCTTGGAGGCTCTCTTATTAAGTTATCGGCTTGTCTTAACTTACTCAACTTTCGCATTGCTCTTCCTGGAATACTCTGGGCCGCTGCACCGATGGTTTTAATTAGTGCACTTACCCCGCTTTGTGACTCAGAACTTTTGCTAAGTTTTTCCCTGGCTGCGGCCTTTTCTTTGGCCGTTTTCAGTTGCAGGCGTTCTGAGCCACTAAGTGTCTCTGAATTTGCTACAAGATGTTGGGTTGCCTTTGTCGAGTCATGATGTTTGAGGAAGCTCAGGTTTTCACCCCTATCCTCATACACGACTATTTCATGTTTGTTTGAGGCTTTTATGCAACCAATGTGGTCCATGACTTCACCTTTCTCATATAGGACCACCATGGCATCCACACTTATGATGCGGGGTATGACAGCTGTCTCCTCCTCACCGAGTCTCGTTAGCAGTGAGCATGCCTGGGCGAATGGGGTTTTTTCTTCGCTCCATGTGAACAGCAAGATCGTTTTGTTTTTCGATCTTACTATTCGACATCGTTGCTTTGCAACCTCTATTTCAACTAGCGCCTCATATGTTTTGCGCTTCATGCTCGTTTTGAGAGTACTGCCGTTTAGTAAGCTTGCGAGACCGGGAGATATTTTGACATAGTTTCGGCCAGTTGTTAAGCAAAAACTTAAGCCGAAACGCTCTGTGTTGTTATCCATGAAGAGAGCTACTCCTCGAATTCTCAGGCCTGGGTTACCTCTTTCAGCGCATGCTAATAGCTGATGTTCTGCTTTATTGGCTGGGATGCTCTTGGTTAGGTTAGGTTAGGTTAGGTTAGGTTAGGTTAGGTTAGGTTAGGTTAGGTTAGGTTAGGTTAGGTTAGGTTAGGTTAGGTTAGGTTAGGTTAGGTTAGGTTAGGTTAGGTTAGGTTAGGTTAGGTTAGGTTAGGTTAGGTTAGGTTAGGTTAGGTTAGGTTAGGTTAGGTTAGGTTAGGTTAGGTTAGGTTAGGTTAGGTTAGGTTAGGTTAGGTTAGGTTAGGTTAGGTTAGGTTAGGTTAGGTTAGGTTAGGTTAGGTTAGGTTAGGTTAGGTTAGGTTAGGTTAGGTTAGGTTAGGTTAGGTTAGGTTAGGTTAGGTTAGGTTAGGTTAGGTTAGGTTAGGTTAGGTTAGGTTAGGTTAGGTTAGGTTAGGTTAGGTTAGGTTAGGTTAGGTTAGGTTAGGTTAGGTTAGGTTAGGTTAGGTTAGGTTAGGTTAGGTTAGGTTAGGTTAGGTTAGGTTAGGTTAGGTTAGGTTAGGTTAGGTTAGGTTAGGTTAGGTTAGGTTAGGTTAGGTTAGGTTAGGTTAGGTTAGGTTAGGTTAGGTTAGGTTAGGTTAGGTTAGGTTAGGTTAGGTTAGGTTAGGTTAGGTTAGGTTAGGTTAGGTTAGGTTAGGTTAGGTTAGGTTAGGTTAGGTTAGGTTAGGTTAGGTTAGGTTAGGTTAGGTTAGGTTAGGTTAGGTTAGGTTAGGTTAGGTTAGGTTAGGTTAGGTTAGGTTAGGTTAGGTTAGGTTAGGTTAGGTTAGGTTAGGTTAGGTTAGGTTAGGTTAGGTTAGGTTAGGTTAGGTTAGGTTAGGTTAGGTTAGGTTAGGTTAGGTTAGGTTAGGTTAGGTTAGGTTAGGTTAGGTTAGGTTAGGTTAGGTTAGGTTAGGTTAGGTTAGGTTAGGTTAGGTTAGGTTAGGTTAGGTTAGGTTAGGTTAGGTTAGGTTAGGTTAGGTTAGGTTAGGTTAGGTTAGGTTAGGTTAGGTTAGGTTAGGTTAGGTTAGGTTAGGTTAGGTTAGGTTAGGTTTTTTTTTTTTTTTTTTTATTACAATAATTTTACTCTACAGACTCGAAGTCCGTACCTTTTTTTGCTTTACTTTATTTTATTAACTTTTAAAATACTGTTATAAATATACTCCTTACACTACTTACATTACTTAAATATTTAAGCCTAAGCAGTGAGTTCACATATTTTTTTTTTTTTTTTTTTGGATTTTTTTTTGTATTTTTTTGTATTTTTTTTTTTTATATTTCTATTATCTTACATACTTAAGGTCTGCAAACTAATATGCTTACATGCGACATGCACTTAATCGCTATATTTTTTTTTTTATAATATTTTTTTTTTCATTATTATTTTTGTTTTGTTTTTTTTTTTTTTTTTTGGTTTTTTTTTTTTTTTGTGGACATCGTTGTTACTTATCTTTTTTTGATGTTTAAACATAATAATTGTCGACCCACTTTGTGTTTTATGTTTTTTTTTTCTTTTTTTTTTTTTTTCCCTTATGTAGTCATCAACATAATCTACGTGCTTAATGTACATGGCCTTACATGCTATGTAAATTTTTATATTACCAGATTTTTTTTTTTCCTTTTCCTTGTACTTAATATCGTGGAGAGTGCTCCATCTTTAACTGTTTGTGATATCTGTTGACAGGGCTTCCACAATCGCTTCGTCTCTGTTTCTAATTGCCATTTTCAGATTATATTCTTTGATTCTTTTCGTTGTCGCAGCCATTGCGCTCTCAACCAGCCTTCCAGTTGCATCGTCGCAATCGTCCGTGTAATAAACACAGCTTTCTGTGTGCCTGGACACTGCCACTACTGCATGTTGGACGCTTTCATAAATTTTGAGCTTCTCTGTTGTTGTCCTCATTATGACCACTCTCCCGTATGTGAGACCTTGGGCCTCATGTACGGTTAAAATTCGCGACCCGGGACCCGAACCATATCCCTGGCTGGTAAGGGACTCCTTTTCTGCTTGCGTAAATACAAGATATAAGGTGTCGGGCACGGTACCTGGTATGACGGCTCCCGTGTACCTCTTCCTTTCTAGTGAGTGCACCTGAGATCTGGATGAATAAATGCCACTGTAGATTTCATTCAGGGCATATGCCACATCCATCGGATTCCGGTGCGTACACAGGAGCTCTTGGCTGATAGTGGTTACGAGGCTTGGGCGAGTATATTGCATCGCAAAGAGGTTTTCCCTGTCGATATAAGGGAGTTGATTGATGTCACCAAAAAGCAGTATTTTTTCGGCTCCACTTAGCCGCATTGCCATTACTATGGCCCCGAAATGGTTCATGAGAGCTTCGTCGACTAAAAGTCGAGTACATCTTCCCTTTTGCCTTCTCATACCATTTACTAAAACTGAGGCCATAGTGCGCACTTTTGTTTTTGCGTCAGTGGCTATGCGGTTGGCTAACTTTTCTCTAAGATCTTTAGCTGCTTCTGTTGTTGTTGTGACAATAAAATCATCTTCCGCATCGAATTGGTTTATAACCCAAGTTGTTTTGCCACATCCCGGGACTCCATTGACCCAATTTATCGTCGGCACCGTCCAGTTTTCCCAAGGATCTCCCAATGCACAGGCTCCCGAGATGGTTTCCGCCATTTTCAGGATCCTGTCCTCTAGCATCACCCTGGTACAACGGGCGGTGACCACAATAGGGTCGTTGGGTGGGGTTTTGAATACTAATCTTCCCTGTCGTTCTGTCTCCTCCTCATCCAAGGCTACGAAGCCCGCCGACCCGCTATAAGCCGCCATGTGATGACCCATTTTACCTTTTATGACAGTAGATGTTTTGTTGTCATAAATTGCGGCCTCTGCTTCCTCGAGCTGCACTCCAAGGAACTCATGACTACCGAGGTGGAAACTTTGTAAGATATTCTTGCAAGTAGTTTGGTTCACCTCAAGAGTTGCTTTTATGAGGGCCTTAAACTCTAGGAAAGCGTTGATTATGTGGTCTTTAGGCTCGACCGCCGGTAGAAGTCTTGGAGGGCTGACACGTCCCGAGCAGGGTCTAGTGTGGGTGGGTTTGGATTTCTTGAGTACTCTTGGAGGCTCTCTTATTAAGTTATCGGCTTGTCTTAACTTACTCAACTTTCGCATTGCTCTTCCTGGAATACTCTGGGCCGCTGCACCGATGGTTTTAATTAGTGCACTTACCCCGCTTTGTGACTCAGAACTTTTGCTAAGTTTTTCCCTGGCTGCGGCCTTTTCTTTGGCCGTTTTCAGTTGCAGGCGTTCTGAGCCACTAAGTGTCTCTGAATTTGCTACAAGATGTTGGGTTGCCTTTGTCGAGTCATGATGTTTGAGGAAGCTCAGGTTTTCACCCCTATCCTCATACACGACTATTTCATGTTTGTTTGAGGCTTTTATGCAACCAATGTGGTCCATGACTTCACCTTTCTCATATAGGACCACCATGGCATCCACACTTATGATGCGGGGTATGACAGCTGTCTCCTCCTCACCGAGTCTCGTTAGCAGTGAGCATGCCTGGGCGAATGGGGTTTTTTCTTCGCTCCATGTGAACAGCAAGATCGTTTTGTTTTTCGATCTTACTATTCGACATCGTTGCTTTGCAACCTCTATTTCAACTAGCGCCTCATATGTTTTGCGCTTCATGCTCGTTTTGAGAGTACTGCCGTTTAGTAAGCTTGCGAGACCGGGAGATATTTTGACATAGTTTCGGCCAGTTGTTAAGCAAAAACTTAAGCCGAAACACTCTGTGTTGTTATCCATGAAGAGAGCTACTCCTCGAATTCTCAGGCCTGGGTTACCTCTTTCAGCGCATTTAAGCTTAAGGTTAGGTTAGGTTAGGTTAGGTTAGGTTAGGTTAGGTTAGGTTAGGTTAGGTTAGGTTAGGTTAGGTTAGGTTAGGTTAGGTTAGGTTAGGTTAGGTTAGGTTAGGTTAGGTTAGGTTAGGTTAGGTTAGGTTAGGTTAGGTTAGGTTAGGTTTTTTTTTTTTTTTTTTTTTTATTACAATAAGTTTACTCTACAGACTCGAAGTCCGTACCTTTTTTTGCTTTACTTTATTTTATTAACTTTTAAAATACTGTTATAAATATACTCCTTACACTACTTACATTACTTAAATATTTAAGCCTAAGCAGTGAGTTCACATATATATATTTTTTTTTGGATTTTTTTTTTGTATTTTTTTGTATTTTTTTTTTTTATATTTCTATTATCTTACATACTTAAGGTCTGCAAACTAATATGCTTACATGCGACATGCACTTAATCGCTATATTTTTTTATAATATTTTTTTTCATTATTATTTTTGTTTTGTTTTTTTTTTTTTTGGTTTTTTTTTTTTTTGTGGGCATCGTTGTTACTTATCTTTTTTTTTGATGTTTAAACATAATAATTGTCGACCCACTTTGTGTTTTATGTTTTTTTTTTTTTTTTTTTTTTTTTTTTTCCCCTTATGTAGTCATCAACATAATCTACGTGCTTAATGTACATGGCCTTACATGCTATGTAAATTTTTATGTTACCAGATTTTTTTTTTTTTTCCTTTTCCTTTTACTTAATATCGTGGAGAGTGCTCCATCTTTAACTGTTTGTGATATCTGTTGACAGGGCTTCCACAATCGCTTCGTCTCTGTTTCTAATTGCCATTTTCAGATTATATTCTTTGATTCTTTTCGTTGTCGCAGCCATTGCGCTCTCAACCAGCCTTCCAGTTGCATCGTCGCAATCGTCCGTGTAATAAACACAGCTTTCTGTGTGCCTGGACACTGCCACTACTGCATGTTGGACGCTTTCATAAATTTTGAGCTTCTCTGTTGTTGTCCTCATTATGACCACTCTCCCGTATGTGAGACCTTGGGCCTCATGTACGGTTAAAATTCGCGACCCGGGACCCGAACCATATCCCTGGCTGGTAAGGGACTCCTTTTCTGCTTGCGTAAATACAAGATATAAGGTGTCGGGCACGGTACCTGGTATGACGGCTCCCGTGTACCTCTTCCTTTCTAGTGAGTGCACCTGAGATCTGGATGAATAAATGCCACTGTAGATTTCATTCAGGGCATATGCCACATCCATCGGATTCCGGTGCGTACACAGGAGCTCTTGGCTGATAGTGGTTACGAGGCTTGGGCGAGTATATTGCATCGCAAAGAGGTTTTCCCTGTCGATATAAGGGAGTTGATTGATGTCACCAAAAAGCAGTATTTTTTCGGCTCCACTTAGCCGCATTGCCATTACTATGGCCCCGAAATGGTTCATGAGAGCTTCGTCGACTAAAAGTCGAGTACATCTTCCCTTTTGCCTTCTCATACCATTTACTAAAACTGAGGCCATAGTGCGCACTTTTGTTTTTGCGTCAGTGGCTATGCGGTTGGCTAACTTTTCTCTAAGATCTTTAGCTGCTTCTGTTGTTGTTGTGACGATAAAATCATCCTCCGCATCGAATTGGTTTATAACCCAAGTTGTTTTGCCACATCCCGGGACTCCATTGACCCAATTTATCGTCAGCACCGTCCAGTTTTCCCAAGGATCTCCCAATGCACAGGCTCCCGAGATGGTTTCCGCCATTTTCAGGATCCTGTCCTCTAGCATCACCCTGGTACAACGGGCGGTGACCACAATAGGGTCGTTGGGTGGGGTTTTGAATACTAATCTCCCCTGTCGTTCTGTCTCCTCCTCATCC